>JBCEZX010000031.1:5075895-5104903 GCA_039654345.1 Cataglyphis cursor
AAATAAAATTATAAAAATATATAAAATAAAATTAATAAATAATATAATATAATATAATATAATAATATAATATAATATTTACATAATAATAATATAATAATATAATAATATTTACATATATATATAATATAGGATACGCTACGCATTAAAAAATGAGAAACTATGATCGATAACATCGTCGAGTTTTTAGGGCCAGTCTTTTATTTGTGCGAATCCTTCCATCGATTGTTATTCTCGTGAATACGTTTGTTAGCTGTGAGCCCATCAAAATGATGACTCATTTCGACAGATTAAATCTGCGGACAACGGAAAGTCAGACTGTATTTATGCGGTGCCATTGTTAACTGACACTTCTCTTTCTTCGCGATGATCTAAAGTCTTTTCTTTGCCAAGAACGCCTATCCAATCGATAGATTCGATCTTCTCTTCTTCACGAAAGAACCATAGAAAGCGTGAGTAAACAAAAATTACATATGTAATATTGAAAAATTACATATGTAATTTTGAAATATTTCAGATCTTCATATTTTTTGTAATATTAAATGCTAAATGGACTATGCGTGCATGCGTGAAATATATGTACATGTTTGAAAGATATAGATAGGATAGAATAAGATACAATAATTTTCAAATCTAGAATCTGCGGCTAACTGCCACAACGAGGGAAACTATGCGATACGAAAGCACGTTAGTCATGAAACTCCAGTTTAGATCTGTATTAACGTCCTAATGTCTTAACGTGTTAATGTCTCAGTGGCTGCTTGACTTCGTAGCAGACGAACAAATGCGAATTCTTTGTCTAGGTACGTCATATATCTGTCTTCTGAGCAAAAATATATTATTATTTATATTTTAATATTATGAAATAAAAATTTGTGGATAAATAATTTTATTACTATAAATAACTTTATTACTATACTGATTCATATATAGATATAAATATACTAAAGATTAAATTTTCCTTAAAAAATGTCGCGATTTTTATGTAACAATTAATTCGTTTTCTCATCATACGTGAGCCATTTCATAGATCGATCTGTAAACAATGTATCTTTTGCTAATGCAGCGTATATATTTTATTTTATCGTATTAAATTGTGTCACTTATTAAAGCAAAAATAATTTTTGAAAATAAAATTGATTTTATTTATCGAAGTAATTTTGTTAAATCTACAAATTTATTTTATAATAACAAATTGATTCTTATCGCGCTATCAAAGTAATAATAGTTTTGCTTTATATAAATGTATTAGTAAAATATATTTACAAAGAGTAGATTATAATTGTCTTTAACATAAAATTAAATTTGTTTAAATGTGTAAAAAAATACACCTACAAACAAACTCAGCACAATATTGTGGCTCTTTAGCCAGAAATTAGATTTTATTGTAATAACAAATAATTAACTATATCAAAGTTTCGATGCTTTCACATCAAAATATGCTGAAAGAGAGAGATGTTTTTTTCTTTGATAAAGACAGAATCTTGGAAAGGTAATGACGTTAGTTTTTTCGCGTAGCACGCGCGCGTAGGTTTGAGCCAACTAGAACGGATTAAGGATGTAACGTTTGTTGTAGGCGCATAGATCATGATGATGAGCCATAACGAGTGCGTGTCGAGCAAACCAGCAGGGAGATCGTGCATGGGGTATAGTACGCCTGACAGGAGCGTGATACAAATGCGCGCGCGCGCGCGCGAGAGGCTGAGTGAGTTGGAGGTCGGAGGTGTATATTGGCCATTTCCGCAGGAAGCCCTAGGTAACCTGTAACCATTGAGGTTCTAACTGAACGTGCCACGGATCTGTGCTATCGTTTCATAACATGCCAGTGCTCCGGATTCGCGTCCGTGTTGCGCGTAAAACGCCCCGAAACGCTCCCGATCTCCGCTCCCGATCTACCTCACGCTCCTGCAAGTCGCGGTGGAAAGAACGGAATTAATCCTTCCTGGTTGACGTTGTAATCATTGGATTATTCAAAGAGTAGATGTACGCATCTAATTTCTCTCATAGTTTAATAGTGTGCAAAAATCAAAGTTTTTGTTGCGCTAAAATAGATATGTGAAAAATATCTTACCATCTACTTATCTTAATATCAATATAATTTGAAAAAATTCTTGTATTTAAAAATTCTTCTTTTTATTTAAAGCTTGTAATAATCGATCTTGAAACTCAATATTAATTAATATTATATTGAAATAAAGTTTACTAAAGATTTCAATTTCAAAATACGGTTTTCCATATAATGTTTGATTGGTTGCAAGTCAATATTTTTTGTAGAATATTTTATATGATGTTAATTTAACTTTTATGTTATAATTTATTTAAACCTTCAGAAAATTGTATTATGATATGTTTATTTAGAAAAGATAATTTAATAAAAAAGTAACTTGATAAAAATGTATAACTTTTCATTTTTTATTTTTTTACATGTTACATTTTCCAGGCAAAAGAATTAATTTTTAATAACAAGTATCTTATTTTGTAAATGGGTTCTTGAGGGAAATAGATGTAAAAATTTCTATATAATATTTCTTTTCACATTTCGTGATAGAGAGACAAGATAAGAAAATCTTTCAAGAAAGGACGGACGAAAGACTAACTTGATAAAATCAAATATATTGTTGACTACTGATTGAAAAAAGTGTCGTATGTCAAATATATACAGCACATTATGATTTATATGATGTTTACGCTTTGAATCGAAAATATTTTTTAGGGGTTTAGCTTGACATAAAATGTGACAAAGCTAATAATATGCTAATTCGATGACTATGAAACTGGCGTCTATTTCGTACATGATGATAGTTCGTCGACAGTTTGTTTTGCATACAAGACAATTGTGAAATGAATGGAACGGCTTTCAGACGTGAGTTGTCTAGACGGTACTCTAGTCCAGATCTACCCTGCTTTACTCTTGATACACCAACAATTCGGGTCTATTAGGCCCAATAAAGGATATCAAAGAGGAAGAATCCGCCCTGAGTCAATGATAAATGTGATGTTCGTTGGACAAATGTACACGAATGCACATGTGGGGTGCGGGTGGATCTCTAATTTAGATTGAACGTTAGCATCAGGGCTGTTTCGTTATGATATAATATTATATATAACACGTTCATATAATATTTCAAAGTCCCAAAAAATTGTTATCTCTCACATACACATTTTTTAATTTATAAAAATTAAAATATTAGTTGTCCTGCCGAATTTAATATAATTTACATCGAAGCTTTAAATTAAAAACAAAGCTCTTTTTTCTATATTATTACTTTTTCACTTTTATTTTATTGAAAAATATTAATATAAAAAACATAATTACAATATCTGTCTTAGTCTGACTCTTCCCCTTCGACTTGTCCGGCATGAGTGACCCTATCTGTAACTTTTATTTACATTTTTGAGTGAAGCAAGTTTAAGTTTTCTTTTGAGAATGATTAAATTAATTTATAATAAAAAATAATAATCTAAGGCGGAATATATGATTATTAATGGATTTCAGAACGATCAAACTTGCTTCATTCAAAAACACTGTACATTATCGCCGATAACGCTCAGATTCATTAGAGTGCCCAAACCTCCTCGCCCTTCAAATGCCTTCGCTAAAGTACGTGAGATACCATCAAAGAGAAAAAATTTTTATTAAAATTTTTTTTTAATATGTAGGTTTAAAAATAGGTTCTACAATTTTCTGTTAAAAAAACAATATTGCACAAGATATCGCAATTTTTTGACATTTTATGACATTTTGCGAAAATCTGACAGCTGATTCTATTACCGGTGACCATAAACGTGAAAAAATTAATTAACGCTGTCAACAATTAAAACTTCTTAAAAAACAATAAAACGATTAAAACTATAGAAAAATATAATTAAAATTTTGTTTTTATAAATTTGTCGATAATAGCTTTTACATACGCGTATACATAAAAATACTTTAATTATAATTTATTGTCTCTGTAATATATATTACTAGAATGACAAAACATCACGCGCAGCTAATAAGACATTAAATTCATAAACATTAAATTCATAATATTTCTCCGCATTTTCCACAATTATGTATTTAGCATGGACTTGCACCAACTAGCTGTTTTATCATGGCACCGAAAAGTGAATCTGGTATAGTTCTGTCGGTTCTGAAATGAATGTAGTTAACGCTATTATACGAGCTAGAAAAAGCATCTTTTGAAAAACGGCGACCTCTCTCAGGCTTACTCTCTAACAGCGAAATCAATGGTATAGCGAGTTGGTAAAGCCGCAATGAAAGAAACAGAGAAAGAAAAAGAGAAAGAGAAAGAGAAAAAAGAGATGTGTTCTCAAAACTGCTAAATATCTACGCAGGAATTGGACAAGAATGCTTTAGATAAAATAAGATAATTTTAGTAATTTTTTAAAAAATATATACACTTGTCAGCTCATAAAATGCGTGATTATTAATAATTTACCTTTTCATATAATTATTTATGTTTATTAGAAACTATAGTAATGAAATCTTTTTTGTTACAAAATAATACATATTTTGATAATAAATATATGTAGTGACTACGCGTCTGAAAAGAAAACATTATTAGAGAAGAAAGAAAATAATTGGAAATATTTTTTATATATCAAATTCTAAAGTTATGAATCATGATTCATAAAAACTAATTCGAATGCAAGAGCTTCTGTATTTGTACATCACTATATATAGTATAGACAGAGCAGAATCAAGATGGAAGACAATAAAATGGAAATCGAGCTGAGTGAAGATAGAAAATCCTATGCTGGAATACCAGAAGCCGATTTCGTAGTAAGAATAACTTACTAATATTTAATTTTATGCATATTATGTTTATTACATATGTTTACATCAAAATTATTGTTTCTAAAATTATTTTAATTGTTTTATAACCAATCATTCTGATTAATTTGTAAACGTTTTTTTTTATGCGAAGAAAATTAATAGAAAATTAGGATTCAAAACTCTACATCTTTATCTAATTAAGATAATTTTTTTTATATGTGTATTAATCGTCAAAATTTTGATTGATCGATCGAACTTTATGTAACCATTTTTAAAAAAAGAAGTTTCCTTCTTTTCTTATTCACTCTGTTTTTTTATTAATTATTTACTTCATATTTCTTGATTATTCCACAAAATATTTTGTATGATTTATTTGCACAATAATTTTGATCATAAATATATTACATCTTCTTTTTATTTGCATCATTCATATATACATGCACACACACATACACAAAATAAAATTAGAATTAAATATCTTTTATTGAAACTTATTGTATCCTTATATTGAGTCATTCATATTACATAATTTCAGGATGATGTCGAAGCTTTTATGGCAAAACCAGAAAACGAATCTGTAGACAAAGTACTCAGGAAATTTGATGAAAGTCATGGAAAGTATAAATTTATGGAATACAATTTGATTAATAAGAGAAGACGATTAAAGGCACAAATACCAGATTTAGAAAGATCTTTAGAGATGATCGAGAAATTGCAAATTGAAAAAAATAACAGCCACAATTTAGAAACGCAATTTTTATTGTCGGAGCAAGTATACGCAAAAGCCATAATACCACCTACAAATAAAGTATGTTTATGGCTGGGTGCTAATGTGATGCTAGAATATACTTTAGATGATGCGCAAGAAGTGCTGACCAAAAATATCGAGGCAGCCAAGAAAAATTTAGGATATGTAGAACATGATCTAGACTTTGTTCGAGATCAATTCACAACAATGGAAGTGAATATGGCACGTATTTATAATTGGGAAGTAAAGCGCAGACAAGCAGCAAAACCTACATGAGATTATCAATCTTACTATATAAAATTCGCCTAAAATCCGATAGGTAATTAAGAAATCATAGATTTTCTATTGAATTTTTTTACCTAATATTTTGGTATAGAGAAAAATTTCTATTATGTTTTTACTTTACAATACTTTTAATATCATTACATTTCAGGATATCTAAGAAGTTAAGAATAAAGTTTGAGTGTACAGAGCATCATTGAAGATTCTGAAATTAAGACTTGGAAGATTATTTAACTATAAATCTGTCAAATTAATATATACATTACTACAAACATGTTTGGATTCAGAATTTTGAGTACAACTTTGAGTACTAATACTGATAATAATCTATCATAATACATTGATGAAATTGACTTTATTTGCATTTGTATCTACAAAGTATGAAACGCAACAAAAAAAATTCAAGTTTTAAAATAAAATTGTCAAATGTCAAATTATCAAAACTATCAGTAAGTGTATATATTTAAAAATCCAAGTCCCCTATAATAAACGTAAAAGAAATATTTATTTGTACTTTGAGATCTATTCTGTATAAACAACATATTAAGATATGTATGTAACTTCAACAAGTACCTTCACACGATAAATTTGTTTTTAAAAAAGAAACAATGTGTGAAAATTAAGAACTAAGTTTCCATTCTTATTTAAGAATGACTAAATGAACATGTGCATAATGGAATGTTTATACAAAACTTAGTAATTTAGCTTATATTCTAATTTTCTTAAATGTGTTATTTATAGTAATAATAAGGCACATATGTAATAGTCAGACTGACTTTAAAAAAGTCAGTGTCCAAAGGGGACTAGCATGAACTCTGGTTGAACATATATTTTTCCATATTAATTACTCTGTCATGTCGTCTTTACTCTGTTCATATTTCATTAGTTTTGATTTCAATTCAGCAATTGTGGCTTTGGACTCTTCTAATTCTTTCTTCAAGTTGTCAATTTCCGAAGAATTATCTACAATACCTCCAAGATTTTTACGTATATAACTATAATATGGTTAAAGAAATAACTTTCTTTTAATAATTATTGATACAAAATTAGAAAATAAATGTTTACTTATATAAATTATGATATAAACTATAACATAAAATTGATATGTTCTATATATCTATATGATAAAAAATAATTTATAAGGATTTTTCTTAAAGCTTAATTTTACATAACATGTTAAAAAAGGATACTCCAAAGCATCAGGTGGCTTTTCAGTTTCCTCGTAAAGCGACACAAGGATCTTTGTAAGGGCATCCATGACACCACACCTCTCTAGATAGACGCGAAACTCTTCTCGTTTGGCAGTGACTGACTGTAAAACAAAATAAAGTTCTATACTACTAGATAAAAAAATTAAAAATTTAAAAGTTGCTGATCAAGGTAACCAATGGAAAATATAATACCAAAGGTAATATTAATAAGGCATATTAAGACTTTATATGTTACAAATAGTAGTCGCTTTTTAATCTAATCATCAAAATAAAAAAGATATAAAACCAAAGCTTATAAATATTATATATTTCGAACTTTCTCTTTTGAAGAATCATTTCCAAGTTGAGTTATTACACATCTAAACTTTACAATCTTATCTAAATTTTATAGAGAGATAATGTTAGAAAAGATTTGACTTTTGTTTGATCTGCACAGAGATTAAACGATAAAAAGCGGCATTTGCAAGCTATTGCTAATTACCGGAAACAATTTTAGCAATTTTTATTGTTTGGTACGCATTTGTCTTTTGATCGCACGAGTCAAATCAAAATAACAAACTAGATCCTAGAAAAAGCATCATATATTGTGCGTTTTTTTACGATCTTGTGTATTTAATATGCACGTGTTAATTTCAATACCGGCAAAATAGTTAATATTTATAATATAATATGGCCAGGCGATCGTCATTACAGAAATAAAACAATAGCATATATGATACTCGAATTAAATTTCGTCCCAAACTCAACACATATATGATAATACTACAAAAACTTATTCAATAAATTAATTAACAAAATCATTACCATCTTGATATAATTTTTCGGTGGCTTTTCTCCTTCGAATTTCTGAAAGAAACGATCTTCGAAGTATGTGTCGAGAGAACAGCTTCCCCCTCGATGAACGAAAGCGTAATAATCGAGTCAAGTCGAGTCAAAATAGCGCTTGTCTCTTATCACGTCCCAACGGATTGCAACCAAAACTTTCTATATAGATAGTGATTTATAGTGGTTTATATTCGCGGGAAACTTCGCGATGATTCTTGGCGAACGCTTTACAAAAACGACCGTTGATTATTTGGTTCTCAAAAAGCGATTTTTAGACAAAAAATAATCAACAGCTAAGAAAACTAAAGAATCATATATATTTCGGTACAGATTTCGAATTGATAGGAAAGAATAAAAGGGATCAACCATAGATATATAAAAATCAAGATCGCGTCTATCGTTTAAAATTTGAAGTTCCCCTGCGACAAGAATGCGAAGCTCGACGTATCAGGGATACCAACGTCGAAAAATTAATTACGCATTATATACGCACATTCCTTGCGCGCGCAGAACGTCATCATGATGGCGAATTGTCGCTAAGTTACGCTAGTTACGCTTCAGTTTACAATTGTCGAAGCCTCGAAGCTGTCCGCGTAACCTCGATATTACAATCGAACGTGATCATTAATTAATTAGCGATCACAATTGTAGAGAGATACAGTGCGCAATGTGGCGCGAGTTTTGGCCACGCGCCCTCCTGACGTTCGCAATCGGCGGTTGCTCGATTCTCGGCGATTACGGACTCAGATCAGTCAAGAACGAGTCGGAGCGCGCGCTGTTTGACAACATGACGCATGCGACGGTGGGCGGTCTCACGTGGACGTTGATCGTCGTCCTGTCACATAAGCCGCTCGTCCGCAATCTGAATAGTATATTCTCCTGCTTCCTCTTGGCGTCCTTCATCGATTTGGATCATTTTATCGAGGCGCGCAGTTGGCATATTCATGTGAGTAATAGATGCAAAAATGAGGATCTTGCTTTGAGCCGAGATTTGCGATAAGAGACAGTCTTTCGCAACCCTAGTCTTTCGCATGCTTATCTTGTTTTAGTTTTCGCAGAAATTATTTCCTACTTACGTTTTGTATTTATCGCCTTGATTATCGCGAAGGTTAGTCTGAACTTCTCATATATATGTACGAATGTATTGCTCGATTTATAATATATTATCAAGAGACCAATCAATTATTTAATGAGTATTTCAATAGGCTTGTTAGCTAGTGATAAAAATTATTTTATATTTTTTCTATATTTGATATATATAATAAACGCTTTGATATTTCATGTTTATATTCAATTTATCGTATATGCGTATCGCGCATAATAGAAACTCACTCAATGACGTCATGAAGCCATATTTCGCGTAGAATCACGAAACTTTGGAATTGAACCGTCCTATCCAAATCCGAATTCGGAATCGGAATGATCTTTTTTCCCGCTCATTCAGTTTACAGTTCGCGCAGTTATTTATGGCGTCGGGGTCAGGACACTTGTGATATAAAAATATAATCGTGATAGAGCATCGTAAATGTTAAAATAATAGTCAATAGATCATTGTGATTAATGCTGTGATCGTTATTAGTCGTAATTATATCATGATATGATATTACGATCGTAAAAATCATTTGTTTCGTCAAATCTGAGTTACGATTTGATTAACCGAGAATAAATATATTATTTGCAAGTAAACGCAAAGTATTCGAAGTACCGTGAAAAACTATCGGGAGTGCCAAAAAATATCGGGTGATTATTGTATTATTCATAGATATAAATATATCGCGTCGGTAGTGGAAAAATTCCGATAGGACGACAATTCCGTCAAGTTAACTCCGTGCGATCATAGTTACAGGTATTGTATTTAACGTATTAATAAAATTACACAGAATAAATATTAATAGTAATTAAGCGTATAGTATCTGAAGTATCAAGAAAACTATCAGGTGGTTATCATATTACGCATAGAAAATAAATATTGCATCAATATTACAAATATGTGACAGTTTTATCAAATAAACTTCGTGCGACCATAGGATCAAGCGTATTAAATATTATATTACTAGTTTTTATATAGAACAATTTGTGGATTGTGTTTTAATCCTGATTATATATCAATTATTCTTTTTTATTTCTGTTAATTAATATAAAAAATTAGTTGATATACATATATTTAGTGTTCTAAGTATTCTTCCTTCTTCTAATTATATTATTAAAACTGTATGCTCAAATGAAATCAGAAATAGCAAATAATCATTATAAAAGTAAAATAAATGATTTTTTTTTAAATTAAAATTGATATATAAATGTAACAAAAAGGAAAAGAAAAAGTAAATTATAAAAATTTATTGGAATTATCTCAATTAAATTATTTTATACTGTTTATTGCAAATTATTATTATATTTATATTATTATATGACTTATTATTTATATAAATATGTAACTCTTTTCTGCACATCTCTCTCTTTTTACATTTTTTTTTCTACTTCCGTTCTTAATTTTATCTTATTTTTTTCAGGACGCCACGCATTTGCAGAAACGGCCGTTCTTGCACTGTACTACGGTTCCTATTATTTTATGGGTACTTTTAAATTCCTTATCTAAGACTTTCCATTCTCCTTCTATATTGGAACACATTTCCTGGGTGATACTGGCTTCCTTCCTGAGTCATCACATTCGAGATGGTACCAGAAGAGGTTTGTGGTTCTGTCCCTTCGGATCTACCCGTCCTATTCCCTACTACCTATACGTGAGTCTTTGCATGTTCCTTCCTTACATATTATATTGGCTCATAAGTTTGCAAAAGTTTGCGCAAAAAAGTAACGGCAATATTACTCTCATCGATGTATGAGACTTGCCGTATAAAATTGTACTCAAAAAGTACAAACAAAAACCTAATATTCTTTTAAAACTATATATATTATCGATAAACTGCTTAAATTAGGTGAAAAATGCGAAAATTAGACTTTCTGGAAAGAAAAAGATATAATTTTTTTAAGATTAATATAAAATGATATTTACTTTAATATAATTTAATTTTAATCACCTACAAAATTTAATTTAATATTGAAAATAATTAAAAAAAAAACTACAGTTATAGATAATCACAATTCTTTACAATTGTTTTATTCAAATACAAGTAGTTAATAATTTTCATTATATTATATATAAATTATAATTTTTTTATTTTTTTTTTTTTTTTCATACAAAATTAATGTAAGAAAAACAAAAATGTACTTACCGTAGTAAGTAAAAATTATTTTATTATATCTATTACATTATTTTTCTATGAAACAAAAATATTACATGAAAATTTTACAGATTACATTATATAATATTATAAAAGACTTTTCTATCTGTTTTAATAAAATAAAGGAAAAAAATTGTATAATCTACAATTGTACAATTTTTTTGGAATTTTTAATGTTAAATTATCTACTTGTATATGATTAGATTTAAAATTAAGATTTTATTATTTGATGTACATAATATTATTTAATGTACATACTATAATTTTCGTACATACTATAAGTTTCAAAACGTACATAATTGTTATTAGGAATTGTATAGAATTTTTTACATATTTTTATACAACAAATATGTATTTGTAATGTATATGTACGTAATGTATTTTGAGTTAAAAATATTTCATTATTTTATACAATTGTATATAAGATTAAATGCGATTTTTAAGTATGATATTTGATAATGATGACGATAATATATATACATGATAAAACGATGGGTTACAGTTACATTGTCGCATGCGTGAGCGAAAAAAGTGAAATAAAATTTTTGTAAGTACATGTGGACGGACAATTCAGGTAATAACATATCTACAATGTATATAGGGACGTGTGTAATACTGTATTTACACATAAGTTTTTGCAGCTGTGTACATAGTTTATGGGCGAGTCCCACATGCATTTATTTTCTATGCCTGCATATTCACCGTCCATTTTTTATGCGGGAAAGGATTCACATACTTATAGGCATTTCCCTTTTCTAGGAATACAATTTTATAATCAATAATATATACTGCATAGTTTCATCTACAATGGTTTTATGCATATAGTAGTATTTAATACATATTAAATTAAAATAATAATTACAAGTGCAGTTACAAATTTTATATTTTTATTCTTATGATAAATAAATTTTTATGTATTTTAAAGAATAAATAATTTTTAGTATTAGCCAAAATTACTGCAGCTCTATAACTGCAATTGTAATTAAATTTTACAGAAAATTTTTTTTATTGCCACATGTATCAAATCTTTTATGCTATTTTCAATATCTCATATATATTAACAGTAAAAAGTAAAATATCTGTTAATATTGATATTTGTGAAAACTAATATATATAATGATTATCGAGAAATATCGATTATCGACAAATCGATAATCTGTCAAATTTAAAAATTTGCACTAACAAAACTTTAATATTCTTAAACGATACCGGTTATCGGTGATATTCAATTTTCACATCTTTTTCGTTTACATAAATAATTGACAATACTTATTGTCGCGTATGTCGATAATTATCTTATGATTTTTGAATTAGTAAGAATTATCGCTATTTAGCTAATGAGAATAGAATTCTCGATACCTTATGCAACTGAGCATTCCTGCCCACGTGACGCGGTTCCGTAGGTGAGTGCGGAGGCAGCCCGCGTGCGAGACGAGTCACACGCGCGGGTATACAAGCTCGTGTTCGCGGCCGCGCTCTGGAGGGGCTTATCAGCATTCGGCATTGCTTAGCTGGCATTGCCGCTTTGCTTTACCTCGCTCTCGACGGTCTCGCTTAGTACTCGTTTAACTAGCCGGCCATCCCGCACCTGTTGAATGTGTACGGTGTAAATCGCCGGATCGTCAATCGATTGCGCCGATCGAAAGCTTGACAATTGATACGTATTTTCTGCGTGTGTTTTTTCCCCTTTTTCTCTTTCTCTTTTTTGGGGGGATATAAAAGGGAATCTTAATCACAGTTTCACTTATCATTAATATTTTGAGATTAATAACTACCGCGCTGGATCTTCCCGCGAATATGTCGAGCGATTGATCGGGCGAATAGCTCGATGAGATGTTTCAATATTTTGGAATACGCGGTGTCACCGCGTTTTGATAAATACGCGAATGATCGTGATAACACGCTGATATCGATCTTCGATATCTTGAGTTAAGTGCGACATCTTACACAAACGACATCGTGTGTGTACAAGGTATGACAAGACGACGTTCGCGGCTTCAGCTGATTGATTCATACTCACGATGGTAAGTACATATTAGTTTCTCCCACTTTCAATGTTTACATATCTTTCGAATAATCCCGAGGTCGATTGTACGGTCCCTGACCGCAAATCTTATTCGCGAATACGCGCATGGAATCATGTGTTTCTTTTTTTCCGATAAAATTCCTAGTCATGTTTTGTCTCATCTTTGACAAAGTTATCGGAATTATTTCAAATAACGTAAATAGTGTAAATCATCTTATCGGTTATTTGTGTGACATTATTAAAATTGTTATTTATAAGACTTATGGAAAAGCTGGTATCATTTAATGTATCTTCATACGTCATAAGTTTCCACATCTGGCACTCGGAAATATTGAAATGTAAATTTTATCTTTGTATGGAAAATAACAATTGCACAAGATATATACATTTAACGAGCTACTTTTCATTGTCATGTTCATCTAATTATGACTACTTGCAAAAAAAAAAAAAAAACGCTTCTGGTTTAGAAAAGTTATATTACAATAGAGTATTTTTATTTATTAATATTACTATACGTTTTATACAAAGAAAAATTATATATATAAAAATAAATGTATATAATAACTCATTTGCTCTTCAGAATCTGTCAGTTTTAGTGTTATCAGAACGCATGTAAGTTGATATTATCTATAAACTGTCAATAATTTCATATCATTGAGTAACCTTGATAGTCGATAACGGTGTGATTTGTTTCACGATGAATATGACAAGAATGTAGACAAATTTTTAGAATTATATAGAAATGGGAAACTAGAAAAAAAAATTATAACTCATAGAATATATTCGTTTTCTCTTAGATTGCTCTTTGATTTTTCACCTGAAAATAAAATAGAGATATTTACAGATTCTAGTAGATCTCTCATCATAATTGATCACGTCCGTTCACAGACCTCGTTGTTAGAGATGCAACTATGCGCACGCAAGGTCGGATACACAAGTCGATGAGATGCATGAGATAGATTATTCATGAGATAAATTCTGATTAGAGATATGATCGCGTCACAAGAGTGAAAAAAAAAGTGTTTTTATTCACCATTCCTGATATTATTAGCAATCACGTTGATATTGCAATTGAGTGCAGTTTACGAAATCTTTCGAGGAAACGATATCAATCGTGCATGACGTATAAATAATCCTTTTCGCAATCTTGTATCATATTTCCGTTTCCAATATCCTTGCCATTTATAATTTTTGCTTCATTGTTTTAATTAATCACAGACTATCACGAGAATAGATAGGTAACTAATTTGTTTCTATATTAATAAATAATTTTCCGCGCTTACATTTTATTTGTATATTATTTTTTTTTCATTTTTTAATCTTATATAATTAAAAACAGTGATTGCAAACTCTTCTTTCTAGGAAAATCTCAAGGATTTGACGCTATATTTTTATATTGCATGCGGTGTCGCTGGCGGTGTGCTTATCTTACTTTTTATTTTGGTGATCGTCCTGTTCGTGAAAGTAAATCGATTAGCTAGGGATGGGTGAGTATTACTCCTGCTTTGTTAATCGATAATAAAAAATGATAATTGCAGATTTCGATAGTACTATTAACATGGACCTGTTTTTTATGTAACCTGTTTCATAAAAAAGTAGTTTAATGAATAGACAGTGATATTGAATCAATCTATAATTAGGTGTAAATTTAACGACTAACATTTACATTCCAATGCATCAATTATAATATTTACTTACGGTGAAAGTGCGTTTGGTAGGTAAGAATGACGTGTGCGTCTCTGCACTCGCGTAACGCATTTCAAAATTTCCGTAGTTAAATCATACCATAACTAAATACATATATTACTTATTTCACTAGATTGTTACAAGCGAAATGTCAGGTTTTGAAAGCCTTCATATCGTAAAACATTTTCGTAAAACGAATGTTTTCGTAATTTATTTGGTAATCGATTGTTACATATTCTTGCGACATTTATCTTGTAACATACAATTCAGTAAAATTTAAATAATCGGAAAATTAAATCGTAATTTTGATTGTTTATTGGCAATGTACATGATTAAAATTATTTCTAAATCTGTATTTCGCCGTAATTATATGATTGCTCCCCTTATTTATCGATGTTCTTATATAGGCGAAAGGAAAGTGAAAAAGAGTAATACATATGGTATAGGTAGTGGCGATAGATATTTTAATATTTCTATTGTAATAATAAAACTCAAATATTCAAGTTTTGTTTGTGACTCACGTGCCGTCGACGAAATCATTGATAACGTATCTTTATTGCTCGTAGCGCGATTATTTAACTTATCTCATCCAAGAATGTAGAGCAGTAATGATCAAAAAATGCTTTTATTTGTGAGTAATTTCTTAGTTATTTGTAGATCTTTAGCCTAAAAATTAAAATAATTCCAAGCTTTTTTTCGAAATATTTTTTTATTATATGAAATTTGAAAAATTCTCTTTGGTCCTTTTTTGTTTTGCAATTTCTTGGGCATTCATTAACATCATTTAATAATCAATCCTTATTTTGATGTTTTCCACGAATATATTTCAGATTCAAGAGATATTTTAATTATATTAATAATTTATAATCTAGGATCGATTTAAATTCAACTAGATGTTAAAATAATCATCTTTATCAAATTCTTATCTCTTTTATTATAATATAAATTTAATCATCAAGATTGTGAAATTGAAAACTGATTTAGGTCCAATCAACTAAACAGGCAGACGAGCATGATGGCGGATTTTTGTTATACCAATCCTACAATTGTGCCAGGAGAATTACTCTCTCGCCGTGGCTTTTCCATGTATAGCGGAGCCGATAATTTTGATGAGGACTTTGGCAAGAACAAAAACATTCATTATGGGACTTACAATGAAGCTCGATCGAAATTCTAATATATCGAATTCGAAATAATCAACCTTATTAAATAATTAATCGAGTCATTAGTGCGTTTATTTATGTTAATTAATCGATTATTGAATAAATCAAATGGAGATTAAGTAATATTTATAAGTAAATCTTAGTTTTTAGTTATTTCTAATTATTATTAATTTCCCTTAATGTGCATAGTATTTCGTCATGTAGCTTATTGCGAAATTACGTGTTCAAGTTTAATTTTTCTTATGACTTTATGTAAATATTAAATATCTGTTATATATATATATATATATATATATATATATATATATATTGAAGTAAAAATTAAGTTTATTACGATAGTATTTCTTATATAAATCCCGTTAATTTCTTATATAGTCCCTGAAATATGTTGAAAATATTGACAGTATTTCACTGTGGCGTAAGATTACATTTAAAGTTAGAGTTTGATAAATAAATATTTATTACATAAAAATACGATTTTGATTGTTGTCTATCTACTTTATCGGCCACTCGAATCGCCGACAAAGCTGAATGCTTATTGGAAAATATCCAGATGTCTCCATATATTGTACTTTTGCATCACAGAGAAATACACGGTACTCTAAAAAATTATCACATAAATTAATTTTTCCAAGACTGGAATTAATTCGAGAATTCTTTATGCATTTAACTATCATGCATAATTCTAACATTATTTAGCAATAAATAAAAAAAATGCTGCAATGCTTTATAAAATATGACATAGTCAACTTTGATCAATTTTGTAATAAATAATAATTGCCCATTGTGAAGATTTAGCCAAGATTATGACACGTAATATAACAATTAATATGTAATTAAAATGCAGTACCAAAGAGATAATCCGCTGTTTTAAATCTATAAATACATCATGTATTCTGGAAAATAGTTTATTACGCTCTTATAAATTGACATTTTATTGTTAGCAGAAAATTTTCATAAGATCAATTTTTATTATATTTATGAGTATATTATATATAGTAGTTTATCATAAATAATATGAATATAATATATAATACACAATGAAACACTTCGGACTGAATTAAATTTAACAGACTCAAAGAGACGACCAAACTTAACCAAATTTAATTATTAAATTGTAAATAAAAATCTAATAAATTTTTTATTTATGAAACATTACATATTCGCAAATATGTAATATATGTACTTACGATATAATTATAAATAATTATTTTCCAGTCTACATTAAACACATTATTCTTGTATATTTCGTATTATTTATTAGTTGTTATTACTTTAAATATATATAAATATATATTAAATGTTATTATATTTTGTGCCATGTGTATTTTACTCCAGTGCTCAAGAGAAAAGAAAACTTTATTCTATCCAATTAACATATTGTACTATGAAAATTTAGCAAGCAAAAATTGATATTACATTATAAAAAATTACGTTATATTTTATTATAGAAAAAACAATTAGTCATAAATTCTCATAAAATCTCAAATAAATTCTAACGTGCCTTTATTTAAATGTTGTAATTAAAATCAATTCTTAATGCAACAGGTGTTATGATATTTTTTTAAATGTTGTGAAAAGAGCTGTGTAAAAGATAGATTTATAAAAATCTATAAATTGATATTGATATATTTAAAAGTATACGAATACTTCCTTCGGAATCGAATATAGCATCGATTTAGATACGGTATTCATCGATAATAATGCCAATATCAAATATACGACTTGGCGTTTTTACTTTCATGTGCTGAAAGTGATGGTACTTACAATTAGTCGTTTCCGTTCCGGAAGTGACGATGAAATCGCACGCGGGAATGGCAACGGCGTAGCGGCGGCCGGTGCCGGTAGTACGTAGGCAATGGCACGGGGATAGGCCGTAATTGGTATAAAATCATCGAGCAAACACATCGGACAAGACAGCCCGGGATTGTGGGCGGCATTGCGTGCCGTCGTCCTGGTTACCACGGAGGCGATTCCGCTAAAGCGGTCCCTTCGTCCCCGATTGCGCGCAAGTTCACCGCCGATACAAACCTGTGTTCACGTGTGCGTGTATGTACGCGTGTGTACACCCTACCGGCACCCTTGCCAACGCACCGCCCTTGCCTTTCCTCGGCTACACGCCAAATTTACCGCCACCAGCAACGTCAAGGATCACCTCCGACCAGAGGTGATCTTCGTCCCATGGAAATCTATCGATAAAATTATGATTTTCTAGCAAAATTTAGGATTTTTTGATGTTGTTTATTTATGACGATTAATATTTTTATATTTTTATAAATTAATTTTGATATGGGATGGATAATTTGTAAAATTTGTGAAAATAGAAAATAATTGTTATTATTAATTATTCATAGTAAAACTTAATTTACAGTGATCTGTCTATTCTATTTCATTTGTAAATATTTCTTTCGTATATAGACATGTTATAACTCCCAGATTCTTCTGGGCCAAATCTAAACTCATTTCATCTTATCTGCGAAAAACCGCGGTTTATGCTACAGCCCCATAAATCTCCGTAATCCGCATCTTAATGATAAGTAAATACTACACCCCATGATACAAATGTTTCTATAGCGCACGCAACCTGTCAAGTGTTTAGTTAAAATCTTCCCGCCCCACAAATCCGTTTATATCCTTAATCGTCGGAGATAATAGTCACTTCTGCGGTATCCACGATGCATATGTTACTTTTCTGAGAGTATCATACATATTATACGCAATATTATTTTTTACTGTTATAGTCAGAAAAAAAATCAATCTATCACGCTCTTTTGTAAAAATTCAGTTTTGATGCCACTGATAAACGTTCTGGGAATAAAATAAAATAAAATAAATATTCTCAATATCAAAAACGTCAATAATAGATTAACGTATCAAAGGAATTAAATGTGTAGATAGTTTTTAAACTTGTTCGATTAAAAGTATAATTTTTATAATTTATCTTTTGTTTTCTTTTAGATATATATTGTGATAGAAATAAGAAATTAAGAAAAAAAAAAAAATTAAGAAAAAAATTAAATAAATGAACGACTGTGCGGAAAGAGATTTTTGTTTAATTACAAAAATATGGCTTGCGCAATCATTCTTTGCTGATTATGCACGGCCTCATTACTTTTGTTGTGTGTGTGACCCAGCTCTCTTACACAATACTCGCACGTTTTACGGTAGAGTAGACGCGCAGCGCGGAGACGTGCATAAAAGTTTAAGCCTCCCTTTCAGGTCTCATATTTTTACGAGCGACCCGCGCGCGAGAGAAGAAACAAAACCACTTGCTGTGGCACGGCAATTATCCACAGTCTATACTGTTCGAACCGGCCTATTCACACTTCTCTCGCAAGCCGACTTTCAGTATATTATGCTATTTTCGCGCGCTATAAATAATCGCCGTCTGCATGCAAACGTTTTAACTTGCGATAACAATGTCGCGTGATAAATATCGAAGTTTCCTTCGTACTTTTAATAGGACGAAACGAATGGATAAGATGCCCTTTAAGAGATTAAAATCTTAATGAGATTAAAAAAAAAAAAAAAATGCGCGGTATTATTATTTTATATTAATTTGTATACAAAATATGTAACATGTATGTCGTAACTGCAATGGTATGTTTGTCTTGTCATCTACAATTTGTAACATCAATTTCGAAATGTAACATTACTTGATTTGCAACATATCGTTATACATATACATATATTGATAATAATCAACTAATTCTTTCGCGTGATTCTGCCGATACTTCTTGTCCTTGTCACAATACGAACGAGCGGACAGGAAGATATATCAATCATACGAGAGCGTATAATGAGAACATTGGAGGCGGAATAGAGTCCGAGTAGGCATCCTGAGGGATGCTATTATCGGTCGCGTGCGACAACGTACCGAGCCTGCCGCGAAGCCGCGTGCGGCTCGTTAAATTCTTCGGTCGGTGGTGAACGGGACGCGCGGCCACGATTCTGTGAAATCGAACGATCACACGTTACAGAAGGTACCGATTGTCGAATATCGCTCGCGGTGTCGACACTTGAGACACGTGCGATATGTCTAAAATTTTTCAGGTCACAGCTTCCAATCAATGCTATAGATAAAGCTAAAAGCTTTTAAAATATATCACATTAAAGGTTCTTGAGATTTCTTGATCTTATTATAATGGACAATATGGAGGAAAAATATTGTAATTAAAGAACTGTCAAAAGTTTAGATCTCATTATTTTCTTATATATTTCCAAAATTGGTAGCAGAGTAATATGTTGTTTGTAATTCGACTTTGGGAAAGTTAACGATTTCTAAGAAATTTGTTTTTCTGTGCGTTTACTTGGATTGAGCCAGAAAAAGAGGAAGAGAGAAAGAAAGAAAGAAAGAGAGAGAGGGGAGGGGGAAGGGGAGCTGAATGACGATTATAAAATGGCACGTGTCTCTTTCCAAAGACGTAAAGGGACCTCATGCCGACAAGCACACGACCGCCGAAAGCTAACTGACGGAGAATCATGCGAGGTACAATTAATTTATTGTTTGTGCTAGCCGAGTGACAATCGGAATTGCGCGGTGAAAAAGTGGGATCGTTGCCTCGTCGTGTTTGTAGCACAAGGGATCCCGGCTGGATGCTACGATCCAACCGGATCGCTTTTGTGAATGGTTAATCTAATGGTGAGAATCTCACGAAGCTGAATTACCTGAAATGTTCATTATCGCTTTCTAATGCTTTCTCAAAAGGATTGACATCGTTTGTTCACACATACCCAACACTGACTTACATATTATTTTCCTCTAAAATGGAAATAACCGTAAACTAATGTGAAAATTTACATATAACTAAATTACTTTAAATGTACTTGTAAAATTTTTTTGAGATATTTTCTAACTGATATATAATAACATTTTGATTAATCATTAGAATTTAGTTTTGTTTCTATAATACATATATAAAATTATGTAAAAAATTTTTCATGAATTTTTCTTCAGCTGTTTTCTTAACTGAGACTGACTTAAGTTAAATCGAATTACTAGGAATTTGAGATTAAACAAAAATGTACATTATGTCAAATTTTTTGAAACTAAGAATTTTTTTACCTCGCAGTATTTCAACATGTTTATTTGCCCATCGCATAAATTTGACCTGATCTCAAAAGTCAACAATCTGATTTTAATCTTTAAATGTATTGTTATTCCGGCAAGCATGAATCACTGAAAAAAATATCCCAAAATCCTGCCTATAGGATTTATGAAATATTTTTGACAGGTATTTTAAATGTATCTGAGTTCGTGGTAAACGCTCGTGGTTTCACGCCAAGATTATTTGCATGAATAAACATAAATGTTAAATTATATAAACATAAATATTTTCTTATATCTCGTTTTATCAAAAAAGCACCATTATCTTATTTTATCATTTTGTGACAATACCATGCAAAGAGTTTTTATTTTATCAATTTCTTCTTTGTGAAATATTGCGTTGCATTGATATATTATTTTAACACACGAAACTGTACTTTTAGAAAACGATTTTAAAGTCTAGAAGCAGGAATAAGATTGCAAGTGGGGAAAATACTATATTTTGTATCAGAGGAAAATATGATATATTTTTTTTTTTGTATATATAGGTTTGCAATGCGCGCTATAGTTTTACATATTTACAGGACTTGACGCAGACACGCTTTGCCGTGATTCTCTCGCTACGAAATCTCACACTTTACATATACGATATAAATAATCTGACTTGTGCCATGTGTGTATATAACCGGCGTCAAAATGGGGAGACTTTGAGACACTTTTTCTTTAGTGATTTTCGGAGCTTGAGTCACTAAGAAAATATTGTATATTCATTTTGACACCGATTCTATATGTGTATCGATTTATATATGTGCAACGATCTAGAAATCTTTCGTGATAAAATATCTCGTGACGATCAAAGAATACTAAGTCTTGCACTACTTATTTATATTTACAACGATCATATACTCATTTTTTATCTATATTAGACACTCGTTATTATTAAATAAGCATATAATATATAAATATAAATATAATGATACTAATTTTCCGACAAAAAGAACGTGTTTCTTTGGTCGATTGGCACAAGCACCGGTCAGTCTTCACGAATCAATATAAATGCTATTATATACATTTTGTGTGTATTTTTGTATGCATCTTAATTTTATATATATCATTATATAGGACAATTTTTTATACGTACACATAGTATTTACATTATGTTACGTTCGAGAAGAAAGATCTCGCATTAATGGTATATGTACAGCAACAATGCCAGTAACTTTACATTAGCATATTTTTTAACACTAGAACACCAGGTTTTAACGCTCCAGATCAGAAAGTTGAAAGCATAAAAATGATCTAGTTTATTAAAACTTATGGAATTTTATATATATGAAATTCAATATATAATGTGCAAAAAAATCTCGAATATACATAAAAAATAAAAATAAAAATTAAAATTTATTTAGAGTTTCTAATGAATTTTTATATAAAATTCTTATATTTTATTTCACGATATTTTCAGTGCCAACAAACATAAGAGGTCTGTAAAAATTTAAGTATTATTTTGAAGTTTTTATCGCAAAAGTTATTTCAATCTTTCTCATACTTTCAACTTTTCATATATCATTTTTAAATTTAATTGTTTTTTTTTAATATTAATTAATATGTACCATCCAGGAGATATTCTCCCTTGAATTACTTCGTGCAGAAAGTTTTCAGAAAACGCGTCCAGCGCGTATAACATTCTTGATAACTTTCGTTATAACGTTTGCAATGACCAGTATTGGTTGTGAAATATATATATATAGGGTGTACCACCAAAAGTGACTCCCTTTTTATCTTTTAAGTTAAAGGAGATAAATCTTAGTAGATATATATCAAATTAAATGGTTCAAACTGAATTGTATTGTGAGAATAGTAGTTACTTATAAAAGCTATATTAATAAACGGAGAGGTATGCATAATATTTTTATAACAATATTTTGACACAATAAAAGTTGAAGCGCTTTAAAACGATGTATGATTTAATGTAAATACTTTACATATTATATAAATTTTATACGAGTTTTATCGGCTTAAAATATCGCGGGCGATATTTTAAATCGATATTTTAAGTTATATAAAACTTATATAATGTAAATATTTACATTAAATCACGCACTAAGTCATAGTATTTGTTTAAGTTAAAATATATGAAAAACTAATAATTACTGTCACATCTCGAGATATATGATACATATTCATATATAAAAATCTACAAGTTTATTTACTTGTATAATATTTTTTATGATGCGTAAAATCATCATCAATCAAAGTGTCGTTCGTTTGCGCTAATTTTTGATACCGCGATCATTCAATTAGCATACACGCGTTTAATAGTGATTACAGCATTGAAGTAGCCATTTCCCCTATTGTGATCATCACTGACCAAACTGCATTATCTATTGTTTCGAAAATGTTATTAGAATCGTCAGTTGCACTTTACGTTATCGTTATTTATCGTATATTGCAATCATATTGATCCCATCAAGCTTTCGTAGTTTCTCAAATTGTCACCTTTAGATTTAGTTATTAAAAAAAATGATAATAGATATATTCATCATTATGTTTCTAATCTAATAACATTTTTAATAGTATTTATCACAGCTGATAAAAAATATTGGAATCAAAGAGATTGTTTCGATCGGCATTTCTGTCGTTGATGTTGCTATTTTACTACGAGATGATAATATGAGTAAAAGAAAAACGTGCCACGTAGGATTATAAGCAGGACTGGTTACATGTTTCTTGAAGCTTAGTCCATAGATAGAATTGGCCGTTTTTTCGCAATTTTTTTCCACTACGAATTTTATGAAGCATCTGTCAGCAATGAAGAATAATATTTTTAAATAATAATTTTAAAATTTTGTCATTCTTATTAAATACAATATAATTTTGAAAATTATTTGATTGTTGATATTTTGCACATGTATACGTAAAATGAAATTTATTAATAATAATGCTAAACTTTCAAAAACTGCGTATCAGAATAAATTTAATATCAAAAGATGGGAACTTATTTTTATTTTTGTAGTATTTGATTATTAATAACAATATTTGCTATGTCTCTGATGATACTTATCTTTTCTCATTGATTACGAATTACCTTTCAATGTTGAGATGTTTTTTTCCTCCATCTTCCAGAGTCGTTTGTAGGGCATGACGTAAGTGACGTGAGAACCTGAAGAATTGTAAGAATCGCTATTCGTCTGATGATCAGAATATTGCTCTCCATTGCTTTCAGTCTCTGCGCAATGACGCTGCTGATGATGATGATGATGATGACGATGGTGATGATGATGCCCGCACGCGCCGTCATCGCAAGCGGCGTCGAAATGCTACGTGCAAGGCACCTCGAATTGATGTCAGTGAACAAACTGATGATGTGTTTCATAATGAGGCTGATGATGCAATGGTGGAGTGCCGCTACTGACTGATGCCGTTTGATGCGCATGTAATTCCTGGGAAACAGTGCTAGGACTGTATTGCTGGGAATCGACGATAACGCTTGTGTAGCCGGTCGATGAGGTCTCCAGGGGATGATGATGAGGATGCTTTATCGTTGCATTGCCATTGCTGTGGTGAGGTTGACCACAAGAGTGACCTTGCTGGTAGCCTTCGTGATGTTGAAGCGTCGCGGCGTTGTAGCTTTCATTATTGTTGAAACCGCAGGTTGGATACATGATAACGCCACCTGCTTCGTTTAATGTCGTTGATGATGTCGAATCCGGTGGCATGTGATGATGGTGATGCGACGAATGATATCCGGATGGTAGCAGAGAATTCGTCAAGTGCACGTCCAAACCATCGGTGCTGCCGCAGGAACTCGAGGATGTTGAGTAAGGTCGTTTCTGCTGGCCGCTTTGGGGGCTGTGTTGTTGTTGCTGTTCAAGAGACGTCAAAGGGTTTGCTTGGTGCAGCAGATGTTGAGGGTGCTGTCGTTTCTGCTGATTATTCTGCGAACTCTGTTGTTGGATAGTCAAGGAGGTGGCGTGGTGTAAAAGATGCTGATGATGCGCCTCATGTTGATGTTGTAGAGTGTTTACGGGATCTTGATGGAGATCTCGAAATTATAAGGAATATAATGATATCGATTAAAATCAGATAAACTGTATGATACTTATTTATAATAATTTTATTTTATTAAAAATTGTATTGATAATTTTATTGAAAAAATTGATGAGCAAACAATAAGGAAAGATGAAATTGTGTGACTAAATTTTTTATTTTTATTATTTTTTATTTAATCTTTAATAATTCTTATGTTTGTCGGAAATTTATAAAAGAGAAATGTTCAGAAATTTAAATATGATATTATCGAATTTATTCAAAATTACTTTTAGGCTCACCATTGTATTGATAGAATAAATCCGGACTATAATAAGCGCTGTCCTCGTGAGTTACACCGTTGATGCTATGCGACGCGAACGGCGACGATGACAGATAATGATTGTGATTCGTCGAACCTGTCATATATTCCGAATTAGGATAGCCAGAACTGTCGGCGTAATCGGTGTCGGGTGGTTCCTTGGTTCTACTACGGTAAGAAGGAGGACTCGGACTGTGATTGTCCAAGTCATTCGTGCCAATCGTAGGTGTTGAAACGGGCGCGCTCGGCGGATTCCCGGGACTCGAGCACGAAGACTTTTGTTCGCAATTCAGGATAAGACCGGTACTTTCGGTGGCCGTCAACACATAATTTACAGAGACGATACAGTGCGGCCTCGAGCTTCTTGAATTGTGCACAATGGTCACGTATGACTGCATCCATACCCAGCCACCAGTTTTGGTCAGAAATCTGTAGTATCTTGTTGTCACTTGACCTTTGCGCAATACTATCAACAAGGCAATGATGATTATTAGCAAGATTTAATATCAATTTCTCTCTCTCTTTCTCTCTTTCTCATTCAAAAGACTTTTTTCGTGTATGTGATTATAATTCATATTTTTTACACTAATATGTGTATATATATATATATGTATATGTATACATATATTACTACTAGATTTTGTTTTACTGCATTCATTTCATTTTTATAAAATTTTGTATTTGAAGTTAGTTTTAATATCTTTATTTTTAGCAATTATGTTAGGGAAAATAAGCAAAGAAAAAAAAAATTGTTCGAGTTTAAGGGAAAGTTTTAATAATTCAAGGAGAAAGATTATGTATACGATCTCTTGGGGAAAAATATTCTTCAGACATCTATAATATCGCCTTCAAATTGCGAAAAAGAACGAGCAAGATAGACACAGCGACGTCGCGCAATCCGCAGGCGCAGACATTAGCGGCATTATGTCAGGTTCCCTTCGAGTCGCGCTCGTGAAACTGCGAGTCTGTTCAAACAGTGATAGCAGTAACAGCCTCCTATCTCACTCTCGCCTCTCGCTGAATCTCCCTCACTTCTACTCCCTCTCGCTTTTACTCTATTCTCTCTCTCCTTCTTTTATGTATATATATACATATATACACACACACACACACACACACACGCACGTACGCAGAGAGAAAGAGAGAGAGAGAGGTATAGACACGCGCGCATGCCGGCGGCCTCCTCTTTTCGTCGGCGCACTGTGGCAGCATTGTTCAATCAATAATGTACATCCCAGGTATACCACGTGTGCACATACTTAGAAGAAGCGCGCGCGATGGCGTTTCGATGGAGAAAAGATGGAAAAGCATGGAAATATATATATATTGTAACTATTCGCGACACGCGAGAAACGTGAGAAAAGATCAAAGAATATTTCGTATGGGCGATGCAAAGGCGTCGCTGAGTTAAGCAGCGTCAGCTGCTTTCGGTCCACGAAGAGCCTATTCTCCTCGAGTAGCATGTCGACTTGAGAGAACCTCCGTCGGACCATCGGTCGACACAGAAAATATCGAGGAAAATATTTTCGAACGTTTGTTTCAAAGTTATTCTTTTGGATTTACAATATGATTGAGTCCATTGAAAATAGAGATTGACTTTCGGTCAAAGAAAATATATACAATGAAAATATAACATATTCAAAACGAAATATGCGATCATCTTTCTATATAAATAATTACATGCAAAAGCAAAATTTATGTAAAAACAGCCTTTTGATTCTATTAATGAATACTTTCGAAAGAAATTAATTTATTAATATAAAATAAAACATATTTTAAACGGACTTAAATCTATGCAATTTATTAAGTAAATAGTTCTAGAATATTGAATTAAATTAAATTATTTAAAGAAATATAAATAAATTTTTTACTAGCTATAATATACATAAATATTACAAATTTAATAATACAAAAGATATATGTAATATATTAAATATATTGTCTATGTGATTTATTAAAAGGGAATTGTAAATAATGGTAAAATTATTTAATTTCTCATTTGTAAAATGGGTTTTACAATAAATAATAATATAAAGGAATACTTACAAACACGATGAGCATGTTGCAGTTGTAAAACGTCACAACCGTGTACGTAGTGGTACAACGTCTTCTCGATAAGATCCGGCGGGTCGTATCCTGTTAATTGGGCTACCCTGTAATAACAAAAAATACTCTGATAAATGGCCTTTTCGCATCTCTTTCTGTGCGAGTTTATATCTCTCTGTTTAGTATATTACAACTTTAATACATATATTAAGAAAACTCACATTTTCTCTAGAAGGAATATTTTTGGGGGGAAATTAACTTTATTATTAATTTATTAATTATTAATTTTTTTTAATCGTAGAAACGCGTCTACATCTTCTTAGCTACGCAATTAGTATTCCCGTATAATTCACAATCCGTCATATATTACTCGCATGCAATGTTAACAAAACTACGGGCCAATAGATCCATTGATTGTTCTTTGTATCGGGTTTGTTTTCATCGGGATTTACGGTGCGAGCATCGCGAGTTTGCACAACGCGCGCTAGCTGAGCGATTCCGACGTATGTATGTATAATATAAAATTTCATCGCACTCTTCTATCCGCGCTATATTTATACTGCATCACGTGTTCGTTCCCAGTGAACAAGCGGGTGCGTAACGCGGGCTCGTCAGGCTCGCCGGTGGTGGATATTTATTTGCCGCGGATGGAAAGAAAGAAAAAAAAAAAAAAAAAAAAAAAAGGATATATACGCGGTAGCGCTCGGTAACACGAACCTGATTTTAATGGCCGTACCCCCCTCGACCGGGGGCACCGCGCGCGGGCCCTCCATCGAAATATTAACGGCGCAATACGACACCCAACTATAATTACATTGGAAATAAATAATCCACTGTGTCCCGGTGCTCGAGTCAGCGCTGCTCGCTTCCTCTTGCAACGGAGAGAGATCCGGCTCCATCAATAAAAAGGAGTTTATTCGAGAGAAATAATTTTTTTACTTTATATATATGTATATAAATTTGTATTAAATATTATTACGCAATTAATATCATACATTTTGCTTTATTTGTATGCGTGTGTACTCTTTGGATACATAACTATTTCATTTATAATTATCATTGACT
Source organism: Cataglyphis cursor (assembly GCA_039654345.1). Lineage (NCBI taxonomy): Eukaryota > Metazoa > Arthropoda > Insecta > Hymenoptera > Formicidae > Cataglyphis > Cataglyphis cursor. The sequence goes on from JBCEZX010000031.1 coordinate 5,104,368, forward strand.
TTTTTATTAGTTAAATTTAATCGATTATTCCTATTTATATATTTTTGAAATTAACGACTAAAAAATATGAGGAAAATATAAAAACGATGTTTATACTGATAATTAATACCTGAAAAATATCTTTACTATATCTGATAATTAATACTTGAAAAATGTCTTTAGAAAAAAAAAAATGAAGATAATATGAAAAAAGAAGATTTAATGGGGGATATATTGTCAAAACCTTACCGTGCATCGAGAAATATGAGCTTCAGGTCGAGTGATGCCCGGAACATGAACATGTTGTGGTGCAATTTAATTTCGGTTATGGAACTCGTCGGCAGCGAATGGCCGACCGCCAATAGGCCGACATTACGGACGCAACGACTAATACCGTCCTCGTATTCAGACCCAATGGGTAACTCCACGATGCATTTTAAATAACCGGAACAATGTATGACCTGAAACATCGAATTAAAAAATCGCAGATTTTGCGTTTCTAAAGTTTTTTGAATATTCACAATTTTTTAATATTTCTTAATCGAACATATATATAT
>JBCEZX010000031.1:5109734-5126272 GCA_039654345.1 Cataglyphis cursor
TTTTATTTAATTTATTTTGAAAAAGTGGAAAACTAGAATTAATATGTAAGTAATTATATACACATACACATATAAATAGCGCGCGCGTAGCGCGCGTTTGTAGTATTCTAGTAAGTTAACTAAAAAAAAGAAACAAGAAATCAGCTAATCTAGCGAGCATTGTATGTGAATCGCGACGTCAAATTGCGCGAGTTTACGCTGACATTCGACAACAGCAATCTACGTGTGAAATACATTGCATATAATTTTATTACAGCATCTCATTTATTATCGTTAAAGACTATAATAGTTATTCAGCGTATATTTTACATTATGAATTCACGATTTTTTACTCTGAGTTACTAGAATTGTTAGATACTCAACGCCGACAAGAAAAGACTCAGGAGTAAGTTGCTGATTAACAAGCTAATATGACGCGATACAAGAATGCGATAAAAAAGGCTTAAAAGCGATAAAGAAATGTTTAGAATTACATAGATTAATCTAGTTAAACGATGATTAAGTAAGCCAAGAAGCAATGTTCAAAGTGAAAGCGATTCTAATTAAGTGCACTCTCTGCAACCCTTTTAAAAAATTGTTTTAAGAAAAGTTATAGAAAACATTTTTGCTTTAAGTCACGGGTTACATATTTAAAAAAATATTCTATCACTAAGTTGTGAAAATGTTAATTTGATTTTTTTTCGAATTTTCTTGAAAGTTTATGACTTCAAAAGTAAATTCTTAAGAGTGCCGCTACACGCACAAAAATATCGTATCTACATGATTTTATGGCATGCAATACCGAAAATCCATTTATTCAAAGCTTATCTTTCTTTTATCTTTGACTATTGTTCTTTCATAAAGAACAATGGGTTGAATGACAATAAATGACAAATGTCTATTTTAAAAGAGAAAGTTTCTTACATTTAGTATTTAATAAAATCTTGAACAAAATATACAATTAAACAATAAAAACTATGAAAATTGAATGTGACAATCAGATTATAAGCAAAAATTTGCATCGAGCAAAACTTGAATAACACTGCAGAATAATAATAACAGTTTTTTTTTTAAATAATTCAAGTAATATGATGATAAAAATTGTTTTTAACAAATTTTACAATTGTTTTTAACAAATTTTTACAAAATAGATATGGCATTCGATTGTCCACAATTTGTTCACATTTGTCCATAGAAAATTGTTTTTTGTTTATTATGGCCTTAGGTTACAAAAATAAGGAGGAACAAAAAATTAAGAAATATTAACAATAGTAATCATAAGAAGATAAATCTTAATGCTTTCAAGTAGGCAAAAGATCGGCTAATTTAGCAAGACTTTTATGTAAATATTAATGCAATATAAAAATCGCGAAAAGTGGAAAGTTTTATTTACAAATATATAATTATATAAATTGACTTATTGTTAATCGCGGCCAATCGGTGAATAAGGGAGCCAAGAAGTAACAGGTCCATAATAAAAACGATTTAAATGTTCATTATTGCATCAATCTTTTTAGAATAACTTTTTAAAATAATTATAAAAAATATTATAAAGACTCTTTACTTTTAAAAAACGTTGTAATTTTTGAAAAATTTTGTTTGCAGTCTATTTTTTACATCCAATTTTCTGGGTTTTTTTTTCGTTATAAGTATTGAATTATGGACAAAAAAAATAGACGAAGCACACACTGCCAATTCAAACAAAAGGAGGTACAAATTTAGAGATAAAGAGAAAACTGCCCGATGATTGATGATCATTTAATTCATTTATGTCTATTTCTTTTGTATTCTGTTTCATATTATTTTCACTTCAAAGAAAAATAGAAGACAGAATGCCTCTTTTTTATCTATATATGTATTGACTCATGTGTTTACTGTAATGCGCCTTATCTCTTCTTTTCGTTAATACTTTCCATTAATTTCTAGGTTTTTTTGCAATAACAGTCCGTCTAAATGTTTTTTTTGTCTAAGCACTATGACGCATGGGAGAAAACTTTTTTTTTAAGTTAAGCACTTTCTATATTGTCATTTGGCAACCTATATAGACCTGTACTATCTACAGTAAATATGCAGATAATAGTCGAAAATGAAGAAAGATATCTTGGTTTGTAGGCCATAAATGTCTATAGATTCGTTATTTGTGTGCACGTGTTAAAAAAAAATAATATCAATGTTTATCAAAATTTTACATTAGAATTTTGTTAAATATGTAATCTATGACTTATAATGGCGATTGCAATTGCTTGATATTGACGTAATTATAAATTATATTTCACAAAAATTAAAATAATTATAACTTATTTTGAATCGATGTTAAATTAATGGCACATAATCAACTATTTGGTTAACTGCACTGATTTCATATCTTTATAACGATTTCATATCGTTTTTTTTTTAATAGATTAGAATGAAGAGTAGAAGAAGTTAGCGCGTGTATGTTAGATAGAAGAAATAGAGATATACATTATCTCTTTAGATTGTTTTGAAGAATGTGTATAAGGTAGTTTGTTAGTAAATAAGTTACTTGCATATCACATGTATACATATATGTGTATTACATCATATTATTTGTACATATTACTACGCTGAAGGTTTGTATTTATGTATATAATTGTAATCTCTCTGAGGAAATGTATATATTTTTCATTTATAACTGATTTTACAAAATTACATTTTTTATTTATTTTTTACTATTATCATGTTAATATGCATGTATATACAGCATGTTCCAAAGCACCTTAGACAACGCTCGTGAGCGGGTAGAGGACAGTGAACTGAACAGAAAAGTTCTTTATCATTTTTTTCTATAATGCTTAATAAAGGAGTTATTATTAAGTAAAATCTAACTAATCAGCGCCGACTTTTAGCCGGATGCATGTCAATAAGTCGCCTGGTAATAGTGTGCCGCTGCAACAGCAGAACGTTCACACACACTACAAAGCGTGCGGCTCATCCAGCGTGGCTAAAAGTCAGAGCTGATTGGTCAGTTTTTACTCAATAGTAATTTCTTTACTAAGCGTTATAAAAAAAAATGGTAAAGGATTTTCTGTTCAATTTACTGTGCTCTACCCGCTCACTAGCGTTGTCTAGGATGCTTTGGCACACCCTGTACATATATGTGATACAAATTAAAGAATGTTAAATTTATCTGTGCTGCTAAAATTTCACTGAAAGTGTAATATAAGTATATGTGACCAAACATGTTGGTAACAACAGATGTAACATGCCAAGTAACTATACACAAAAATTTATGAAAATAAAATTTTTAATTTTACAGGGCAAATCTTTTTTACTTTAATTTGTAAATTAATTATTAATTTTATATTTTAGAATGTTAAATATGTGTTTTGTGCGCAATGCTGCCAATGTCAAATTCATGAATCTCGAAATTAGATTTATTTATAACTTTTGGCGTAGCTGATTCATGCAATCCGCCTTTAAAAGTTATGGACTTTTAATAATAGATTCTTTATAAATTCTTTGTAAAGTCTCTTTTTTGGAAAGATTTTCCTAGGGATTCGGTATAATTCCTAGGAATCTAATATGTCTAAAATGTGACCTGCACACACAATAGCTGTTTTTCACTTTCCGTTCCTTAGATGTTTGATTGAGAGGGGATGAAAGATATAAGAGTATAATCTTTCGGACGGGGCATTCATTTCGTGCGTTGCTAACGTTAGTGCTAACACATTTAGGCTACATTGTAATATTCTGTCGCATAGATATCCATATTTGATTACGCATTATTATCGGAATATTATAGTATATCATATTTTAATTTTTTATCAACGTACACTTGGCCGCGAACGAAAATCTAACAAGAAAATAATAATATTTTATTGTGTGTGACCTTTATTCTCTAAGACATGGATTTCAATAGAGAACAGACGATGAAAGAGGTAAATGTTAGTAGACTTATTGACAATTGGGATGTAATAAATGAAGGCGTATGGACAGCTGCAAAGTGCATGGACATTAATTGTGCTTTTGGATACACAACTAGATACTTTCTTCTACCTGAACTTCATAACAAAACGACAATAATAGGTAAGAATATAATAAATTGTAAAAGAATGTATAATAATATATTGATATATTTTATTTTAAATATTGAGTATGATTTGAAGGTACTGATAGTTCGAAAACAATGATCGAATATGCAAGAGCAAAATACAAAAATAATGATCGAATCGAATTTGATGTTCTTGATATCCAAACGAAAGAATTTCCTGCAGAATATATCGGTGAATTTGATCATGTATTCTCATTTCCCACTGTGCATTCTCGTAATGATATCTCGTAAGTATAAATTAAATTTATATTTTGTAAATTACACGAACAAAGAAAGAGAGAAAGATAATCAATCTTATACATAGTTCCACAGAAAACAACTTTAAGTAAATAATATTTTTATTTACTTCTTTTAAATATTTTTGTTGCTTTTTCCGATATATTTTAGCCAATATTTATGCGAAAAAATTATGATAAAATATTAATATTTTATAGGCAAAAATGCTTTATGTTATTTGGTTTTGGTATTTTATTAAAATATAATTAGATTAAAAAAAATAAATGTTTAAGAATATTCTGCATACACAATTTTAGCAATTAATTATACTTCTTTTCTTTATTTAACAGACAAGAGTTTGAAAATGTTTTTAAGATGCTCAAACCTGGTGGAAAGTTTCATCTATCTATGGTGACATCTCATGATGCGTTTACACTATATGGACATATGGTGGATCATCCAACTTTTGGCTCATATTTTAAGGTACACATTTATTTTAGATATTGTTTTATATGTATCAATATTTTAAATTTATTTATTTTATATTTCTAATTACTATTTTTATATTTACATATATAAAGAAATATACTACACCATTTCGTAATCCTGAAAGAGAAATAAAGCGAACACTTCAACGTATCGGATTTAGCATACACCACTGCCGTTCTATACTAAATGTAAAATATAAAACAGACTATCTTATACGTAAGTAACTGTTATTCTTATACATTTGTATATACATCGATCATAAATGTTTGAATTTTGTAGAAAAAAAAATCAAATTTAATTTAAAAGAACCATTTTATCATGATATAAATTATATCAATAATTTAATTTTCTCTTTCTGTCTTATTCCTTTTGACTTTTTTTATTTATTTTATTTTATTTTTTTTTTATATAATACATAATTATACTTGAAAATTATTATTTATTTTGACAGCGTATATTATTTCCGGTCTTCCCTTTGTAAACGAGATGTCATCTGACGAACAAGAAGAGCTCAAAAATGAGCTTACAAGTTCGTATGATAAAATAGAAAAAAGAGTTGATAGTATTTCTACTGAACCAAATGCTGACGAATCTAGCTATCGTGATATATATGATTTATTGCAACTTTCTGCATTTAAATCTCGAAGAGATTGATGACTGTTTAAATATATTATTCACATTACACAAAAAATTTACTTATGTATTAGTATTTTATGTAACGTTTATGTAGAATATGTAGAAATAAGTCATTATTATAAATCATTGATCGCATTAAGATAATATCTTAATGTAAAATTTTTACAAGGATTAATTTGGTTTTTTGTATTTTTTAATGTTTATGATTTTAAACTTTTAAGAATAATTAACTTTTGAGAATAGTTAAAAAAATTAAACTTTTAAGAATAGTTTTATCGAAATATTTACCGAAATATAAGAAATCTACAGATATTTTCAAAATTCTGTTCAATTTACGATTAGTCAATTTATATCAACTATTTCCAATTAAAAATCAACACATTTGTTTTTAATTTTGACTTTTATTTGTCTATAGCATATATGTATAGATTAACAAATGACAATGAGAACTGCCTATTTAAAAAAAAAATGTTTTTTACAAACATGTTTAATATTAAGCGAAATATATACGTATGAAAATTATATTTATAAAAAATTTATTAGATAAGTAGCAGATTATAAAATAAAAAGTGAATATGACAATTAGATTATAAGCAAAAATTTTTCTTGAACAATATATCCGATTCGAGCAGTAAAAATTTATATGTCAAAACAAAAGCACACAATTTATAAATTATAAATAAAACTGTAAAACAAAATTTTTAATTAAAAATAAATTTATTGTGAAAATTACAGCGCACATACGTACATGTACATGCGTACATGCACGCCCATCTACAGAAGTGTTTAGTGCAAAAGTTTGTGCGTGGATATATGTATGTGCCTGATTATTACTGCACACAACACACAAATGTATACAGATAAAGTATTAATTAATATGCAGTGACTAAATAAACATTTATAATATATTTGTTGTTCATAAATAAATTAATAATAAGACTGTAATAATTAAATCTTTTCTAAAAATAAATAATCTTATTCAAAAAGATGAAAAAAATGTTAAATCTCCAAGATTTTAATCTTTATTATGTAAAAATGTTTATATTTTTTATAGAATACTTCTTTTAAATTTTTAAAATATTTCTTCGAATATTTCTTTTCAATCTCTCTTTAGCTTTTCTAGCAAGATTTTTTGAAAAGGTCAAAACATTTTTCAGCAATGTCTACTACCTGCGCTGCATACACACGACAGCTGTCGTGGCGACAGCTGTCCCCAAATTTTTCTTTGTCGATTGCCTGAATAAGAATATCGGATGGACATCAGATAAGCAATGATTTTTGACTACTGTTTCGTTTGAATCTATCGTACATATTTAATCGTAGATATTTTGTGCGTGATTACTTATAATTATTCCAATATTAGAATATACAATATTTTAGCATATTTATTTTTTTTTTTCTTTATCTTAACCATAACATGGTGTAGAGAGTTTGATCTAAAATTTACTTTAAAAGTATATAATATTTGATACAGTTTTTCTAATCGGAAAAGAGATACTTGGGAGCCTGGGAAATGTATGGAAGTTAATTGTGATTTTGAATATATAACAAGACACATTCTTCCGCTAAAAGTTTATCCAAATACGCTAATAATAGGTGCTACTTTAAATTTGCAAATAATTTCTTTTTAAAAATTATGCGTTACTAAATATATTATAATATGTAGTACAAGTTAATGAAATCTTAAATCATTTTTAGCATTATAAACTAAGATAGTATATAACTAAATACTTGGCTTGTTGCATTGATCTCATATTTATTTGTAAACAGTTAATTTCTTTAACAATATTTAACAATTTTTTTATACTTCTCTATTTGTTGTGTACAAGTTTAAATATTTTTTTCTGTACTTGATATTTTTTATTATCTTTTTAGAGAGATTTTCTTAGAGAGAAGTTTGGTATTTTCTACAAATCTACTACCTGAGTTTCGAACACATATACACACCTATAGCTTCACATATTATAGATTCATTTTCTTTTCATTAGTTATCTAAATAGAGATATATAAAGGCAATAAACTTAGGCTATATTCTATTCTATTCTGTCGTATACGTTTATTCGTCCATTTTTTATGCGTGATTACATTCTACTCTTAAGATGATATTAAGATGATAATAATAAGAAATAATATTAGAATATTAGAATATATATTTTAACATATCCGTCTCCATCTTAACTGTAAAATTTTTCAAGTTTAATGTAGAACAGTCTTTAAAAATAAATAATGCTTGGTATTTCTATTTTCGTAAACAAATCGAAGAGATACAGGCGATGAATTGCTTTTTGAGAAATATTATTTTTAAATCAGTGTGAAGGTTAATTTAAATATATATAAATATTTGTTTACCGACTAGTAAAACACTTATTAACGATTTTATAAGTTATTTATGTGACATATTTGTTATAATGTCAAGTATCGAGTGTTATTATTACTCGTCGGTAGTTTTTCAAAATAGTATAAACTCGCCTTTTCATAGATAAAATTTCGTTAATGTAATAATAATAAAATAATTAATTAATAATTAATAATTATTGTAATAATAATAAAATAATTAAAGTTAATTATTATTAAAGAATATTATATTGGATAACAAGTTTAACATATAAGGTAAGTTATCGCAGAAGCGCGGTCCGTTCGCAGTGTATAAATTTTCTCACAGAAAATCTAGCTATAAATAAAATTTGAATTGCATTGAACAGCACAAATATTATATATTTTTATATCTTTAAAGGCGTATTTATAAAATAAATTTAATACAAAAAAACTTTATAATAAATTCCTTTATAATAAATAACTTAAGTAATTTATAAAATTTTAATTGAAATCTCTGCTGTCTCTTTCTGTCTGCCTCTCTGTCTGTCTGTCTGACGCGTCGGACGGCCATCTTGGCGCAGTTACCGACACATCCTTGTCTGTGGGAGGAAAAACAGACTGGCGACCGTTTTTAAAAGGTAGAAAATCCTATCGAATCTATTGAATATTTTTAATCTCGTCATCGAGTCCGGTCACAGTGATTATCCGCGCTTCGCGAGGCAAACGCGAACGTCTACGAGCGCTGCAAAGTAGGATTGATCGAAGTCCGAGCCATTATTATCTATCCTTAGGCGCATTGCGGAAAGCGATATGATTGTATAATCGATTGTACTTTAACTATAATTATTAAAGTATTTGCTTGTGAATGGCGTCTGTCTGTCTGTCTGTCTCTCTCTCATAAATATTTTACAAAATAAATTTAAAAAATCAGTTCTTAAGAATTTATAAGAAATCTCAACACTTTGATGTTTTTATAATCACTGAAAGATCTTTGTGCACAACTTATAAATATCTATGCAGACTCTAAAATTGAGAATTACAACTCATCCTTAAAATTCTTGAAGTCCGCACCATGAAACTTCATTTGATGTGTTAATTTATTCCAAAACATCATTCTCTCCCAAAGAAGATTTTTTTCCATAATTACATTGGTCGAATTTCCTATGTATAGATACTCGAGTGAAGAATTCGTTTTCACTGGTTTCCACTTTAAAGGGATTAACTTTGTGACCTTTGGCGTTGGATTTCTAAAAGAGATTTTTATTATATTACATATTTCATTATGATGTATATTGTTTTATATCTCGTTGTATATAAAAAAAATTATTTTTAAATCCATTATTAATCTATTATATAATATTATATAATAATTAAAATATAATCACAAAAAATACGCATTATTATGCTAAATATTATTGTGATAATTAATTCTATTTTACTGATTTTTTACATTCCCATGTAATTTACATATATAAAATTTTATTATGGCTAATATCAGAATTTTATATGTAAAACTTTGATATTTTGATATTAGCCATAATAAAATTCTGTAAATTGTCAATATGAATGATCATATCGATTAAAATATCTTGTTCAATAATAAATCTTTTTGCTGGAAATATTAATACTGGAAATATTAACACTTACCCCGAATTTGCGAAATTATACCAGAGGTCGGTCATGATATTGATTATCTTGTGATCCTCCTTGGACAATTCCGTATCTTTAAACAATTGTTCACCCACGGGAAACAAATACTGCAGCTCGTCCGCGTGCGACACTCCGTAATTCTTCTCGGTATCACCGAATATCGAGCTGAAAGACGCGCTTGCTTTATACGCGAAATAGTAATAATAGATTGGTGAAGTTTGATTTACAATAAAATCTTTGATGGCTTCATGAGTGCCGTGATTAAACCATGCATCGCTGTACATCTGCAAAATTATATTATTTAGTCATTAGGTTAATAGAAAACGTAATAATTAATAATTAATTTGTAATTTTGTTAATCGTATAAAATATAGGAAACAAAGATTATAATTCTATTGAATAATTTTTTAAAGCATAGAAATAATTTTTACAGTAATTGTATTATTTAAAACAAATATTTTATTTTGAATGTAAAATTATATATGTTTTTCTTCTTCAAACTCTATAAATGTTAACATTTTATATTATTTAAGTAACAAAATCTCTGTTTTTTCCATTTCTTTATATTCATTATTTAATTATTTAAACTTACATCAATGACTTTGAACCTAGCTTCGTCAGATTGATCGATGTCTTTATTGCCAAAATAAAACGTGCGAATTTTAGCGCTTATCTCATCTCGAAATTGCCTATCTCGAATGCCGTATCGCTCTTCGTAAAATAAGCTGAGAGGTGCAATATTATCGAAATCATTATTCAACTTCTTCACATGTTCACCCTGATCTCGTCCGTAAATACCTGAAAAGTATCTCATGCATAAATATTTTTTTTATCCCTTGATCAACTTAAAAACAAGTTTACATAAAAAAAAATCATGCAAATTTTTAAAATGTTTATGTCGGAGAGATTTACTCAATTAATATATAATAAATTACGACACAACAGAATGTCATTTTATATATATATGTTATTTTATTAAAATCAATACTTTTATGAGTCTTTATGCAAGTAAGCAATAGATTACAGGAATAAGTAATTTTTTTTCTTATTCTAAAAATTTTTCAAAATTTTATAAATATTTTTGAGAAAGATTATTTGATGTGTACAGCTCTCTGATAATTGTAATTATAAAGTAATAATGTCATGTAGATTTGTTTTTGATTTTTGAGTTGGAAATTCAAAAGTATTGCTCTCACCTGGTACTTTAAGGGTTCCTTCTTCTGATGTTGTTCCTGTCATCCAGGGTATATCAACTAATCGACCTTGTTTCACGGAAATTAATGGATGCTCCGTCAGAAAAGCACCTGCATGTTTAGGTTCGATCACTGGTTTGAAAGGTATCATTGGGCAATAACCAAAGTGCTGCAATAGAAAACACAGATATAATTAAGTTAAATTATAAGAAATTCAGTTAAAATAAAAACATATATTTTATAAAGGAAAATAATGCTTGATAATAATAAAAAAAGTATGATATGATGGGCGATTCTTCATGTTGATCACGTTTGCGAGTTATTTTTTATTTTTTATCTCAGCTAGATAGAAATGCGCGATGCACGGGCAAAGCATAAGAATGACCACATCACACATAAGGAAAAACATGCATGTAGATAAACATTCACGTTAAACTGGTTTCTTGCATCGCCAGAACTCTGAATGTATTTATTCAATATATCGCATTTGAATTAGATTATCATTTTAATATGAAACATATCATGTGTAAGGAAATTATTCCAGAAAAATTGTTAAAAGGTCTCATATAAATAAATAAAGTATCAACAAACAAATCATGTTTGCTACATTTTGCAAACGATGTCATTGTCAGAAAAATTGTACTATTGTACATTGTCTAATATGTATAATTAAAATATCTGATAAGTAATTTGATTCTCGTTTTAAAAAAATTAATATTCAAAAATATTTCATATATATATATATATATATAAAATGATGAATATATATATATATATATATATATATATATATATATATATAGTTTATCACCATAATCATCTTTTGATTTCATCTTAATTTTGCGCTGGGTCACGTCTATTTCGAAGTGAAATGAAACAACTTTGCGTGACTGTTCAAGCGTCATTCTTACCCAACCATGTCGATGTTTACTTATAAATATATATGATTTCTGAAACTGATGCACGCGCGGAGATATAAAGCTTGTCTTGCGGTTACGACTTTAACGGCTGCACATGAATGTGCTTAAATCGTTTTGAGCAAACGTTTCACACATACAGAACATAAATATTGCAAGCTAGATTTGATTTATGTACGTGATCAGCTTTTTTAAATAAAGATTAGGTCAGAATAATAATTAACAATTTAAATAACATTGTATTAGAATAATAATTAATAATTTAAATAAGATTACATTATATGAATAATAAATCTCATATATATATATATATACTTATAAAAGATAAAAAGAGAAAAAAAGAATAAAAATTTATAAATTTCATGCGACGCAATATCCGGCAACGGTATGCGCATACGATTGACAGTTAAATGCATGTTTTCAGATAGCTGTCAAAACGAAATCATATAATAAGAAATAAGCAGTCGTTCAAGTATATAAAATATTTAGGTTAAATACCAGAATCTAATTAAATTTTTTATACATATGCGTCGATTTAAATATTCCGCATACATACTAAGACATGTTTATATGAGAAATTAATTATATTTTCCTCTTTTACTTCGAAATTTAATAAACAAGATTGTTTCAATCATTCATTTATTTAATATTCACAAAAGAAAACTGTAGTAAATTAAAAGTATAGTAAAACAAATTGTTTGTTTAAATATAATAAAATAATTTGTAATTGTAATTTAAAAAAAGATTTTGTCGCTTAATCTTCTATTTTCATATACATTAATTGTCTCGATTAATTTTAATTTTAAAATTAAAGTAACCTTTATAGTATACATGTTTTATTTATGTAATATTTTTAACTTATATAGATATAATTTTCTAACAAAATATTCTCCCATTATATTATTAAAAATATTATATTATATTATACTAACTGATTTGATTTACTGTCAGGGATAAAGTCAAAAAAATTCACTCCTTATTTATCTTATGTTAACTAATTTAATTAATTTTTAATTACCTGGAAAAGACGATCAGTGCCGATAATCTCCGCTGCGTCTTTTGTTCGCAAACATTTGATGAGTTCTGCAGAAGTGTCGGTATTGCAACTTAAATTTCTACCTAAGATCATGGCCTTTTCTTTGGCAGATTCCGGTGGCGTTAAAGTCCATGGATTGTAAAAATTACCGCTTTGCGAGATACCGCGGTGAAAAAGACCTAAGTCACGAAGAAAAATATAAATATTTTACGATCGTAGAAACATATCATGTCAAATAAACCATATTTCTGCAAAAAATTGCAGATCATACATATCTAATTGCATAACACACATGCCATATTACGTATAATCATAATTTTTTCTTAATTAAAAAAAAATAAAAGTTTAAAAAAAATGTTATAAAAAGATTTGCATAAAAGATTTGCATAACACACATGCCATGTTACGTATAATTATAATTTTTTCTTAATTAAAAAAAATAAAAGTTTAAAAAAAATATTATAAAAAGATTTGCATAACAAAGATTTGCATAAAAGATTTGCATAACACATGCCATGTTACGTATAATCATAATTTTTTCTTTATTAAAAAAAAAATAAAAATTAAAAAAAATGTTATAAAAAGATTTGATGTCGATTTTAGTAATAATGTTATATTTGAATGCAAATATTGCAAGAAAATTTTTTCTCATTTAATAATTTGCAATAATACTGTCGAAAAAATGAGTAATATCAATAAAAATATTAATATTTTTAATAATATTTTACAAATAAAGTATTTTTTTTTCTCCAGTAAAAAAGAACGATAATGAAAGGTGGTCGATCTTATAATCGAGTTGTCGATTTTATGTGGTTTGTTAACATTAGTAAGTAATATTGATGACTTACATAAACAAGCGCAATACTTGATTATAAAACACGTCATTTCCTCATATATTCTTGGAAAAATCTTAAATTGTGCTATAAATCGGAATTATTCATGTAATAGCGAATAAGGATAATTGTAACGACAACATCGAAGCCCGATAAAATGCAAGATTGAAAGACAATTTTTGCAATAAAATTATATCATCGTACCAGTATACATATTCGTTATACGTACATTTTGTTGCATAGCATGAGACTAATATCACTCGATGTCTCAATCGAGGTATCTCTCGAAGTGAGTAAACGCAAATTAAGTTAATTGACGTAAGCAAGAAACTAATAATCTTTTTCTTCTTTTATTTAAGGCTAATGATACTTTTATTTCCTCTCTATCTCACTCTCTTTCATTTCATCATAATTTATTTTTAATACATATATTTTTTTTATAAATTTTTTTATATTTATTAAACTATGTACATAGTTTATTATATATAAAAATAAAGAAAGAATATATAATATATTAAAAGATAAATATTATTTAAATATTTTATACAGAAATAAATTATAAGAAAATAAAAAAAGAGGAAAAGTAAAAGTGTTTTATAGATATAAGTGCAAAGATATTAACATGATTTATTACGAAGATTTTGCTAAAAATTTTACCTTGCGAAAGAGGATTGATCATATGATAATGAACACTTGCGCCTCCCGCACTTTCGCCAAAGAGAGTTACTCTGTTTGGATCACCACCGAAGGAAACAATATTCTCCTGCACCCATCGCATGGCTTGCTGCTGATCCTTCAATCCAAGATTTCCCGGGCACTCCAGATCTTCCGTGCTTAAAAAGCCCAGTGGGCCGAGTCTAATTTAGAAAATTTACATGTTATTACACACATTACATGTAATCAAAAGTCGATTTCTCGTAGAATTGTAAAATTGTAATAACTTTCTTATTTCATCAAATAATTGCAAAAATAAACATATCATTCTCACAATAATTTTTTAAGATTACATCTTTGTATAGAAAATTAAATTATACTATCAGAAGATCAAAATCAATAAACTTCACCGAAAATTTATGGTGACGAGGACGAGATCGTGATCTAGCAGAAACTTGGGCCCATAAAATTCAGAGTGACCGGCCCCTGTGAGCCATCCGCCACCATGGAACCAGATCATAACCGGATATCGATGGGCGATAAGCAACGGTGTTTCGGAGTAAGGAATGCGCGGCGTATACACATTTAGGTAAAGACAATCCTCGCCGCCGACAATCTCTTCCTGATATGTATAGATATTCCGTTGCGTACATATCTCGGCGTTTTCTACAGCCGCTCGTACGCCGTTCCAGGCGGTTGCGGGTTGCGGCGGCTTTAAAGAGAAAACACATCATCATACATTAATTTGACATGATGACTTTGATACGTTTATGCATCTGCGTTGAAATTAATCTTGTCGCGAGCAAAGGCTCGAGTCCTTTGGTGGACAAATAAAACGTTTTGTAAAGACGATAATTTAATTAATTTATTTGACGATTTCTTTATGATAAGGACAAAAATGTTATTAATAAAAAAGACGAATTAAGTAAAAGTAAGCGAAAATAGAAATTGTATTGATTATGTAACATACACGATATTACATCAGCAAGATTGTAGAAATGCATCTTTGTTTATTTTAATAAAAGACTTAAGGTTGTCGAGTTCAGTATAAACTAGGAGTAACGTTTTTGATGACGGATTTAAATTTTTCGGGGACAAAATTAACTATAAAGACCAAAAACCTTTCTCTTATTAATGTCTTTACGAAAAAGAAGATATTTTATTTTAAAATTAATGACGTTAAAGATAAAAAAAGGCTTTTTATGCCCTTTCTAACTGATATTTGTTATCTCTGAAATCTTTCTATTATTTTAAATAATTTCTATTATTTTAAATAATCTATTATTTTAACTTGATGTTATTTGTGATATTAATGACAATGTAAATATAATGTCCTTCTAAATATAAAATTTTTCAATACAGAATTTGTGGAAGCAATATAAAGTAGTGTATTAATAAATGACCTTATCTGTGTTATGCTTGCATAAATAATCTTTTTTATTCAGGATAGCTCGACAATATTACGTCATAAGAATTATGCTTTGTCATTTATGATTATCTCATATTACTTCATTTTAATTGAATAAAGGGAAAAGATATTTACACTTTTATTTATTAAGAGATTCCTATAAAACCTTTAATTGCAAAATTTAATTGAAAAGAAGGCACATATTTCTTTATAAACACGATGATAATAATAAATAAAATAATAAATAAAATAAATAACAATAAAATGACGTGTTAAAATGTATCAAATATGTTAAAAATTTTTTTAAATATTTTAAATTTTTATTTTATTTTAATATATTTAAATTTTTATTTTTATATTTTGTTTCTAATTTTTATTATAATAATAAATGAGAAATGCATTTACCGAGAAAATTAAGAAATTGTACGTTACCAATAAAGTTGTACGTTGCCACACAAATTTAAGATTAACATTTTATGTAATTACGGCAGATATAAAAAATAGTTGTTATACAATAAAATAATAATTATGTCGACATATCTCAATTGCATCTTCGCTATTGTTGCGATTTACTTTATATCTATTAATGATAAATTTCCAAGCTTCCTAAATTCAAAGTTAATATTAGATAATCTTTCTCTTTCTTTCTGATATCTGGCATCTAAATATATGTGTTACGAAATAAGTGACGGATAAAATGCAAGAAGCAATCTTCGTTGTTCGTTAAATGACGAAGCAATCGATCAGTAGAATATACAATGTGATTTCTATAATGTTCCTCGCTTACATCAACGATTTAAATTTCAATGATAGTCACTTCCGCAATTGCAGATACACTGCATCTTGCATTATAAAAAGTGCAAAAACCTTGATAGGGCAATCTTTTGTTTTTTACATCTCATCAATTGTAATTGTATTTATTCTTTTTTGAAATTGTTAAATTTTCCTCGTTAAATTTTCTTATATCCGTTAATCAAATATAAGATGAATCTTTGCTGTATATCGCATTTTATTCGAAAATCAAAAAAGTAAAATGACAGTATAAGAGAGAAAATAAAAAGGGAAAGAGATTAATATAAAATTAGATATAAATTTCAATCAAAACAAGCTATCTTGAAAAACGTCGAAAAATAATCAAT
>JBCEZX010000031.1:5130616-5168452 GCA_039654345.1 Cataglyphis cursor
ATGGCTCTGCCTCATCTTTTCATATATTAGTGGCAAATCTTAAAAGGAATACACTTGTTAAACAACACTCACAATCTGCAAGATATAAAATATCAAATTATGCAACATTATTAACAAAATAAATTTAAAGATTTCTAGACAATAATACATACTTCTTTATTTTCCACAAATTTTTGAAGGATGTCAGTTCTTATCTAGAGGATGGTATAAAAAATCCTCATTTTACACACCTTTTATTTTCTCACTTTGAAATATTAAACTTTAAAAGATCTTGCACATTCTTTGCCATTGTTATGACTAGCCTGTTGAGCAGTATTTTTCAATAGTGACAAATTTAATGTTATGTAAGTACTGTGCGGATAGCCTTTCATCCTGACTGTTGTGCCCTGGTTCTTGATTGGTGTAATCTAAAATTGTCATATCTGATTGCAAATATAATATATACATATATAATTATATATATATATATATATGAATACAATACATTTCGGTTTGATATAAAATTATTTATGGTCCCTCTGCAATAATTTTTATGTCAGCACTGTTTTGCTTATAGTCAACAACGATAACATATTCTAAATTTTTTTGACTTAAATTCTAACATATCCATGATATCACTGCTGTACATGCTAATTACCTACATAAATGGAAATTGATATGTTGCAAATTTTAATGCAATATGTATGATGAAAGATTTATATGCATGTTCCAAGCTTTTAGTAGTTGTATAGTCAAAATTCTAACTCCATATAAACTTCCCACAATTAGAACGCATCTATTTAGTCTCGTAACCATTGTTATAAGATAGCTTCTGTAATCCATAGTATGGAGCATATAGTCAATTCAGCAAATAAATTACAGCCTCTGTATGAAAATTCCAAGGATGTAAACTTACCTGACAAAAAAAATATATTATTCAATATGTAATTGCAATTTTTTGCAAGATATTTGTAATATTTATAATACTTAAAATATAGAATATATCTTACTAAGTTACTGTTAATCCCAATATATAATTTGCATAACAGCTTTATTGTTCCATAAAAACTATTCTCCAAACTTCCTTGCCTAATTCGAATCTGTCTCCCACATCATGTCCCCTTTGATACAATCGCCTCTACAAAATCTCTATTTAATATCAGTGGCATTTTTAATCCATTGTATTCCATCACTCAAAATCTTGGCCTTGCGCATTTAGAAGAGTTGTGTCAGAATCATCTACAATAAAATATGTGATTTTATTATAATTTAATTCTATATAACTATATTATTAGGATTAAGTGAACCTTTTTCATTGCAAAAACAATGTAAATTAAAAATATATTGAGGAGTTTATTAAAACAAAATAACATTAATTTTTAATTTTGACAACCATTTTTATACAGCTTTTATATATTATAATATACATGTTTATATTTATTTATACACATTCAGCTAAAAATGTAAAAATTTATTTTATAATCTTATGTGCTGATTTAAAATTTTACATGTCAAAACAAAGAACAATTCTTCTTCAAGTTCTTTCAAAACAAAGAACATATATATCAGAAATAGAATACCTACTTGTCACTGCAACATTGAAATCACATTAGCAGCTTCAAACTTTATCAAAACATCTGTTTGCAGAATCATTGGCATTCTAATATTAGGCAGTCTTAAATCCTTCAATCCATTAGATGAATGTATCTGCCCAACTTGCATTTTGTTAGATTTTTCTTCCACATTGACTGACAATTTCGCTAGAAGCTACGCAATTGTAGGATGCATTTTAATCTTAGAATCGTTTATTACAACATTTTTGATTAAATCTCCTTAAATATTAAATATATTCATATCAAAAGATTTCTGAGATTAGGGAAACGTGTAAACAAATTTCTTGGTTAGGATTGCATGATTATTTTTTGCTAAAGATACATGTGTAAAATTTATTTGGAAGCGAAATGTGATTATAAACGCAATGTTCTTTGAAAAAGGCATAAAAATTATACACTATAGAATTAAAAAGTAAATATACTATAAAAATAAAATTAATTTGCTCGATTATTTGAGGTCTTCCAAATGCTTGATATAATTCTGGAAATGTAAAAATCATTCAGAAGTTTCGCTCTAATGCGTATAATCAAATTAAACGCCCATCTTCATGCAATTTTGAAGAAAAATATTAATTCTCGATACTTCGCCCATTTGCATAATGATTTTAAACGATTTCAATTTCCGCGCCAAATATTCGAGAACTGCTCGGCGATTTTCGGTAGATTTCGTGCGATTTCTTCGAATTGATTGGTTGATTTTAAACATTGCACGAGAATGCGCATCGATGGTATTCACCAATCAAACAGCTCGATATATCCGCGAAATACTATTGCAAGGCTTGACCAATCAGAACAAGGATTACTAGCGCTGATTTCAAGACGTTCTGTCCAGTTTCTTCCTGTTTTCTCGCGGGAACGGTATTTCGTCCAGTCGCAGAAATTACGAATTTCGTTAATGTTCATATAGGTAAGCCGACAAAGATATAATCGAGCCAAATATACATGATTATATGCAATAGAATTGCTTTTTTGATTAGATTGTAAGAATATTTAATAGTTTTATAGCACATTAGACGGCAATTGTAAGAATAAGAAATCAAACGTCTTTTTCCGATCAGCCATAATGGATATACTTTTGTTCTATTCGTCTTCCGAGTAATCGTACATTGAGACAAGTCTATTCTTGTACACATTCATAATCGACTTTACATTATGTCTAATGTTATCCTTATCGAAAATTTGCTTAGGAATTGGTCGCAGAATATCTTAAAGTCAACGACGCGGCGCGGCGTCAATTTTCGAGACGCGATTGCGAAAAATACCTCGCCGAATACAATGATGCACAGGCGTATGTTGATTAATGAGTATCAATTCATGTATATACTTAATTTGATTAGGCCAAAAATATGCGAGAAATATAAGAGACGTCCTTCTGTAACGCGATACTAGGCACGCGGGGAAGAGGGGTGCTCTACACGCTCGTACATAGCCTTCGTAAAGCGTCCCTCCCACCGCTTTGCCGCGCGTCTAGTATCACATTATATAGGAGGATGTTTCTTCTCGCCGCGCGCAAGGCGCTTGTGCAAGGCGCGGATCTATCTTATTAAATTAATTTCTTATTGTTGTGAAAATCGCATAACGGTAGAGGACTTTCCTACCCAGTTTAACATGTTTTATATGCACACAAGAATTGATCCGCGAATTATGGGACACCCTGTATAGCGACGACGACTTTTTGTCGAAGAAAATATTTTGCGCATTACACTTACTTACAATTCTTCAAAATATTAATTATTTTAGGTGAACACTGCTATAATTTGGATTTCCTTTTTATGTTGCAGATCAACATAGAAAACACTGATGATTCCTGAGAGAAGGAGGAGGTTTGGAAGAGGCATCGGGCGCCGGCGGAGCAACTCGGAGGTGATAATTTATTATTTAATTATTAATCAATTTAAAATTTAAAAATGATTTAGATACATTTTTGCTTATTATGATACGCTTGGAATATAAAATCAAAGAGTACAATAATAATTTTACAACAATAATAATATAATTATCTCAAACGTTATAATTTCGATTATTGATTATATATTTTATTTGTTTGTTATAGATCAACGAAGCTTTGATGTAGTCAACTCCGCTCTGTGCCATGGGGATGGTGAGTGATAAAATATATCTTATTATGAGATAATGGTTTTATAGAGATTAAATTGTAATTATAGATTGTTGATTTTATAGACTATAGATTGTAATTAATTTCTTAAAATGCATAGAATGGATTATAACAGATTAAGACGAATATTTCAAGTTAAAAAAATAACAGCAAATATTTTTTATAATACACAGATTTGAATAAATAAATTTTTTTAATAAACAACACACTAATGATAATTAATTGTGTGTGTGATTAGACATTCTTTAAATTATTAAATAATTATAAATATTGATAATATATTTATTAATATTGTTATAATATATTTATTTAATTGTAATCCATTCATCCATATTTGCTGTGTGTGATACTTGGCTTTGCAAATTATGTATTGTTGAATAACTACTTTTATTATGCATAAATATTAAGTTAATCAAATATGACTAAACTTGGAGCAGTACCAGCCATCGATTGTAAGAGTTCTTACTTGTGTCGCAACTCTGTTTTAACAACGCACAGTATTCTAAATTAACTTGACTACTCTGCAAACTTGGTAGATGGTGCTACGAATATAATCATAGTGGAAATATTTTCCGGAGATTTCCCGCGAGACCCTTTGGATCAAACCCCTCCCCTTTTGTCATACTCTGTTGGTTACTTTCGTATTCAGCGCACGAGGGATCGAGAGCTGACCCTACGTGAAGGGTGGCTTTGTGGTTCACGGAATGGGGGCTTCACCCTTCGTAAAGGGGGTGGAGAGTGCCACAATGCCGTCCGAATCTGGGAGCGCCATTTTGTAAGACAGAAGCAGAGTAGCATGTTGGAAAAATTCTCAGATAATTGCAAACAATATAATTATTAATTTTTACATGAAAATGAGAGACGAGAATTTTATGATAATTTTATGTAAAACAATTTTTATATGAAAATTAGATTTCCACTATTTCATATCTCGAAATATACATGACAAAACATGAATAAAAGAAATACACAGAAAAGTACTTTTAATAATATCGGATCATTACATTCAAATATCAAAAGCTTTAATTATACTGATCGTTTTTATAAAATATAAGAAATTATTTGATAATCAAATATATTATATATGTTGCATTGAGTAATAACTATTTTACAAAAATCTGCTTTAGTTCGTTAGGATTTTTCAAAATTATAATAAAATTTAAAAAAACGTAAATGTTTAAAAAATTTTGTATGTTACAAGCGCTTTTTTATTTTATTTAAAATTCATGTTCATTCGGTATGAAAGCAACTCTTATAAATTTCATATTCATTTAAAATAGAATCTTATTAATTTTAAAAAATAGGAAAATATGCTAAATCTTGATATATTGCTATCAGTTAATAAATGCTGGACTTTATCAGATATGAATTCAACTAATTTACTTATCAGAAGCTCAATTTCAAACAAAACGAATCTTGAATATTATATACATTTGATCGAAATAAAATTATAAAGAAAATTTAATGTTTATAAGAAGTTCTTGAATTATAAAGAAATGTAAAAAAACGCTGTTAACGTTTTAAAATTATATATTTAGCTGGAATGGAAATTATACTATATGGAAATATTAGAAATATCAGCATAATTGTCATGGAACTTCAATATTTTTATATTTTATTGTCAAAAGTAATTCTATAAAAGTTGTCTTACATCTTTTATGTATGTAGAGAAACTAAATATATATAATTTTTCATAAAATGATATAATATGTTAATATTTATCTTCATTATTTTACATTGATCACAAAGATTCGTAAAGATTTTTTCAATGTTTTTTGCTTTTATAATTTTACCGTAAGAGAAAAAGAGACAGAACAAACAGAACTTTGACAATTTTATATTCCTTTAATATTAATAACGCGTATATTTTTAATCGTAAAAAATTAGACATTTACGATTTCTTTGTCCCAATTGGTGGCGCCGCCTGCAGTTCGCAAGATTGCCGTTTTTGCTACCATTTTCTTTGTGTTACATGATATTGCGCTTGCTATTTACGCTTTAATGGACAATCACATACCACACAGACACATTTATACAATTTTTCTAATTGACGGTTTTATATTAAAATCTCATTGTGTTCGTTTTTTTTTTTTTTAAATTAATCTTGATCAAAAATAATTTATCATAATCTTGATATAACAGTGCCAATATAATACCAACAATATCTAATTGAAATTCTTTAGTAAGAATTGATTATTGATTATCAAGTATTTTTTTATTACATATTTATTTTCATGTTAATTACATAAAGTTATGTGATATATATCTGGTATTAGAATTCGATAGCGTTTATCGCAATTGAAAAAACATCTTGAATTTTATAGAACGATATCCAATTATTTTTTAATTTTAATTAATTATTATTTTCAGTTTGAATAAAACAGTTAATAAAATATTATACAGACATTATAATTGTTTTATTAGATAAATAAAAAAGATTAATAATATTTTTTTTATCTTTCATAAAGAACAATAATTATTAAGCTCTATTTGCTTCTTAATATTTTCTTTGAAAAGCTTTAAACTCGTCATGTTAAACATCTAAGCAAAATTGGAAAGTAATACCGTTACTGTTACAATTATTTTTTTTTTTTTTTGGTAACAGTATAAACAACATTACTATTTATAATTCTTTGTAAAAATTTTCGGTGACGTACAAATTTGTATCGAATATAATATAAAACTGTTACTTTTATCATTACCTGCTAAATCTACACGGCATGATTTTCTTTCGAAAAAATATACATAGAAAGCATGAAATTCTTTTAAAATAAAAACTAATAATAAACAATTTTATTTAATTTTATTTGAAAGCAACAACTTTTATTTTAAGACACATTATATAATTCTTATAAACTTTTGCATATTAAAATGAATTTGATTTATAAATTAGCGTATCTTCGAAATTATATAAGATGAAAAAAAGCAATTTTGCTCATATTTACAAATTTATTAAAGAATAAATTAAAAATATTTTAGCTATATTTATAGAGTTTGGAAATTTTAAGAAAAAATATTTTTTATAAATTTTTTCTTTAAAAAAGTTTTTTGTGATATTTGAAAAAGGTTCTCTGATATTAAAAATTAGTGCAATATTAAGATTAATATATATTTTATATTAATAGCGATATTAATATGGAAATTATATACCACTGTTATATTTTAATGTAAAGAAAAAAATGTAAATTTTATGTGTGTATTTAACTTAGCCTCGTAATAACGTCAAAAAAGTAAAAAATATTCACAAAAAATTACAACTTATTACTTTTTAAGTAACAATAACGAGTTACATTTTTAAATCGATAATAAATAATGATAACATTACTTTTCAGAAACAAAAACAATACAAAATAGCAATGAGTCATTTTAATAAAACAACTATATTTTCAATTTTATTTTTAAATGAATTTTAATTATAGAATTTTTACTGTATTTCTGGGCAGAATCAAGTGTTTACGCGATATCTTGGCTTCGAAATATCGTAGAACATTGCGGCGGCCATAAGAGCGGCCCCCGGGAATATTCATGCGGGGTCCAGGTTCGAATTCTAGGGGACTCTAGCGCCCATCGGGCGACTTTTTCGCGGAAATAGTATAATTCCTCTGACCATAAAGGTTAAACGAGGGTTCTCGGTCTTCAATTATCAGAGACCGTCCGCAGGCAGAAAGATGCTGGAGTATTCTTAAGGCTTCCTCTCGGCTTCTCTCGACGATCAGTCAAGTCTCATAACTAAGGTTGACCGTTAACATTTATGACCTGCGAGCTATAATACGTGAAAACGTCGATAGGATTTGATGCCTGCGTTAAATAAAAAAAAAAAAATCGGTGTGTCACGTAAAATAGATTGAGACCCGTATATCGAATGAGCTCAAAATGATTTTTGTCATTTGATTAAGAACGAAGCTGCACACAAATCTGTTGAAAAGAATATACTAATTGTAAGAATTGAAAAACGTATAAAATTTTATAAAATATTGTAACTTTTTACAATAAAGAGGAAAATGAAATGTCTCTCCGAACGTTACGCGGTAATATTTCGTGTTAAAACACCGGGCAAACAAATGCCATCGTTACTTATGAAAAATTCAAAGGGATCTTTTCACGAGAAAGAAAACGCATTTTCCAAAAAAACATGGCTTTAACCAGTTTAATGTAAAGCGCATGATTACATGAAATATACTGTTAGTAAGTGTTCCGCTCTTCTATTTGTTTCTTATTACTTATTTACAAACATTTTGCAACGATTAAAGTCTGTCTCGATGAAATAACTCGAGAGGTGATAAACTTCTGTCTCATGAAAAAGTGATCTCGCAATTTTCAAAGAAAATAATTACGTAATATAAAAGAAGTGTTGATGCAAATTGGCTAATTATATTAAACAAATGATTTTATTATCAAATATGCAAGTTGAGATTATTTTTGTAAACGGAGCAAAAGATAGAAAAATTCCTCTTATCATTAATACATATATTTAAAAGGATCATTAGTTATGCATTGAGTATAATTCCCATTCGTTCAAAAAAGATATACAAGTAATGAAAACTAACCGAGAGTATAAAGTACGCTATTGATAAGAGTAGATAGAGTGATTGAGAGAGATAAGATAGCTAGATATAAAAACAATATTATAAAAGTATGTGAAAATATATTAGTCAATGCACGATTATCTTCAGATATTATATTCTTGCTCTTTTATTTTAATATTTAATCAGTTATAATCAAAAATAATAATAAAAAAATAATAAAAAATAGTGATAAAAATATTATAATTTATTTTATATATATTTCTTCTGTTCAATGAATAACATTGCTAATTCCTCTTAAAATCACCATGATTATGATGCATGAATATTTCTTGATATGATCTGAAAATGATGAAACCGGAAGTGAAAACATTCTCGACGTCTTCTGCAACTGCCGCGAATGAGAAAGTCAAGCAATTCGGGGAATAAAACATGTATCTCATGAGACATATATCCATAAGATTTTAGGATCAGCGTCTTCGATTCTTTACCAGAGCGTAGTTTTCTCTCGACTTTAAGCGAAAGAGAGGGAAAGTGCCGAACACTCTCTCCCATCTCTATCATCCATAGGAAAGTCCATCCCTTCTACTCCGTCCTGGAGCTCCCTTTTCCCTTTCTTCCTACTACAACGAGTCTCTCCGGAAAATCCGGCACGCGGATCCTCGCGGTGGCAAAGGTTTCCCTCAAGGCGTTGCCACTAGCAACCGATAAAATTGCGGAAGACCCTCCTGATCTCCTTTCGAAGAAACTCGCCAGGAATTTCTGCCGCGATCGGCCCAGTTATTGAGCGAGCTTATTAAGAAGGATCGGCCTCATTCGAGAATCGCTATCAAAGTATTGGCAAAAATAATTTTTTCACATTTTTTTCTGTTTTTATTAAATAATTAAGAGCGAAAATAATGCTTTTACAAATGTGCGAAAGAGAGAAAGTATGGGTATATTTTAAATATACAAAATTTTGTGGGCTAAAAAAATATAAGAGCTTAATTCATATTTTAAATATAATAATTATTTTATTAAATTATAATTACTATTTTAAATATATATATTTTTTTTAATATTATACTTTAAAATGCGTATCAGATTCATCCAACAAGCATGAGTCTGTTGAAAATTAAGTTATCAATTGAGACAAAATTAAGAAAAAATTCATAATTAAGTTTTACTTTAGTAATAAAATTTCCAATCTTTTTTCTTTTGTTTCCCGATATATATATATTTAATACGTATGCGATAAATATTTCGCGAAAACACAATACAAACTTTAATATTCGTCTAACGGAATTAGACAATTCTATCCAAATTAACATCGGTTTTATAAATTTATCTCACAAAAAAAGAAAATATTTTACGTCATCAAATAAAGAGAGAAAAACATACAAATTTTTGAGGAAATAAAATCCATTGTTGAATGACTGCTTCTGAGAGACACAAGCCACGATTTCCGGGAGCAACAGAAAGGGGCAGCCATCGACCCCTCGCATTGGGTCGGGAAAATACAAGCGGGGTCGATATCGAATAGGGAGAAAGGGGAAACACTCCCCCGAAGAGCTTTAATGTGTCTCGTGAGTTTTCCACACGGTACATGCGTAAATGTAGTCGTAAAAATCGCAATTGGAACAGGATGAGTGCAAGAGAAATCGGTATTTTTTTAAAGTTTTTGTTATACTTTATTTTTAGCAAAACAGAGGTCTCAAAATAAATTTTTATCGTAACGACAGTATATAATAATAATAATTAATTTATAGAGAAATATATTTAGAAAATAAAATCGCAGAAACGCACATTTTTGCTTCTTGCTTTTCCAGTTTTAAAGTCAGTTATTATTAAGTCAGCTGTTCCACTTAAATCGCCGATTTTCTAATCGCGTATAACGTCGAACATAGTCGAATCTAATGAAGATCGAATCGATACGGCGCCCATGCTTCGCCTCACGCGTGTGTGCGAGACAGAGGATTAAGTAGTAGGTAAAAGTACGACGAGAGGAAGATGTTGCACGTGTTTCGTTCTCCGAAACGGCCGGTTCAGGAAGGACATCGGCCCGGTTTCCACCGGCCGGTTTCCGCGGCCGTGCCGCGCGCGGAGTCGAGATCTCAAAGAGAAGGCACGCCATTTGCGATCGCACAAAAAAAAAAAAAGAAGAAGAAGAAAAGGAATAGAGGAACAAACGGATCTACGGGAGCGAGATTCCCCTCTCTCAACGGGGTCGTTACCCCTTTTTAGAATTTAGGTCGCCATCCCGAGGTCGCTTAACCTTCGCGTCGTATAGATGACGAAAAATTCATTCGATTACGAACACGCACAGATTTTTCGAGATTTTTTTCCCGCAAAATGGCGAAGTAGTTGCCCGCGATATCCGTGAGAACATTATTATTTTCCCGCAATATGGCGAAGGGAAGGAGGTTTTAATTCATCACGTGACTCATGACACTCGGTATTAATCATTTAACGGGGACAACTCGTAATTTCGCAACTGCTGAAAAGGCGATAATCGAATATTATTAACGTATAAAATCCAACCGTGAAAATCAATACCTCGAATTTATCCTCTCTTAAGATTCTTATAAATTTGATTAAGAAATAATAATTTTTTTTCCGTTAAATTTCGATGTTTATCTGTACTCGATGATTTCCATCGCGTGACACGGATACAAACTCCTGTTTCCGAACGTTCGCATCTTAAAGAGAATTTCCAGTACAAGATATAATATCGCGTGCATGCAGGTTAGACACACACTGTGGCACGTAACACACGTACAAGAGTGCCTGTGAAACGAGAGAAGATCTCGTTAGCCATTCAGCTGTACCTGGCACGCCCATTCATCCCCCTCACCAAACCTCCGCAAGAAGGCTCCTCAGAGAGTACTTCCGGGTTGAAAACCAATTTGCTGAACCGTTAAAAGAAAAATAACCGTCCTCTTTCTGATTTACTTATTTGCTATTTTCGTACAGAATCGTCATAAATTTAGTGTATTCCTTGAATAAATACATAGATGTGATAGATTTTAAGATTGATAGAAATTTTTTTCGTAAAATGAAATTCAATTTGTGTTTAGAAATTACAAAGATTTAATTTCAGATATATCTAGATGCCATACTAGAATTTTTATTCTCTACCAGCATCGTTTTATATTATTTACAAACATGATTAGACAAATAATATTCTTCTCATTTTCTTTGTAGAGCGCGAATAGAATCATAGTAAAACATCTAATGTAAAATAAAAAAAGTAAAGTGCAACATACATTGAATATATGTATAAAGAACTATGAACCACTTTGTTCTTTCTTTTGAAAGATATAATACACATAAAAAAAATAGAAACGAACACAGAGAAAAATAAAGAAAATGTCGATTCTTATTTTGCCATATTTTAATATATGATATTTCGAGAGAAATTAAAAATTTCTAATCGCAAATTATTTTATATTCATAATTAAAAATCATAGCTGTTTTTCATACTTTCATCGTGCATGTCAATTTACTTGTTCGCACAATTTTTATCTTATGATATTTTATCGAATGTTTTACTTGTGTTTATAAATTGCCGGTCATTTTTCTTTTACAAAAAAAATTTTACACCATATTAATCGTCATTTTTTCCGTCAAGTCTTGACTTTTTTTGAATTTCGAGATACGCGTGATGCTAATACTGTACGCTTCGAAAAATTTCGTTATATCTACTGACAAATCGTCGCTCAGGTAGCGAAAGGTTACCTTGTCGAGAGAAAAGCCTCAAGGTAAACAGCGTTAGAAAATTCCACTCATTGTGTGATCTGGCGATAGGCTCGGAAACTCGGTCCCGAAACGGCGCATATCTACAATACTACCCTAAAGTGCTGTTAATTTAAAAGCTCAACACACGCATACGAACATACGCACGTCCGACCAATCCTAAGCGTGTCGCCTTCTAGGAATCCATAGGCGTAGGATTAGCTCTAGGCTAGACCTAGAAAAACTATCTTTTCGACTTTGCTCGAAAATCGTTATGAAATTAGAAGATGCAATTGGCATATTGCTTGAATTGTTTTAACATAGAATAATATGTAGCGCTCAGAAACTAGGAATAAAGGAAGTTATTATAAGAACAACTTTTAAAAATATGTTAAGATTTTACAAAATACGCATTTGATAAACTAAATGTTCATCAAATTGATTAGCAAGTAATTTTGAAAATTATTTAAAATTAAATAGTAATCTAGTAAAATCTAATATTATTTTTCATTTAAAACTTTTTGAAATATTAATGGAATTTTTTAATGAGAATTTTATTCTTTATTAACTTGTTAAGAAAAAATATCGGAACAATGAATTTCGAAGCATTTAAGTGAAGATAAATATAAAAATATATATTATATTTAGAAAATATGTATTTTGTATTAAGTATGTATTAATTATTATTTTTTACATCTAACAGAAATGTCTTTTTTCTTTCTTTTTTTCTTAGAACTGTAGCTAATATGTTTAAAATTTTCACAGATTGTGAAAGTTTTACTGAATTTTTATAGAAAAACATTTTTATTTGCTGCACATAACTTTCTTTATATCATTTTAAATTTTTAAATAATATATTTAAATTATTTTAAATAATATATTTAAAAGATAGATTTTTTCAACAAAAAATATATAACTATATTATAATAATTGTCAAAAATGTTTGCTTTGTAGATAGAGATATTGCAATGGTTCATCTTTAAATTATTAAAGGAACTTGTTAAATATCCATAGTTTCATAATCGACAATAAAGTTTGTGTATTAATTTATAAAATAATAGTCATTATACATACAAGCTATACAGTTTTAACCCATATGTAAAATAATAATTTTCAGAGTAGAATTTTGCTGCATGCAATTTTTTATTTCAATGTTTCAAAAAGATTTATAATTTCATATAGATTAAGATATTATATTAAGAAAAAAAATATTATAAACGTAATAAAATATAAAATAAATCAATAAAATATAAAATAATTACATTAAGTTATATATAAACATATACACATACAGATTGTTTCACATCTATTACTGCATCATGATCAAAATTATGCTACCGGAAACGAACGAGCTCGCGTTTCCCGCGTCGACTTTTCGTGAAGGGGGAAAAATAAACGTGGGGTGCCGATGGAAGGAAAAAAGAAAGATGGCGAGAGGGGATACGCGCGCAAGGGTGTTTGGGAGCGGGAAAAATTTTTTCATGGCTTGGTGAGACTTTGCGGAGCAAGGGGTGAAGGGGAAGGGCGTGCGAGAAGGGAGGAGGGTTAAAGTTTAGGAAAAAGGAGAAATATAAAATAAAACCACTCCTTGTTGACATTCGTCGACGGGGTGGTCAGATGAAGGGTGCGTTGGCCCGCGCTTTTTCGGCACGAGCCACTTCGTGAGATCTAATTGGTCGATCGGCAGACGGCCATCTTTCGAATGGGCGTAGCCGGCCGGTTAATGCGGGGTGAGTCACCAAAAAGCCTATGCCTGGGTCGACCAGCAACCCCCTCTTGCTTCTATCGCCCTCTCTCGCTCCATCCCTCTCTCTTATTTTTAGCCCTTTTCCATGAATCACACCCTCTTCTTTTCCGTGCTCTTGTCCCTTTCCCTTCTCGGTTCCGATCTCCGTCCAAACTCTGTTTAACCGACATTTATCTTTATCCGTCTTTTTAACACGCTCCGATCTATTTTCAGTTATTTCGTATTTTAATTTTATTTAATTATGTTTTATGTACCGCTTTTTTTTATTAATGAGACTATAATTCCATTATTAGTGATAAAGAATTATTATCTATATTTTATTAATAATTATTATGTATATTTTATCTTTATTTTCACTATAAAATTTCCTTTTATCTTCTTCTCTTTAATTGTTTTATTACATTCTAATCGCAGAATACATTGTGGAACTTTAAATAACTCCGAACATAATTTTTTCAGCTAGAATCTTGCAAACACAAATATTAAAGTATATAATACGTGATAAAAAAGTTATGATTTTTATTACATTTTAATATTGTATTTTATTACATTTTATGATTTTGATTTATTTGGGTGCCAAAGATATTTCTTGTTCCGTATTCGTGACTTATCATTTTTTCGAATTTTCTCCTTTTGATTCTTCTCTTTATTTTTATCTTACATCCTACCTCCTATTTTTATTTTTTTATTTCTCTCTTTTTTATTTAGTTTTCTCCGATCATTCTTTTACTGATCGCGTTTGACTTTCCTTTCTCGGATACTTGGATACTTTCACCCATAATTCAGCGCATTCCCTTTTCTCTCTCGATGCCTTCTTTGTTATCCTTGTTCTTCGTCTATCTCTCGCCTTCCTTTCGTCCCTTCCTTCTCTCCCTCTATCTCCCCGCAACCCTCCTTCGACATCCGTGCTGTGCTCACTCCCTGAGACTTTCACGGTCGCCACCCTTGAAAGGCGACCGTGATCGCAAGGAAAGGCGGGGAGAGAGGGTCAGATACCCGGAACAACTTTCCCTCGTCGTTTTCCTGTAGCACATGGATACAGGATTAGAAGCGCAAAGATTGGCTTAGTCACATATTTTTGGGACTGTAACAATTCTGAATTTTCACGAAAAAGAGAGGCCGTTTATTTTTCTTCTATCTTCGCTTCTTAATTATTTTCCCAATTTTAATATCACATACAGCTTTTGCGATTTTAATTAATGCAGTGTTGCGTTTTTTTAAATAAACATCTATGCTATAGCAAATAAAATAACAAGAACAGAGCAGTACAACAATAAAAAAGAGATTCAATTTTCGCTTCTATTTCTTATTTATCTATTATTATTATACATGAATAATATTATTCATATAACAATAGAAAAATCTAATTAAAACTATTATGTATTTCATATTATTCTCGTATATCTATGAAGATTTTTTTAATATCAAATATATTAAAAATATATTTACGAAACAATAGAGGGTACATTAAAATTACGACTTGTATTTTGAATGGCAAGCATCAGAACAAAGCGCAAAAATGTTTCTTGGGGAAAAAAATAGCCGTCACAGTAAAAAGTTTGATTTCTTTTGTACGACGCTTTTTCATTTACATTACATAAATATCGCGCGCACGGTTACATAAGCATAAAAAAAAGAGATGAAAGTTTAATATGTACGTAGAAAGGACCGTTGCACTCTGCGAGTGCGTCATGCGTGAAATGCATTATCTCTCTCACGAGGCGGGATTGCCCCATCGCGAAACAATATCTCACCAATCCGGCACCAAGCTATTCCGCACGATGCATTTATGCAGCGTACGCGAATATGCGTTGCATTCCTTCCCTCTCCATCACGAATACATCCACCAATAGCGCAGAGAGCAAGCGATAGATACAAGCTCCAGAACTTACCCATACTATTCGGAATATCGGATTTTTGTATGATTATGTATTCTTATCTAACAAACATTGTTTCTATACAAATGTGAATAGGTCGATATTTTAATTGTGAAAAGTATCTTGCATTTATATATAAAGATTCGATCTAATTACATTTTTATAATTGAAAGCATTGATTTAATGTAGTTGAAATCTTTAACAAGAAGTATATATCTAAAATAAATTTATTTCTCCGATTCACAAAATTATGATATTTCAAATAAATACGCGTAGGAGAGAGAAAGAGAAAGAAAAGAAATTTTTATTATAAATAAATTATTATTTTTTATATTAAGCATTTATACATACATAATTGGGAAAAATAGCTCATACATAAATATCTTTATTTTCTGCCAACGGATCTCTGAATAACGATAACCGAGACGAACAGCCCGTACCGAGTGCATCGCTACAAAATGCATTATTCCTCTTCCATCCCTTCCACATCCGAACGCATCAATTCCCCTCCAACAATACCACCACCACTGTTATGCAGTGCTTGTTGGCTCTCCTCGCGACGAGTTGCATGCGACGAGCGATGCACCGATGCACGCCGTCGATTCGAGGACAGGAAAAGGGGGGGACACCGCGAAATGGCGCGCCTCCTCTACTTACTCTCCCCCCTTTCGAATCGTCGAACGATTTCCGGGGAAGATTGGTGGATTTAATGTCCGTCTCTCCGCACCGCGGCTTCCACCAATCCGACGACACGGACGCACGTAGTAATTCGATGCGTGACGCATCGCGTGTCGTTGCATCCGCGATGCACTTTTATGGACGCCATTAGTCGATCGGAGCCGGCTGACATTCACGCATTATAAGGAGAACGCGTGAGATAATTTTTTTTGTTTAGTATTTCCGTAAAAACGTGATGGCAAATAGGAGATATATTGCAACATAGAGAAAAAAATAGATTTTGTAATGTATCTATAATTCTACTTTCTTTATTATTTATTTTTATTACGAACGAGAGAGGAAAATATGATTGCGCGTGATAATAAAAATATCTCTTAGTGATATATTCAGTTACTATACATATATATATATATGTAATATATTATTACAAGAGATCATAAAACTTTCCGATTTTCTAAAACTAATATATCTCTATTTTTCACACTTAAGTCACTATCAAAACTGATACAAACTTATTGTTAATCCATTTAATTTACTCATCGAAAACTCATATGCTAACGTTTCGCTTATATGCTAAATTAGTTTTATCTTGAAGTTTGAAAGCTATTGAGATTCTTGAAATTTGAAAACTTTCTACCTATGACTTTATTTGAGAAATTAAATAGTGATAATGGAGACTTTGTTTTTTTTACGATATTATTTCTATACAAATACTTATATAGAGACTTCATATACAAAATTTTCAAAAATGTCAAAAATTAATATATAAAAATAAATATGAATAGTTCTATAAAAATAGAAGAGGCTCCATGCAACTTTTCGAACGTAGCAAAATCTCTCCAACCACATCATTCGATGCTTTTGGTGCAAAATAAGATCTATGATTATACGATTGCACATACTTTTAAAAATATTCAAAACGGTGTTCATCATTGCCACGTATTTTTGACGTAAAATGAGATTTATAATTGTACGATTCCACGTGGATTTGTAACTTTTTGCTTGGAATGTTGGTTGTTTCCAAGTTCAAAAGTAGAAAGTAAAAAGGAGAATGGACTTCTAGCATCAAACGATATAGAATTTCGATATAGAAGATCTCGTTCCGCGCCAAAAGTTTGAAAAATCTGTATGGAACTGTATAATTATAGACTTTCACACCCTGAAAGCACCGGATAATGTGAGGTAGATTTCGCTTTGCATGGACAATTACAAACATATATAGAATCATACAATTATAGATCTTTTTCTTTTATTTTTATATTTACTAAAAATTTTTTTTGGTAGAGAGTCATTTATGTGGCAACTTGCATGAATTATTTGTGCGTGTTTTCTTGTAATTTTCTCACTTTTATTTTACACACTTTTTTTCTTTCTTTTTCTTCTCTGTAAAGCATCAGCATATATTTATGCTCGTAGTTTTGTTATATACAAAAAGCAAAATAAAAATGGAACTAAAAAAAATAGAAATATATTAAATATATTTAACTATAGCAATTTATTTTAATTATTTTAATTATTATTTGATTCGTTTTAATATAATTTTGTCAGTTTTGACAAGTCGATAATAGAGTCTTTAGCAAGAATAAAAATTTAGCGAAGTAATGTCGGATACGCAATCGCGAATTTTAGACCGCCATTCGTACGCCGTATTCATTTGCCATAACTGGACGCCCCAACTTCTCTCTGCTTCTCTGCCCCCTTGCCATATGTATATAAGCGCATATATGTGTACATACTCACACAAATCTGCAAAGAGCATATCGCCATGTTTGCACAGTGCATGCCATTTTAGAATCTTCTTTACAATCCCAATTTTTTTAAACTTTAAATCGTATAGCTTATATTATAAATTTTCTCTTTATACAAAAAAATATCTTCAGACACTATAATATTTACCTTTGTATATATTTAAGGCAAATCTAGTTTCTATACAATTAATGTGTTCACAATATAGAAAAAACGAGATTAATATCAATATCATCAATAAAACATTACGCGCTGCAAATCGCCAATTTAATTTGAATAATTTGAATTTCAATTACATATACATAATTTATCAAATATCTATTTTCAAAAAGAAAGAAAGAAAGAGAGAAAGAATACTAGAAAAACTCGCGAAAATATTTTCCAAAAGTGCGTTGTCTTCTATCCTCCATTCCCATAGCGTTAATATACTCGCACCTCGAAAAATTTTATCTAAGAAATGCTTCTCCATATTCTCTTAATATCTTGAACTATACTTGTTTATTTATTTCAAATATCAATTTGATTTTTCATTTCCGATACAAATTCAAGAAACGTTAACCGTCAAGATCGCAAATTACCCTCATCATGTGATTATGTCGTTTTAACACGGCGCGACCGCAGAATAGATTAAGTCTAGCCATTCTCCATCTGGTATAGAACATCTAGAACGAAAGGTGGCTGCGAACAACGGTCGCAACGGTTGCACACCTAAGAAGAGTTTAAATAAACGCAATAAAAGTTCGAATTAAGAGACATTAGCGACGCGCACGCAAAAGGAAAAAAAAAAAAACATCAACCGTCGGGAGAACAGAAGCGTCATCGATAAACGTACCTTGCGCGTACGGATAATAATTAAATCTTAAGACAAGGATTACAATTTTTAATAATAAAGATGCTTCTTTAAGACATAATAAAAAAAAATGGATATAAAATATATTACGCGCGTGCTATTTCTCTTTAAAGACAGAAAAATTACATTTAAAAAACACTTACATTCTCAGAATGAAAATTATTTAATTTATTACATTAACAAGATACATTTACAAAATACATTTTTATATAATCCAGCTTGCTTAATATATATACAACAATAATAATTTATTGTTGTAATAATTATTATAGAATGCCGATAAAAATGGTGGAAATATTGAACGTTTGAAATTTATCCAAAATTCAAATAGCAATGATAAAAGATGTTGCTTGTCCGAAAGATATAAAAATTTTGTTTGACATAAAAATACAATTAGAAATATTGAACGTCGTTTATATTTATATATTGACTGACAAAATTAGAAATTTTTTTCAAATTCTTAGACTTTTTATATCTATCAAATATTATAAAAATGTTGCAGTAGTTAATTGAAAAAGTGAAGAAGAAAAAAAAAGCGTTTGTGACGAATACAATGACAGTCCAATAAAATTCTAATGAAACTTGGAAAATAGCGTATTTTCGCGGGTCCCTCCTCATCTTCGGACTTGAGTGCCTTCATAGTAGTCGAAGACAAGGTGGCGGTACCTTCGCTCGTAGAAAAGAACGAAGCAAAAAAAAGGAAAAGAGGAAGGAGAAAAGAGAGAGAGAGAGAGAGAGAGAGAGAGAGAGAGAAAGCGAAGAAGCGTAGAGGAGCGAGTGAGAGGGAAGGAGACAGGAGTAGGTCCTTCAAAAAGGGAACTCCCGGCAGCCTCTCTGAATATTGTCATCGCGGGATCCATCCGTGAGATCCGCTCCTTTTGTGCACCGCCAACTTTTTTCTTCCGATTTCACGGCGGCATAATGGATTCCCCGATCCTTTGGATGCGCTCGTTACCACGGCATTCGTAACGGCCGCAGCTGCCTCGCTAGAACGCTATATATATAAAGTGCACATTTTCTAGAAATTCAAAATAGTGTTTATAACACGTTGCATTTATCGATTTATTTTTGATAATTTTTTTTAGATCGGTTAAAAGATTATGGTAATCTTGTGGTAATAATCGACGGCAATCGGCCTCTTAAAAAATTTTACGCTCGCTTTTTAACAAAGTGTTCGAGGAAGCGCCCTAAAAGTGTCATCGTGAGGATGCCGTGTCTCTTTTTCCTGAGAATAAAGACGGGACGATCGTTCTAGAGGGATGCAGCCACTTGAAATTCAATTCGTCGATGTCGTAAGAGGGAGAATCGAACTGGGGAAGGCCTTTGTAACACTATAACGGCCCCCATGCTTTGCTTACAAAGCGCCGAGGACTAACAATGCATTAAGTGCGCAATCACATCCATCTCATCCGATACTATTTGCCCTTTGCGCCTAAGAGTCCGGTGGCTAAATTCACGAATACCAGCCCTTGCGGTTAGTAAAAACAAAAAAGCTACAAATGAATTCGCGGTTATTAGCGCTCAATTAAAAGAAATTTGAATAGCGTAACAATATTCTGGTGAATTTAGGTTGTTTCTGTTAAGCATCTCTCTCTCTTTCTCTCTCTGTCTCTGTCTCTTTACTTTATTTATTTCTTATGTATTTTTGGAATGAATAAAAAAATATCAAAAGCGATTATTTTACTATCACAAGATAGTAACACGTACGTAACGAAATAACGAAAAATAATGTTTTATAATACGAGCTTTTAAATAATTATTAAGAACGGAAGATATTAATATTTGCAATTTGTATTTTATTACCATGAGGGAAAACAGCTCTCATTTTGAGATAACTGGTGGTGAGTCTGATGATGCTGGCCTTATCCAATTGTGTCGTTATGGCGGCTGGGAGAGGCAGTAGCTTCGCTAGCTCCAAAAATTCCTGATTTTCTTTAACGCGGCGCGATCGCGCAGCGTTCTTGCTTTTCTCTTTCATCACGATTTCCTGCGGATGTCCGGATGTGACGAGGCTACTGATCGAATTATTATTATCGTGATGTGGACAGTGTGGACGATGCGAACTCAGATCCAGCGTATCTGAGGAAGGGCTGCTGCCTGAAAATGAACAAAAAATATATATTTTAATTTGCATTAATAGCACGGTAAGAATAAAATGTGCCGATTATAAAATCTTACTGTTTTACTATACAATGACAATTCGAATATTAACAACTTATAACAATTTTAATTTCAAAAATATTATTTATTTCAGACAAAAATATATGTGTTATTGTTAATATACCCACAAAAAAATTTGTGAGTATATTAATATTTTTTTCAATAAATTATAAAGATATAATATTATAATAGTGACATATAGGGGGGATATTTTATATTACACTACAATTAAGTAAGAATTTGTGTTGAGTTTTATATTTTGCTGAATTTTCTATGGTGAGAGAGAGATTTAATGTGATATTATTAAACATTATATTACACATTTCTCTTGAAATATAGTATAGCACATTAATCGTATAGCATATTAATCACATATGATCGCATACTTCGTTATCTATTTACATCGTTGAAGTTTTAAGAGTTTTGAATCTTAAAGAAGTTTTAAATTTCTGAAGTTGAGAAGTAAAATATCTTTTCTCAAATAATTTTTTATTAAATATATAATATAATAAATATCATAGTTATGTATAATATAAACAAAATTGAAAAAAGATGTTCGCAATATATCGTATATATATGCGCAAGAAGTTCTTAAGAATACAATTTAATACGTCAAACAATATTAAGGGTTTATAATGAAGTTAGGTATGCGTGATTTGTGTATGTGCGTGCAAAATCGATGCAGCAATAACACAAATCGCAATTGTATTGCACAAGCGACAGCGTAAAATAGTCGCACTATCAGCATACCGGGATGAATTAACTTAACTCCGCTATGCCTGACACGGCTGACTACACGAGTTCCAGTTCCATGCCCGCTATAATCGCAATTCCTCGTCATCGTTAACGTCGTCGGTATCTCAGCCGATGTAACACCCGATATCTCGGCAATATCGATAATAGGTTGGAAAATATAGCTGTTTGTTCGTCTAATCCTTGCTGGAGATACTGTACAGAATATTTTGAAACTGTTACACCCTTCTCCTTATATTTCTTTTTATTCATCTTTTTCTTTGTATAAATATCAATCACATAGGTGATTATTAAAAAAATTTATATTATAATTTATTTATATATTATTTTATAGCAAAGGATGATTCTAAAATTTGAATTATCTGCAGAAATATATATTTATATATTGGAAATATTTATTATTTCAATGAGAATGAATAATGCTTTATGTATTAAATAACTGGCGTGATAATAGTATACAAATTTCACACAATTTTTTATGCTTCATGCAAAAAAAAAATCGCATCGGATGATCGGAAAGGTCATCGGTCTGCGTAGAGATCGGAATTTTACAGGCGCAATTATTTGTCTTGCAGTATTGGCGGTCGTGACTTTATTTCGAAATCACGTTCGAAGTTGAATTACGTTTTTCCCAGGTGAAATAGAACCGTCTCTATGGACACATCGTGCACAATCCATAAAATTGGGACTACGAATTTTATTTTAATTTTCCATAACTTTACGGAAGCGTGACGAATTTCGAAAGTATAAATCGGCGAAGAATTTGCAATCCAACTGGCTTGTACTAACAGAGAGTTGAGCAATGTGAGGAAAAACTATGCAATTTCTATGTATCTTCAATATTTCTATTTTATTGCATATAATCTTAATCATATACATATATATATATGTATGAATTTTTATATTTTATTTAGAAAATATTTTAAAAAGAATATTTTAAAATATAAATATTTTGAAAGGAATAAAAAGAAAAAATAATTTTCTCTCCCTCCAA
Source organism: Cataglyphis cursor (assembly GCA_039654345.1). NCBI lineage: Eukaryota > Metazoa > Arthropoda > Insecta > Hymenoptera > Formicidae > Cataglyphis > Cataglyphis cursor. The sequence continues at coordinate 5,153,367 of JBCEZX010000031.1, forward strand.
AACTCCGCGAAGAATGCGAAATATAATTGTTGAACGAAATTAAAAATAGCCAAATTATATTCTTCTTGCGAATCAAAGTTTCTGCATATGTACTTTAACATTACTGCCAGTTGCGCAAAAAAATTACTTGAAATTTTTACTATATTATTTTTGACTCTTGGATCCAATTTTTTTATACAGATCGATAAAATTAAATTTGATTGAAATGAATTCTTTAAGTATTTTCTAACTGCGATACAAAAGGGATTTATGGTGTAGTTGTTCGCGAATGATACTGCGCGAATGCCGCGTAACGACGAAGCTCCTCGCTCTAAGAAATGAAAGCAAAGGGAGCAAACCGTCATTAAAGTGCCAGCAAGAGAGCAATCTAACGATGTAGAGCTACCCGGACTTCTCCCGGATGGAAATTCGCCTGAATAATGCATTTTTTTGCCGCTTTACATTCGGTGACTGTTTTAACCGACGTGCACGACTGTCGATTTTCTTAGAGAGGAATATTTTATCAAATGCACAGAACGTACTCTATGTGTACTCTTTTTGTTTTATTTTATAAAAGTCACTCTTTTTATCTTTTTAGTGTGTCTTTTTATTTAAATATATATAATCTTTCTAAAAAAAATAATTAATTTTTTGTATGTATGTAACACAATTTTTGCCCTTTTACAATGAATAATTCGATGAGAATATCAATTGTTAATGCTATTATATTTATCATCTAACAAGCTTTGTTTGATATATTAAATGGTTGCTATTACGAGAAAATTTCAGAATTCTAGATAGCTAACTGATATATCCAACAAATTTCTCAAACATTTTAAGACATTCAAGGAAAGAAAGATATTGAGATAAGAGCCAAGCAAAACCATATTGTGACGAATTTACATATGCATTGTTATGCTACCTGGAAATGTTACTTCTCCGCGATAATATGCATAACATAATGGGTTGCCACCATTTCTGCATTCGCGGAAACCACGTTCAAACATCATTCGTGCTCGTTGCACTGTTAGGAAAACTGCAGGTTCGTGATAGGCTGTAGGAGTGAATAGGTCCGAGGAAAATGATTTTACACACCGAGAATAAGTTGCTTTCTTATTGGTCAATTCCAATGCAGCGCTCCCACGTTGCAACCGCGAGATGTTCAAGAATTATCGTGGCGGAAATTAAAGATGGCTTTCAGCCAAAGACGTCATTTCGCGCGCATAAAACAATTTAGTCAGTAACTGCCAGTGACTAATTAAAAGAATAGTGATAATTATTTGTAACAAAAAATACTAAAATAATAATATAAAAATTGTTAAAATAATAATACTTATTTTTGTATTAATAATTAGATGCTTTAATTATAATGTGAAGTATCCTTACAAGTTTTTTATCTTTTCATACACATATGAGAATTATTTTATTTATTTTTTTTAATTAATGTATTTTTATTTATTTTATTTTATTTATTAAAAAATGGAATGTCTTAAAAGGAAAATTTTTAATATTCCACAATAATTAAACCTTGTAAGGGACTCCAATTAATTGTAAACATTTTTTATCATATTATTTTGTTCGTCTAACTTGATGGATTATCACTGATCTGATTTATAAAGCATATGAGTCGAATCAAATGCTGCGACTAATTCATGGCATTGTCCGATAAAGCGTGGGTAACTTTATATAAAAAAAAAAAAAAATTTTGACGGATTTTCAAGTTTTGAAGAGATGCTGCGAGCTTTTTTTAACACCGAAGTGCTTACGACTCGAGATTTAGCTTGACCGAATGAATAGCATGATTAGCCGCGAAAAAATTCGACTTGAAATTTGACTTGACAATGCGAATGCATAATCAATTGCGATAAAATTTGATTTGAAACTTGTTTTAATATGAATTTTTTGAACGAAAAAAGAATTAGTATTCATTGATGCTAATTCATTGAGGCTATAAATATATCTTTTAATAAATCATTTAATATCTAAACCATATAAAATATTCATCATTGCAATTATTCAAATATTTGAATATTCGATTGAATAGAAAATATATATAATTATCTTAAAAATTAAATCTATCTAACTTTGCGAATTATTTTAATCTATATTTAAATTATTTATTATAGAAAATTGAATAGGAAAATAATTACAAAGGATATTATACATAATTAAAATTATGTACGATAAAATAGTAGCTGAGAAATAAAAAGAAATGAAAATTATTTTTTGTATGCTTTATAATCAGACAATGAAAATAAATAAATCTCTTTCGAAAATTTTAAGAATGTTTTATGCGATGGTAAATATTGTTAATAAAATAATAATATAGGAAACAAAGCGTGAAAATCAATTAATACACAACTTTTAATAATTAATAATTTTCTTTATAAAAATCGACATATTCAATAATTAGTTTTATTTTTTTCCTCGCTGGAATTTTAAACACACATTTAATTTAACTACAAAGCATGCAAAAAAATTATACAAAATATTTCTTATATATTTGCATAGCTTTAAATTAACAAATTTGGAAATTTTAATAAATTTGATTGCTCAAACATCAAAATTTTTGATACATGTTCAGTTTTAAATAACTGATTAATTACTTATAGCATATTTCGATTATTTCAATATCATCAAAATCCAGATTGTATTTATATTCTAGATCGTATATATAGTTAGTACCTTCTTTATTCCTTTGCTTGTTTCTGATATGAGGATCACTTCTTGAGATAGTCGATCCGCGCCCGTGATTTTCCATTGGTGCCATGCTGCATACATTCTTCTTATTGCGACTATTTAAACTCCGACACTACGTAGATTCACAATATTTTGCACGTATTCCCAACGATATTAAAACTACTTAATCATCAATTTTAAGCACGTGTATATTAAGAAACTGCTATAGTAACTTCACCACCTGATCTTGATACTCAGCGCATCAATTTGCATACGTGTTAGTGATTGAAGATATCGATCAATATCTGGTATTTTCACAAAGAAACTTCTGCAAAAACAGATTTTGTAATACTTGATATACGTGTATTTTATGATATATAAATTTTACAATATATTTATATATATATATATATATATATATATATACATATATACAATATATTAATCCGTTTCGAACGTTGCTCGACCACGTCAACGAGAGAGAGAGACTGAGTGACGTTCCTCGCCTTAAAATCTCGACTAAACTGTATGACTGTTTTAAAGCAAATTATTGCTTCTAAGCTGCAGCTTTGTTCCTCGCTCAAGGCTGTTTCCCAATGGAGTAGGTAAGCTGAGAGAGGTACCACCCTTATTTTAAGCTCCACCCTTCACAGTGGGTCAGCTCGACCAGGGGCTCGACAGTGTACACGCACGTGCGACATTGATGTGTATAAGTTTTCTCGATTTTCGAGAGAATGAGCTGAAGACCGAAAGATGAAAATAATTTTGTGAATAATGCGGAATTTATAACGGAAGCAATTATTGAAATATATTTATTATTTTTATAATTATTTTTATATTTATTTATAATTATTTTTATATTTATTTATATATTTTTATATTTATTAATCTCAAACACTCGATGTTGTTAATTTAAAAAAAACAGTGATAGGAAAAATTTGAATTCCGCACATTAACAAGAATGTTCCTATGATTTTGATAGAATTCAATGTCAAGTGTACAACAATATGCGATTGAGAAAAGAGATTTTTATATTGAAAGTATATATAAAATAAATAATGAGCATATAAATTAAATAAATAGTTTTGATTGGAAGTTCTGATATCATATAGGATGCATACGAAAAGATAAAGATAATATACATATTTATAATAGCGAGAAATTAATAAATTTTTAAACAGAATACTTTTATATTCATATTTTATATTATTCATATTACATAGGATGTTTATAAAATGACAATGAATATAAAATGATAATACTCGTGTTGCATATTTGACAAAGATTGTGGAAGATATAGGAATCTTTTTGATTATACATGCAATGAATAACTTTCTATTTTATGAAAAAAATATTTTTTATTATTCATTTTTATATTGAACACATGCACGATCATATCTAACTCTTTATTGACGATAATCCGAAGTAACGACAGAATAAATACAAAATAAATTTTAACAAGAAAGGAGAAAATGTCGAAATTAGCCACGACACACATGGTCTTTTCTCTCTTATCATATTTTTCGTTTTGAATAATAGCTCGAAAGCAAGACTTACTTGCCATATGTTTGCAATATGTCCTTTTTTGAATGAAATAATCGTATATGGAATTCTATAGAATACTAAAACATAATCCCCTTTCAAAGGAATCTGTAGGTAAAATTATTTGTTGACAGACATATTCTCAAAAACACTTTTGCCGATCTTTTATCATCAAAAGATAAAACTAGTAAAAAGTGGAGGTCAGTCGAAAGTAGAATAAAATTCTAAGCTCCAAAAATTGCGATAGAACAATCTGGCCGCGGATGTTTTCCATGTGACCACGCTTGCATGTTGTTTGATTTATGATCAGATATTTGCATAAAGGCGATGAAAGAAACGCTGGATTTCTGGGTGCACTACGTGTTTATTAAATATTCGCCTTCGCGGAAGCGCAAACAGTTCGCAGATTGCTTCCTATGTAAACCTGTGTTGAGGGATTTCCCAACACTTCCGCAGAGGTCCGTGATTTTTATTTAGAGTGTTTATTTTATTTCTAGTCCACCGGCTTAAGTAAAGATAAACGAAATAAATAAATACAGTGTAAAAAGTCTGTAAATACAGTGGTGGCACTGTCACACTGTCACATTGTGACACTGTCACAATTGTAAAAATATTAATAACCGATCGGCTTGGAAAGAAACGAGAATATTTTTAATCTTTTATATATTTATTCTCTTTTTTTATTCTATTATTATTTATTTATTCTATTTTTTTATCGATTTGTATTTTGAAGATAATAGAAATTTAAATGTACAGCATTTTAATATAATTTGACATTTATGCAAATTTTTGCAATTTTCCTAAAAACGTTAAAGAAAATATTGAAATTAATATTCGGATAATATAAAATGCTTTGCATTACTTTTCTTGTTTTTATCATTCATATTTTACATATCATTAAATTCTATCAGTGTACAGCATGATACAATTTTTATAATGCACTCAAAAAACGAATATATATATATTATATTACGTATTTTAATATATTAATTAACTCTTTTTTTGATAACGTTCTCAACGTTCACTCGTTCACTTATTCTTCGTTCATCAAAAACGCGGTCCAATTCGCAGATTTTCACAGCTATTACATACCATTACGACTATAATCGATATCCACGTATAGTAAGTAAGCGTGACGAGGGAGGATGGGGCAATCCAATTTGCGGCCACTGGTCTGATCTGTCCCCGTCGTCCAATTAACGGATCTTTCTTCTAATCTCATGGATTCATTCCGATCCGCCGGGAAAATCGCGACCTTTTTGCTCGGATAAAAGAGAAGCGAAAGAGGAACGACGTGGAAAGAATGACGTGCAATTATCTAGGCATGTCGATTGTATCAGATGTACTATCGAAAATGCCAAATTGCAGTGTGTTGATAATCGATATTCGATAGATATTATCGTCGGATAAAAAAAATACCGATACTGTTGTATATATCCGAATAGACAAAAAATTCTGCACGAAGAAATAAATGAGGCTGGGAAAAGAATGCCTCGTCTATGATTGTGTTTTAGCAAACATAAATTTTTTTTTAAACATTTATGCACATGTACAGAAAATATGTATTATATCTCATCCGAGGTATATAGGTATGCCACATATTTTATATATAAAATAGAACATTAACACTTCATTATTAACGCTAGAATGAAAAATCGAAATTTGACCATAAATTTCATAAAATTGTTAGCGAAGCAGATCGAAACGTAGCGTATCATTTATTATTTTTATCTTAGAGGTACTCTTCATTCACGCGAACAAGGGAGGTGCGAAATAGCCACGATGCAGTAATCTCTGTCCGACGGATAGATTCGTAAGCGTATCGTGGAGAAAACTTTTTCCTCCGGAATGGAAATCAACGCGACAGGCATGCGTATATAGTATACGCATCTCCAGCGGTAGTTTTCGCGCAAATACACGAGATATCTGTGTATGCGCGCGAAACAGGCAGAGATAATATTTGCCGGGATTTGCACACGTGCCCGGCCGGCCGGACGTTATTTTCGTATCGTAATGCCCCTCTGTGCATCTCCCCCCCCCCCACCCCTCGCTCGTGGTACTCGCCATACTATCCGTGAGAAATGACACATTTGCACGCATATGATTTCGTGACGCACGCGTCTATATTGCATGTGTGTAGGCCAGAGTAAATAGGTGTGTCTATACCCTACGTTGCGGGTGTTATTCGAATTAGAGAGACTACGTGCTTGCACTCGCTGCTATTATCCGACGTTCCGTAAATTCACATTGCGCGATGCGTATTTGATTGTTCTCTGTGTATTATGTTTGATATATCCTCTATGCGTCTGTGTGTGTGTGTGTGTGTGTCTTATTCTTAAATTTTCATTTAATTTGATAACACTAGTTTACAATGTTTTGTGTTCCAGAGCGCTTGAACACTGTTTTTAAATAATTTTAAATACTTTTAAGCATGAATTTATTATCAAAAATTTCTAACAGGTCAAGATTTTGAGAAAAACGGGGTTGAAATCCTCAAAATGCGCGTTTTTACCATTGAATATCTTACCTGCAATCAGACTCTATGAAACAATCGTTTTACTTGACCTAGGACTAGATCTAAAAACAAAGCGTGCCTGAGGTTTGATTGTACCTGCGATCAAATATTCGATATTTTTATATTAAAGTATAATGTTCAAGATTTCATTTGAGCCCTGTTCTCTGAAGTCTCTCTTACACATCGGGTTCGTTTGTTATAAATTTTCAAAAATAATAAAAAAAGCGTTTAGAGACTTTCGACCCCATTTTTCTCGAAAACTTGACCTGATAGGTCATTTTGCCTTGCGGATTTGGATTCAGCGCCGCAAAATGCAAAGAATTAAAAAAAGTTGTTTCCATTTCTGCCATTGAAAAATTGTGAAATTTGTAAACTAGTGTAATTGATCCAGCAGAGACACAAACTGAATAACAATCGAATGGACTTTATTTCGAAATAAAATCGCACTCTGGAATATATTGCGAGTTTTTCATTTAAATACCAGATTTCACATATAAAGAGTAATTTAGATTTTAATTTAATTGTAAACAGAGATATATTAAGAAAAAATCTTTCTAAGATCTATATTTTTAGTCATTTCAGCGACATCTTTTATTATAACATGTCACAAAGATACGTGTATTTTTACATCGCACAAAGAAAAAAAAAAAAAATTTGAAAAATTCGGTCTTCAATCTTCGATTCAAGTTACGGAAAAGTATTGGCAGGTAAATGCTGCGACCTACAATAACTATCGCGCATCAAAATGCGTAGTCACACACGAGCTGTTGTGTCATATAATCGTTGAATAAGTTTCGGTCTAGGACGACTTTGCCCAGGGGTTGATAAATTGCACGCCCCCCATATCCTGTAGCCATTGTCTTTTTGCCGAAGTTGGAAACCCGCGCTTGCTCATAGCATTCATCCGATCACGAACGACTAATGATTACCATATTTTTTCAGCAAACGAACAATAAAATCCAAACGTAGTAAAAAGTTTTGTGGAACCTGCAGTAGTGCAGGAACACCTGCACGTTTTAGAGACGCACTACGCGTTTAGACATGTCCCAAAAAAAACAAAAAAAAAACATTTCAACTATATATATATATATTTCAATAAATATATTAATTAAATAAATGCATTAATAAAGCATTTAAAACTGTTTCAAAAATTATATAAAAATAATTTTTTTTTACATTAATTTAAAGTCTATAAAAATGTGTAAATAAATTTGTATGTTTATTGTAATAGTTTCGAACCGTTGACTATTCTTGAATTTTAAAGATTTATATTTTAAGTTTTGTTTTACGAATTAGAAGGGTTTATCCATTTATAATTATGTATTCATTAGTTCAATGAGTATCTCCGAAAGACAATTTTGCATATAGAGAGGACTACTAATATGTACTTTTTCTTATTCTTCATTTATCGAATCTTATATATAAATCATTAAAGCATTCTTTGATGCAGTATTACAATTTTAATATATATCTAAATAAACTGGCTTGTCGCTGATACGATTGAGTGATCTGTGTGATTGACTTTTGATTGTAATTTATAAAATTCTTATGCAAATGTATAGCCCGTAACTCGTAATCTTAAGTTTACCGCACACGCCACAAATATTAGACAAATATAATAGATTTTTTTTTTAAGTAAATATTAGTAAATTTTCTTCTATTGCAAAAATATTACGTAAAAATATGTAAAAGCACACACATTCACATTTTTATAAATTTTGTAATATTATTCAACCTTATTAACCTTGTTTCGATTTCTATATATGTTACGTCGATGACATAAGATCAGCAGAACGCCGGCCCAAATTATTAGCATATTGCGTGTCCCGGCATACAATGCGCAGTTTATGCCGAAAATACGTTACGCCGTTAGCCGTTGTAGTTGTCGTACTAAAAGAACAAACAATCGAATCGCCAGATTTCATCCTCTGCCATCGCTTCAATCGTACAACGAGGTATCCATTTTGTCGCTAGTCGTACGACAATATGGAGTATTCGCATCGGTTTTAAAGGCATGCGTCTGCAGAAGCATTCTCCAGATGCATATTGTATTATTCGGATTAATTAATTTTTACGCGTTAAGAGATAAATAACGATCATCAATATTAAATAGTCACGCAATCAAAAATAATTGAAAAAATAATTATTATCAAACGGTAATTATTAATATATTATTCGTTACTATTAATTAAATTATAAAACATTATTTTATTCATTAAATTCAAATTTGAAAAAGTTTTTAAGATATGTAGTAGAAAATTAACGAGAAATTAGTGGATTATACTGGAAATACATAAGAAGGATAGATAACAAAGTTTTATACTCTTAAAATTAATTTTAAGTTTTATATTCTAATAGAATTTTAATCTTAGATTTAATTACCAAGATAGTTAACGTTGAATATTAAAAAGATACGCACACGAAGAAGATTAGTTACCAGAACCCAATTAAAAATTTTTGCGAAAAAAAAATCAATTTTGCAAGTTGTACTAAAAAAATATATATAATCAAGATATAAAATATAATTTCTAATTTTTTCTCTGTTATATAAAACTATTTTTTTTTTTTTAAATGTTTCTGATAAGAGCTACTTTACTTTCATTACTTTCTCACAGACAAGAGATGTATTCAGGATGTGTTCGAGATAAAATGATTCGAGACATATACGTAGATAATTCTATCGTTCCTGTCGCGCGGCGCATTCCTTAGACAGATAATTCCGTCTGCATTCGAGTTGCACTCGCGTGTACTCGCACGTGGAGTGCGCCGACTCGGAGGTACCTGGAACCGCGTTCATCTCAGGCGGCTCGCCATGTTTTTCTTGCATTGTGCTGACCATGTATGATCCAAAGAGACCACGTATACGGATCAAGCGTTACCAACCATAATTATAGAATAGATGTATTAGAATCGAATTAGTTAAGAATATTTTTTAATAATGCAACTTCTTTCGGCTGCATGAAAATCCATAATATTTTTGTTACGTTTAATTTTTTTTTTTTTTTTTTTTAATTAGAATGTAATTCCTTAAATTTTATTATTCTTTTAATTATCATAAATGTTATAAAAATATAGTATATTTATAAATTTGAAAAATACAAAATCAATTTCGCTGAAAATTATAAGAAGAAGCTATTGATTATTGTTGAAATGTCATGCTTTCACATATTTTTAGATATCTTTTATATTAGAAAAAAATTATAATAGAAGTACGTAATCGCAAAATATATTTAAATAATTTTTTTTTATGTTTCTATTGAAATTTCGATACATTAAAGATCCGACTTTAAAGGTTGGCAACGTTTGCGACGACGATGTCTACTCTTGCACGTGTTACACTCCGCCACGTAGACGGTACAATGTACCCGACTTCTTTTTTTTTTTCTCACTACAGTGCGCACTCCACTTACAATGTTGCTCGTGAACCGACAAATACCGTCTCGTGAGTCGAAGCAACGCAGTGCGCGTGCGATCCGCAATTCTACACGCGCAACTCGAATTTCCATGCGTCTTTCGTGCACGTCGTCTCGCGACAAAGCTGCTCTCACGCAAAACGTGCGAAAGTCCGAAGAAAGAAAATAAAGCACTACTCGCTTTAACCCCCTTAAAAATTAATGATTTGTAACGCGAATGTCGGTTGCAGATGTCGGTTAATTAAATCCGCGGTCTAAAAAAATCTAGATCTATTCTTCTGATTTTTCATATTTTATCTATTTTTGATATATGTATATATGACTGCCAAAATATTAATTCAAGTAATAGAATACATTGTTGTGTATAAACAAAGTCGCGATAAACAAAGTATTAACATTGAAAAAAACTTTTGTTGTGGCACCAATGTTTAAATAAACATTTAATATAGCGCTTTCGTAATGCGTAATGGAGTAGGCTTTGCATTTCAAACATTATCCAAATTTTCCCATTAAATATTCCAAGTGTGTGTATGTGTGTATGCCTAAAAAAATATTATACTTGATTAACAAATTATTAAATTTAGTGTAATTTGGTAATTAAAGATTTAGGGTGGCAATCCAGAGTGGAGAAGGCTGCATTGTGAAGATGTAGTTGTAGATTGATACGAGCGTGCGCAATTAACATAAGCGTATTTTTGTTGTATTTAAAAACAGGAGAGAGCGAGAGAGCGCCATGGCTGATAGGTCGCGTAGTTTTATTGATCATGAATTCGAGCCTGTGTTTAGACGCCAGTATCGCGACGTTGTAACGCGAGAACTGTGCTTCACGTAACACACCAAGGAGGCAATAGCCGGACTAAATCGTTATTAAATGCCTCAGCGCCACATTTAACTTTTAGCTAAACGTCATAACAAACGAATATCTTTTGATTGACACTTTGTGTCGAGTTCAGAGCCCAAATCGGGATTGTGTCATAGATTCTAAAATTACTCTATCCTCTTTCTTTTTCTCTCTTTCTGTTACAAAGAATTTTTGAAATCATTGTCCACTACGAATTCTTTAAAAAAATATACCGATTCTTACAAAATAATAGAAATATAACATCTTGAAATTGATATGACCAGCAACGAAAAAAATAATTATTTTTTGAAAGGTTTAATTATGCGCATCGTATTTTTCTCTCTCTCTCTCTCTCTTTCTCTCTCTCTTAGTCCTCGTAGATCTCACAGACGATCGCTACTTGTCGATGAGAATTCTGAGCGACAATTAGCGTAACGATGAGATCTGCTTTCTCTTGCAGCCTGCGGGCGATTCTAACAACCCTACATTCGAGGGTGAAACTTTGCGCTCCAGGGAAGAGTTTGCATCGCGCTACGGATAGACGCGTGAACGCGTAATGAACACGTGTAAATCCCTTATTAGATGGTGCGATATTTCTAGTTTATCATATTATAACTGCATGAGAGAAAGAAATTTTTTTTTCTTATATTTGTTTTTTCTTGATTTCTCTTAAATGCAAATCTCATTGAAATCCAGATGCAAAAAGAGTAGATTACGATTTGATAAAATCATTTTTAAATAATTATCCAAATATAATGCATATTTCATTTCGTAAAGTTAACATATGCAATTATATTTACATCAATTATTATCTTTGCATCAATTTATCTATTCAAGTGTATTTGTATGTATCGTACATTTAATCATCTTGAATGCAAAATGTGATAAAAAATAGAGATATAGGAAATATTAATTGTACATTATGTGAACGAATCTCTTTCAATGGAAATTTGAAGTAATCAGATTTCGTTATCAGATACAAATAAGATAGGTACAAGAAAAATATAACAAATTGTACTGCATGGCAAAAGTTTCTATGTTTTAAAAGGAAGACAAAAGAAAAAGAAACTAGGATTGGACGAAAGCCACCCCTCCGTTGTCATAACGAACAGAGAGGGTAGAAGTGACGGGGCACTCGCGACCCCTCGATGCCGAATGGGCGAGGCTCTTATCCCTTCGTACGAACAGCCCGCCCTAAACAGCCCTAAACTAAGTCACTTTAGCATTGACGTTAAGTGTGACTGATCGTCCAGGCGTGCTTTTAAAATGGCCACCCGACGTTGTGCATCTTGATATATTCGAAAAATAATAAATGCATTCGTCTCGCGACTGCGGCTTTGAAGACGTTTTTCCTTTATGTTTTGTACCGGATGTACAGAATATATGTGCAGCCAAATGCAGCTATTAAAACATTTTTCTGACTGAGGAAATGTAAAAAAATAAGCTGTACACCCAGTATTTCAAACAAAAACTGTGCTTCTCGATTATGTTTTCTGAATAACTTGATTCGAAATCAATTATTCTTCCGTTCTTAATATCTCTAATCTTGGTATTTTCTCTCTTTTTTTTAAATATTATTAAATATAAAACAATTTTTTTACATATATTTCAACGTATGCATAATTATGCACACACCCTTACATTTATTATTCAAAATATTTAAATATAATTCACATTTTAAAAAGTTTTCTAATATAATTTCAACTTTTCTCTCTGTGATATTATTAGAAAATATGCAATTCAATTATAAAAAGCGTAAATTTAGCGTAATATTTTTTTCAGATTAAACATTTTTACTTTTATCTTAATCAAGATATTTTTACATGGAAAAAAGCGATTACAATTCCTCAACAATCCATCGTCACTGTTTTCGCGATAACACGTGTATCGAGATAACGCGTATTCGTAAGTTGTTAGAAAAACTCAGATATATATATATATACATATGTACAAGCAGCTTTTGCGGCATAATATACTTTGTAAAGGACGAGCGTGTGACATCATTCGCGACCGTATGTACGTGCCCAAGTGGAAAACACGCGCGGCACCAATTATCCATTTTTGCACGGAATTATCGCCGACGACCGAGATAAAGCTATCCGAGGAGTATACAAATCATTCGCGACAATTGTATGCAAATTAATCGCGGATAAGTTGCGAATTTGTGAATGCCGTCACACTCGGATCTTATCGTTATCATATATGACAGCTCGTCTCTCTATTTTTTTCCATCCGTATTTTAAAAATGATAAATTGGATAAACTTTCGCAATTAGTACTATGTTAAGCAATTTCTCAAATAACTGATTACAATCAGATCACGAAAGCAGATACATCAATTTTCTTTATATTATATTATTTTTTTAGATACCAAAAAATATATTAAATAATAATTATATATATTCTTTTCACTAAAATAAAAATAATTGGTATTTCTGATTTGACATACATGGAAAATGAAACGAGAATCGACGCTCAGAGAAAAGTATATTGCGTGGCCACGCAAAAGCGTGACATCGCGAGAAAAAATCTTTCGAGAGGACACGCGGTGCCGTCACGAAGGCGAGAACGAATGCAGAAAACGTAAAAAAGCTGTTTATAATACCCGTGACGTCAACGAATCACCGGGCACAAGTCGGGTCAGCTGGCCGAAAGCCAAGCTATAAAATAATGGTACGTTAGTCTCGGCTCTAATCGCCAGATCGACGTGTCTTAAATTACGGCCTAATAACGTTCATAATAACGCGAACACAATTGCGTGCATCGCCCTCGTCGGCATTTTTTAACTCTTTAGATTTTCTATATCAATTCAAGTCTTCGATATTTTGATATTAATTAACATATATATATATATATATATTATTAAAATAATAATTTTTAATAATTCTAGGAATTTATATTAAAAGGTACACTACAAATAGAGCTATTATCTTTTGCCCAAATAAGATAAAATTTTGGATATGATGGTTAAAAAATTTTATATAACTCTCTTATTCTAAAGATTTTTTTTTCTCATAATTGTATATACATATTTACTTGAATTTTTTAAAGTTCCGTTTAGTTTATTGTCCTGTTTACTAAACGCACTTATTGTCGGGCACCGACCCGACGACGGTTTCTACTAACTAAAGTAATTTCCCTTTCGCGGAATCGACGCGAATTCGCTCGCGGTATTTTTCTCTCGCTTTGTTCCGCGTGCGCCATCGCCATCGCGTTGATGTATCACACGGGGTGAAAGGACGAAAGCGTGGAGGTGATAATAAGCCGTAAAGACTGTGAGACGCATCGGGAATGCGTGAAGTATTTACTCCCTTTATGGACCGAGTGATTCCGCTGGTACTGACACACCGGGCCCAATCACCGCGGACCGCCCATAATTCAAAGACATTATGGCAAAAGAAGATGTCACTCGAGAGCGCAAGATGTAATTAAGGAGCATCGTTTGATCCTCGGTTAACTTATTTTCAAATCGTCGCGTGCATATTTTTGGTTTTATCACTTTTTCCCTCGTCTTTAAATATTTCGTTCATGTTTGATGCAATTTTTTTTTTCGACCGCTTGTCGATTGATTATAATATTTCGTACATTGGATACGCTTCATAGGAGAAAATAAAAATTTTCGAAGTTTAGAAATTTAGAATCAAATTTTTAACGAAAACATGACAATTCGATCGATATTTACTGTCAAATCCTATCCATTATCTGATTAGAATGAAAACACATCGAGCATTCAAATCTCCGGCATCGCGCAAGTACAATTCTCGCGTTATCAAGAATTATGTTTATTTTAAAAGAATCGCGCTGAGCTAAGAAATATGACGAAAGCGCGGGGAGAGAAAGGAAGAAAGGGCGCAATATCCATCGCGCGTCGGCTCGCAGCAAAGTAACGCGGAATAGAATTTATTGGCGTAGGCGAGGGTGTGCCGGTGAGTTTTTGAAGTCCTCGGACTTCGTTGCCTTCGCCATTCGACTCGCCAGTAAACCACGACTCGTCTCGTGGACGTTGCAGAATGGAGCAGCGAACGAGAAGGTGCCGCGCACACAAGTCCGGTTTAAAGGCCTTAAGGATTCTTGATATAAGAGAAGGACGAATCGAGAAGGAATCGATTATTCTCCCG
>JBCEZX010000031.1:5172591-5183840 GCA_039654345.1 Cataglyphis cursor
AGGAAAATTTCTTGATGCTTTTCAATTATAATATATTTACACAATCTCACAATTTTTTATCTATGAAAATTTTATCTAGATTTATATAATATTATCTGGGATATCTTCTCCCGCGACAATATCCCAGGATGATTGTTCGTAATTTGTCAGCGATTTGCCAGTCGGTCCCGAGCGGATCTCGAGATCGTAGATCACCCATTAATATCGATCGGATAACTATGATGTCCGGTAGGTGTATCGAGGAAGTATCGAGTTTCGTGTTTCTACACATGTCCAAACGCTTAAGCCGTCTTCACCTATCCGGGGCGAGAGCGTGTCCCAGCTGCGGCTTGCGGCCTCTCTGATCTCGACCACCGCCGGACAGTTACGGAAATCTGGCCAATGTGTCTGCACCAGAGTCACGATTGAAATTCGTATTCCCGTATCGATTTACATTCAGCAATCGAACACTATAGCGAATGAGTCAAAATGCTATTGCAAAAAAGTAAATAGATTATTAATATTAGAGAATGACATGTATGTGAAGAATATTAAAAATTGGGATGTGTGCAAGATGTTTTAATAATTGCTTAAATGAAAGATTAATATATTGCAATTTGCAGTTATAATCGTCAATTTTTTAATTATCTTAATACATTATTGAAATTTAACGTTAAGAAAAATGTTATTTAGGACAAACGATGTGATACGTGAAATTATAAAAATCAGTTGTAAACTATGGGAATAATTAATATTAATTAATATTATTAAAATTAATAGTGCAATAAATATTATATTACAGAAATTAATTATAATCACATACCAAATAGATATATTAATTATAGGAATAATGTTATTAATTCAATTGTATATTCTTGTGCATTATTGCATCGTAAATTATTTTAAATGTCTACGCAACAGTTCCTCGATCACGTAATCACGAATTTTTAATTTTAGAAAAGTCTAACTGTTAAAGATTAATTGTTATTAGTAAGAATCGTTCCTCAGTTCAACAGTCCGTTCACAAATCACTATCGATACGAACACGCATCAAATCGCTTGACGCTAAATTAGTCGAGACAATAAACAAGGGAGAACATAAACATAAAGCGGGACGGAAATTTTTTCGTGTCAATGCGAGATTTTCTTTCTTTCTCTATTTTTCTTTTCCGTGTGCGAGACAAACTCAATGCGCTATACATTGTGATTCCGCCGGACACGTTTACGTCCGCGCGGCTTTCGAGAGAGCTGCGAGACAAAGCCTCTCTCTGTTCTGGCATTACCCCGTTTTATGTAATGCCCGTAGATTTTACGAGGTAGTAAAAGAAGACGCGTAAACTATTCCTAGGACAAGGGGGAGGAAGAGAAGACTGGTGTCTCCAATTTTGTTCCACCTAAGGTTTCGTTTTATCGATAAAAATTTTAACTCGAATGTACTCCAATGAGAAAAGTGCGAATAAATTTTCGACTCCTTTTTTGACAAGTTCTCAGAGCTTTTACTCTGGAGAGTTGCTATTTAAAAATCTATTTTTTATGGATTTATTAATATATACATTTCTTTGTGTTAGAATTTTATTTTAGAATAAAATCTAAAATAAAAAGATTATGAGAAGAAATTACTTACATATCACGTTTTTAGGAAAATAATTTACAATGAAAAACGTTTTACATTTTCTCTGTTTTACATTTTCTCTTTTTGAAACTCATTAATATTGATCAGTAAAACACGATCTCCACCATTACATATTGTAATGTTTATGTTTATTTATTGTGTTTTGTTATGAAGACATTAATCTTTTAAATGTGTCAACAATTTATAATATAATTCTTCCTGTTGGTCATGCTTATAATCGTCGGTAACGAAGCAGTAACGCATGATATAAAAACATTGGTTGACTTTAATAACTCTTCCATCAACGAAATACTTTCTTTTTAAAACTAAAATAATAAACAGCAATATATGTCCCCCGAAAAAAAATTTATCGCGTGCTATCTTTTAATAGATTATTTTATTATAATTTTGTTTAATCTCATTTTATTGAAAGATTTGTATATAATAAAAACTGAAATAAAGTTTGTATTATTTATAAGCTATTATCAATATTCAGTATTATAGAAGTATAGAGATACTGCAAGAGTGTAAATTAACATTGATGTGCTTTTTCTGGCTCTGGAACTCCGAAGTTCGAGCATTCAAGTGTTAAAGAGTTAAAATTCAAAGGACTACAAATTTTTATAGCTCCCGCAGAGAGGTAATGATATGCGCGTGTTTGCACGCGAAGTTTCTCTAGAAAAGCGCGCTGCTGTTTGCGAGCATTTTGCATATATACACGCACATATACGTTAGGCGTCACCCTGAATTACCTAAGAGCTGTTTACGCACGTGCCAGGATGTTGTAAGGCGTACACCCGCGCGCGGTTCATTCAATTATTGCCACCACCATTACGATCGCGCTATTATTAGCCATCGCGACCGAGCTACATTCATGAATTACTATTATTATTGCCGTTATACATATGCGCGTCACGGTGAATGTCCGACGATTCGCGAATTGCCCGAGATCAATTGTCCAACAAGCCGTAAATATACATACATACATATATATGCAATGTGGATCTCTATGTGATTTTATCAAAAATTACAAAAAAAATTAACTTTATCATTTGCATCGTATTTTTTATGAAAAATCAATTACTAAATCTTGATGAAAGGGAAAGCAACAGTTTCCTTTACTATGCTCGTGATTAGAATAAGAATATTTTTCACAATTTTTTTTAGACTTCCACAGTCATCGTAAAAATATTCGATTTATTTTTACGATGTAAAAGAATGCGTTACCCCTTCTTTGTAAAGAAATATATACTCCTACACTCTCTATTAATCGAAAGGATTTGAATGTGACAGCAGTTTAGCTTCACGTCAAGCGCGACGGTGGTAATTTAACATTAAAAAAAAAGTTTGAAAATAAAGCTTCGGGGAATAGATCCTCATATCTAAAGAGCGCACGTAATCCGGCGGTTTACGCCGTCGTGACAGCTGTTCGTAGACATAAGACGTACATACGTCTTCGGCGCGATGCTTCTGCTGCGTGAGCCGCGGAAGGGTACGGCGGCCAGGATCACGGGCAAGGATCACGTTCGGCAGGCCTTCCTTACTACAAATCGCTTCAGGAAACACGGACACGCCCCTTCGCGGCTGCTGCGATGCATTACGCGCGCGTTTCTATTTACTTAACGTCGTATTTCCTTTTATTTTTCTTTTCTTTCACCCTCGTCGGCGAAATGAGAATCCGGCGCTCGCGCGCGAGTACGGTGACACGAAAATAGTCCGTTTCACACGATCCGTTTCACGCGCGCGACGCGTGCTCACGAGCGGATAAATCACGCTTTTCAACCCCTTTTGCCACGACGGCGCTTTTAGACGCGATGGTGGTGGCTGAGTAGGTGCATTCTCGATGCATGGATATTTTAATGGCGCGCTCGGAAGATTTACGATTTGCTCAGAGAATATAGTCTCTTGGAGAAAGATGACTTATCTAGAAAAATATTTACATCGAGATTTAATGACGGAGGAATGTATCGGATGTTTTAGAAGCAAATAGATTAGCGGGTTTGAGTGTTTATTTTTTTCATCGAACAGTTTTATCCAGGCTATCATTTTAATTAGACAATTGCTTAACATTTTTAAAGGAAAATCCATCTAAGAAAAAAGCCAAAAATTCGATTATATAATATAATATTTTTTGTAATTTTTTTGATATTTTAAAGTATATTTCTATTTCCTTTCATAAGCTTCTTTTTAAGAAATATATTATGTTAATTTCGATATTCGCGATTGGATGAAATATTATATAAGACAGAAATGCTTTCTACGCGGAAAAAAATTTTTGCTATCATAACTAATTATATTTTGGAAAAATGTATTTGTTGTCGTGACTATAAATTTCTAAACTACAGCAAAACGGTTTGTTTTTACTCCTAATAAATTGATATCGCAGCTAAGATGTTCACTGTTCATAACGACTGAAATTTAATTACCACACGCAGTTTTTAGCTACGGCAGTTATTTTTCTTTTTTACATATAGCACAATTTTTTTAGCATTTAAATTTATTCAGCTTTTTAGTTGGAATAACCGTGAGATGGCATTTCTAAAAGGAAAATCAATCTCAGGAAAGGATTAGCAAAAGATTGAAGGGATTTCTACATTGTGTGTCGCGTCTGAAAGATCATGCGGGTGCCGTAACACAATATCAAGATAAATTCGATGCAGCTCTGCGAACAATTTACCTGCATTCGCGCACTCGAATTACACCTCTGAGAAAATAATATAATTTATATTTTTTTATTACATTTTTATATTAGAAAGACTGATATTAAAAGATATTTTTGCATTGCAACTTTTAATAAGACTGTCAATTTAAATATTAATCAATATCGAAATTAGCTAGAAACACATCAATTGCATTGTATTCCAATCTATAAATTAGCAATTTTATGATAATGCTGCGAGGCATACCAAAATTACTTTTTCAATTCTATGAAGCTTTCTCCCAAAATTCAAGCATTATTTACTTATCGTTAACATTATCATATGCTAATAATGAGCACATATTATGTCCATAATTTTATTTATATTTAATTAATTTATATTTATATTTAATTTAAAAAGAGATAGGAATACTTGAGCAATCTTTATCAAAAGATTCATTTTTTCTCACGCTATTTATGTGCAGATGTATATCGTAATATGCGAAATAAAAAGATGTCAATGATTATGAAAGATTACTCGTGCGAAACATTAAAGATATCGAAGGAAGATATATCGAAAGTATCGACGTGAATGCGGGTTGACATAAGTTTTGGTTTTCTGATTGTCTGATATGCGACGGTGAAGAACAGACGAAGAATACGCGTTATATTCAATGCATATTTATCACTTATGTCAGAATATCCATACGTATATAAAAAAGAAAAAGTTATAATCTTATATCTATCAAAAAATGTAGAGAACTTTTTCTTCCTTATATAGGAACTATAAATTTACAACAATTAACTTCACCCGATAAATAAAAGCAAATTAATTAAATTTGTTAAGAAAAAAAATAGCAATTAATTTTGATCGCAAATTAATTTTTGCATTAATATAATTGATACTTCAATGTATAGTTAATTATACAACATTGCATTCTATTGCATTTTCTATTTTTAAATATATATGTATCTTCGTTCATTTTTTTTTGCTTGCGATATTAAACATCACGCGCAATTCTACGAGTACGCAATCGATTGTTTTACAAACCTTTAATGAGAGCGGGCCTTTCATCGGAATCCGCCGGAGTCGAAGGGGAGATGAGAGGCAGGAACCAATTAGTCTCCCTTGGCAGGAAAGTGATTTCGGTACGGTCAACTTCCCTGGAGACGCGCACTCTTATCAAGCCGACGGTGCTTGACACATTTCCAGAGATGCCTCAAATTTCTTCGCCATTTTCGATTCCACCGTCACCCTCCTCAATCGTATTCTTGGGCGTGAAAAGAGTCAGTCGCGACTAATTTGATCACATTTTTATTCCAAAATTCTATTCCGAAAGATTTTTTAAATTGCCTTAACTATATGTATAATAATTGTATTAGTACACGAATCTTATTTATTGTATTAAAAATTAAATACGCCGTATTATAATAATCGTATTTTATAATTTTGATTTTATATTTGCACAAAAATTTTTATGATAGATAGCTTTACGTTAACTTACATTACGTTATGGGAGAGTTATTCGTTATAATATTTCACAATTAAATAATTTTATTAATCAGCAACAAAATACATATTTATATTTTATTTTAACGTACTATTTTGTTAAAGCAATATTGTTGGTTAAAACAATTTTTTACTATTTACTTTTGCTATAGTTTAATTTTTTTATACATTTTCACTGCTATTTATTCATTATAAACACATATAAACAGTTTTATGCTATAAATGATATTATTTCACTATTATACATTATTATTATTTATGATTTAAACGTGCACTATTTAATATTTCTGTGTTTTCTCTTTATTAAACTATCGGAATTATATCTGTGTGAAATATATATGTTTTATTTCGGCGAATTTATAGCATTTCTTTGCACATTTACTCTTTTAAATGTCTATTGATATGCTATTTCTTTCGTACTACACTTTTTTATTACAACACAAAATATTAAAATGCACTAAATAAATGCATTGATCGTCATTTTTCACTGATATATTTTGTTTCTTATCGGTTAAACTAATCACACTGTCACTCTCAGAAATTGTTGCATCATTTTTTCATCTAAATAGTCAGTAATTTAAATACTCAACTATGATTTTATGCAATCCATTGAATTTAAATGAATCGCGTACTAAACACCTTTTTTAAATAGTTAAACTTACACGAGATTATAAAAATTTGATAATCAAATAAACACAAGTCACTTTTTTAAATGGCATTTTTTAATGCTTATTCAGATTACCAATATTCACCGTATAATGACAGTTTGACAATTGAAAGCAATTAATTCTTCTCAGTTCTTTGAACGAAATGATATCTTTTGAATTGTAACTCGAATACAATATTTCGCAGCTTCTTTTTGGGAAGTTATTGAATTTCTGCAAAGTCCTGTCTCTTCTTTCCTCACACAATCAATATTTGTACACTTTACGATCAAACATATCGCACTCTCTTATTTCGATCTTACTGAAATATCATTATCTCAAAATAATCGCGATTTGCCGATTAACAACTTCTTAAACGTTCGTCATAATCGTTTTACGTTTGCGTCGCGATGCGTTCATCGATGACAATGACACTTGTTCTCCGGAGACGATAGCTCTCGCGTACCCGAT
This sequence comes from Cataglyphis cursor, assembly GCA_039654345.1. Taxonomy (NCBI): domain Eukaryota; kingdom Metazoa; phylum Arthropoda; class Insecta; order Hymenoptera; family Formicidae; genus Cataglyphis; species Cataglyphis cursor. The sequence goes on from JBCEZX010000031.1 coordinate 5,179,446, forward strand.
GCTTTGTGTTAAAGACTGGTGCAGCGATGGTTCTTCATCTCGGCCAGCACCAAAAGATCCACGCACCTTACGTGGTCAATTCATTTGACGTTTACAGCACGTGTGTACCATTAAACAGTGCCGCGCGTATTTGGTACAACTGGATGCACCGTGCACGCTGGACTCCCTGCTGAGCGTGGACCAACAGCCGTCAAGCAGCCGATGTGTCACCCCCGCCTTCCGCTGTCCTTTTCTCGCACCTTTGCGCATCTCCTATCCTTCTCTCCATCCCTCTCCTTCTCTCTCGCATACTACCAGTTCGGCTTTAACATAATATACGTTCATAGAGAGAATATCGTGTGAATCTATCTATAATAGGCGTTATTATGGCTACTCCGCTTTCATTGATAGAGTTATGTGTTTTGTATCTTATGAATCCTTATGATATTTTCTGCATGTGTATCTTCTGTAATTTGCTATTTGCTTTTTGACGTTCTATCTATATTTCATGTAGCAATGGAATCAACTTCTCTCGCTCTCTCCGACACTCCGTAGAATCTTCATCTTCCTCTATCCGTCTGTGTGACATGCTCATGGGGATGATAACGCAGCCGCACACGATTGCAACTTCCGTTTATGTATTAGGGTAGAGAGTAACTATGTAACCAAGATAACGCCTCTCGCATCTCATTGGTGCAAATTCTCCAACTTCTCGGTCACGCCCACGTGACATTTATGTAGGTATCCCCTCTGCTTCCGCGGGTATATGTATATACTCTTCGGGTTTCTCTCTTCCTCTTGCTCTCTCTCACAATGGACCTCTTTTGTGTCACTGCGAGAGCATCTTCTCCATTTTGCACTCGTTTTTTAACGCTTCTGCGCACACGATATACGGGGGAGGGTATTGCTTTACGCAATATACAGGGATGCTTTATACGAGGCCGTTCGCACATTTTCTGTGCCCAGAGATGATGTACACGAAAACGGTACATTCTGTCACTGTAAATTTTTGTCGTCCTTAGTAATATTTAAGTTTTGGCGAAAAATATAATGAGTGTCGAAGATTGTCTTTCGACTACGCAATGCGAATACAATTCATTGAACTCAATTATGTTTACGTGTTCTTATTTAAATTCTTATTTTAATAAGATTATATAATTTATATATACATTGACAGAAAAAAGTTATTAACTTGACTAAATTTCCAACTTAATTTTTTCTTGTATTTCTTTAATTGAAATATTTAAGTATTTGAATATACGTCATGTTAGATTTAATATGTCGTATTTGACTTAAATACTTAAATATTTCAATTAAAGAAATATAAAGAAATATACATATATATATAAAATAAGATATTATAAAATTTTCTTCAAATTTTATTAGATAAGGAGAATAAAATATTCTAGAATATATAATAATGTATATAATAATAAATTAAAATTTCTAAATTCAACAATATATATATATATATATATATATATATATATATGTATATGTATAAATATGTATATACATGTATATAGGTACATTTGAATTTAAAAAATAATTTTAAAAAGTAATTATATTCTTTTACCGAATTTGACTTATACATATATTATTAGATTCATTATATTTTTTTTCAGAATTTACATAAAAAGGCGAGATACTTTTTTATTACTACATATATTTTTTCTATATTGTCTGTCTTTGTTCTTGTATTTTTATTAAACTACAACCTTGTTTCAACATACATTTTATATCTTGCACTTTCTCTCACATCTGGATACAATTTTGGTTCGTAAATGGCTAACATATGTGCACACATTACTCTCACATATATATGATACTTTTATTGTTATGTTCATGTTACATGAACTATTGTACACAAAAGAGGCGGGGTAAAAAGGTAAGATCTCTAGAATAAGAAGGATAAAAAGGATAGATCTGTAGAGTAGAAATTTCAAATTTTTCTGTTTATCTCGTTAAAGCGCCGCAACAGCAGCATTTTAAAATATACTTTTTGAAAATCGCAATTTTATTCGTCGTGATTACATTCTTTAGATTGTTCTTTACTTTGTTTGATTTTATTCTTATTAAATTTGAAAAATTTTAGAAGAAATACCGACAATTTGTCTAAAGCAAGACAATGTAATGAAAGAGCAGACTACATTTGACATAGTTTATATTTAACGCTCCGTGTGTATCTAATTTGATGGATTTTGCTCATCTCACGTAAAATATCGCCTTAGATGAAATGTTACAAGTTTTGAATTATATATATATATATATATATATATATATATATATATATTTATATTTAGCGTTAAAGATGAATAAACGCCTAATTCTTTGATGTACACGCAGGTCCATCGTCTTACTTGAGCATTTATCACGGAATTTGGCAAATGGAGAAGCTCGCTTGCACATTCCAGATGAACGTTATATGCCATACAACGGCGTGTTCCCAGTTGCATCTAAGTCCTCGTTGTACCTTCTTCAAGTATTCTCTCAGAAAGAAGACCACATCCAGTCGCATTGTGCAGTGGCAACTCGACCTCTTGCGTTTGCTCCTCTGCTGACAATGAGATAAAATATAATTGATATTACTTTAAAAGGATAAAGAAATGTTTCGTGCAATCCGTTTCACTGTAAGTAAGTAATAGATATAAATCCTTTCTGATCTCTACATTTAGAAATAGTCTGAATAACATTTGAAGCAAATCATTGAGTCGGCATTTTATCGCTATTGCTCATTACACCGTTGATATGAACATTCTGCAACATATATATTTCTAAAATTTATAATAAAATGATTTAAAAAGCAAGAAAAAGAGAGAGAGAGAGAGAACATACTATTTATATTGTTTAATATTTTCTGCAGTTGTGCTATCTTTATTTTGTGAGTGATGATTTCTTGTCTCTGCCGATTTAAAGACTTTTTGATTTTCAATAGTCTAAAAGAAAACTATTTATCTTTTTTATTTGTAACGTACCCAAGTTCTTGTCTTAGAACAGAAATTTAATTTTACATTATTTTCCATAAACTAATTGATATCTTGATCCTTTAATTCTAGTTGTCACATAAAATTATCAATTCTTTGTTGTATAGGATTTATACTATTTAAAAAATTGAAATAGAGTTTATGTTTATTATCCTTTATTGCACAGAAAATATCTTTCTTTATTATATATATATATATATATACATTTGAATTGTAGCGCTGGTATGTACATCTAACATGGCGACATACCACGTGATTTAAGGATATTCATATCAAAGGTGCCGAAACTGAGGTGTGATTATTTTATAAGATTATTTTTTTTTTTAGGTACTGTTAAGAACAATATGTGAGATTAAGATGATAATTTTTATGTTTATTGATTTTTTTATTTTGCTTGGAAACCATATATAGAAAAATTTTACTTCTATTATTAATAACTTGTAATCAAACAAAATTTTTCTCATACAATAACGTACCGCATACAATGTGATAAACGCAAGCTGCGTTCATATCTTAGATATATAAGTTTTTATATGTTCTAAAATTCATATATACACTGCCGCGATGTTTCTCCAAAACTAATCGAGTGATCAAACTCTATCTTCTAGAGAGTCTATGGATCTCCTTAACCTACGTAAAATAAAATAATATTTATAGAGATAATCAAAAGAGTTCTTTTCTTTGAGATAATCTAGAAGTGTTTGAAAAAAAAAACAATGAAACATCATTGTTAATTAGAATTATTGAACTGTTATTATAGTTATATTATTAAATATGAGCGATAAGCAGAAAGTTCTTATTTGCGGAGACGTGGAGGGACACTTCAAATTTCTGTTCTCTAAAGTGGATGCTATCAATAAGAAGAGCGGTCCATTCGACTTCTTGTTATGTGTTGGTAATTTTTTCGGTGAAGATAATTCCGAGCTGGAATCCTACAAGTCCTGCGAAAAAACCATTCCCGTGCCGACATATATTATTGGACCTAATAGGGAGGCGGATCTGAAACACTATACCGATGGGGATGGATACGAGATATGTCAAAATCTCACCTATCTCGGAAAACGTGGTCTTTATACTGCTAGTTCAGGTCTCAAAATAGCATATCTCAGTGGGATTGAAAAAGCATCGACCGAGAACAGAGATACTTTAATGAACTTTAATGAACATGATGTTATATCCATCAAGAACAGTTGCTTAAAAGGCCAACCGAGTTTTCGCGGTGTAGATATCTTATTGACATCTCCATGGCCTGAGGGCATAACCAATCTTGATAGTAACAAACCGGAATGCAAGTATCAGGGTTCAAAATTAATTGCTTGGCTGGCTACTCATATTAAACCTAGATATCATGTATCAGCTTTGGAAGGAGTTTATTATGAACGGCCACCATACAGGTAAATTTATTCTTTCAAACTTTTTAACTATTTTTAAC
>JBCEZX010000031.1:5183940-5201211 GCA_039654345.1 Cataglyphis cursor
TATTTTTAACATAGATCTTAAAAGTTCTTGTATAAAAACTGCCATGTTTAAAATAAGACATATGTACTTCAAATTTAAATATTTTTATTATAGGAATCAAAGTCAGGGCGATGGAAATATGGAAATAGCTACTAGATTTATAGCTCTGGCACCAGTAATGAATGCTCACAAGAGAAAATGGTTGTATGCATTGAATTTAACTCCTGTTGATAGAAGTAGATTGTCAGATTTAATTATGAAAACGACAGATGAAACTCCGAGTCCATATTCCAAATCTGTGCTGTCTGATGATCCAATGTCGCAAAAGCAAATTCAGACACAATTCTTCTATGACATGGATTCGAAAGATAATGGGAAGAGATCGTGGCATCAGAATAATTTCAATAAAAAGCCAAAATTGGAATTTGATCAATCAAAATGCTGGTTTTGCCTATCTAGTCCAGTTGTGTCTAAGCATCTGGTGATTTCTGTTGGCACAGAAATTTATTTAGCATTAGCAAAAGGTGGTTTGGTGGAGGATCATTTTTTAATTTTACCGATAACGCATCATCAGAGTTTATCAATTCTACCAAAGAATGTGAAGGATGAGATGGATCTTTACAAGAAAGCTGTGACTAAATACTATGAAAGTACTGACAGAGTACCAGTATTCTTTGAGAGAAATTTTAAAACATCTCATTGTCAATTGCAAGCAGTACCAGTTCATAAAAATCAAGCACCCGCGTTGAAAGAAATGTTTGAGGTATTTCTTTTATTATAATACTAAAGTATAATGTTCATTATTATCACATCTAATATTTAATGAATTTTTGTTTTTAGGAACTGGCTGAATGTAACAATTTCAAAATAATGGAACTGCCACAGCATACTGATTTACAGCAGATTGCAAAACCTGGTGTTCTATATTTTTATGCAGAACTACCGAACGGAGAAATGTTATATTACCGAATTAAAAAAGATTTCCCTTTACAATTCGGCAGAGAAGTATTAGCATCCGACAGGATATTAGATATCAATGACAGATCCGACTGGAAGGATTGTCATATGAGTCAACAAAATGAAACTGAACTAGCTAATAAAATTAGAAAACAATTCGCGGCATTTGACATAGACACTTGATGATTTATACTACTTTTAAGTAGTATGAAATTTATAATTAAAACCACAAAAAATTGTATATACTAATGCGTGAAATATAATTATAATCAGCTGTATATAATTAATTTTTTATTTTAATTTTTACAAAAAAATTTTTATGTGCACATTTAATATGTGTGAAATATATACATAATATAAAGATATACAGATTTATAACATCAAAATGCCATTTGTATTATATCTGGCTATTTTGGTGTACCATTTGTCTGATATCTTAATTCATATTCATTTGGAGTTGATAATGGATTTAATCCATATTGTTTCATCTGAATTGCAATATCAAGCAAGTAATCATAACATTCTGTCCTGTTAAAAAAGAAGAGAAAAAAAACATTTTAAAGATGATATAAAATTATTATAAATAAATTTTATTTTACTACAGGAAAACATTTGATAATATACAAATAAAGTAACTTACATAGTTTTTGCCTGTTGCCAAGAATCACCCCACACATAAATCCCATGTCTGCGTACCAATACTGCACAAGTTTCAGGATAATGAACGATAATGTTATCTAAATCATCTCTTAAATCTCTTTCAAAGGGAGTATTTTCTATGATTGGTATTACCAATTCTTCATCATAACGATATGTTCTACCTTCTTTATGATTCCATATACCTGTGTTAATTGAAATATTTGAAATCTTTGAATTTCTCTCATTTTCAATTGTAAAATATTTTTAAAAAATAATTTGAATACCTTTTATCATCTCAAGATGAGTAAGTCTGACTTCCTTTCCAGGCCATAATAATGTTGCCATTACAGCAAATTTAGAATGTGTGTGAATAACAGCACCTGCATTCCTCCTTAAATAAGCACATAAAAATAATGGAGTACATTGTGACTTCTTTAATTTCTTTTCTGGTGGTGGCAACTCCAAATCTGTCCCATTGATATCTTGCACAAACATGTCATTTGGCAACATTCGTTCTTTTTGTACACCAGAAGGAGCGATGTAAATCTTATTTCTGTAACAAAAATTTTAACAAACATTTTTATATTTCCACTAATATTTTGTTATAAAAACAATAAATTCTTTCTGAAATATATATTATTGCAAATATACTAACTCATGCTTGATGGAGATACCACCTCCTGTACCAGTTACCCATCCAAGATGATAAAATTGCCTACATAGTTCTGGAATAAGATTTCTTGGATGTTCCTGTGCAAAAAAAAAAAAAAAAAATTGGTAGAATGATTCGATAAATTTATAAATTGTAAACTTTTTAGATTTCATAAAAATTATGATATTATTTAATACACATATATAAGATATTTGTATCATACTTTATCATAGTTGACATCATAAGTTTCTGATGACATTTTCGCTTTTAAAATAAACGCAAGAGACGAAAGCAACTGCGTAACTGTGTATAACTATCAAAATAGAATCCTTATCACAGATAACAATGCACTGATAATAGAATATAAAGATGTGTTATTTTCGAATTACTTCGAATGCATAATGTATAATGTATATATATAGAATTTTAAACTAGAAGCTTCTATGTAGTATGTATGTAAAAAAATGTTTATTTATAAATATCAAAATCTATTTAGTTTTTGGACAGATATACACATAATTGTGGACAAAAAGATTTTAACATTTCTCATCGAGTTTTGGAACACAAACATCTCAAGAAGGATCTCATCATGTATTATATATATACATGTAGAAATTGACATCATTGTATTATCATCATATTTTAATTTTAATTTCTCTATTGCAGAATAAATCATATCTTTTATGGCTTTCGACATATATGTTAGTTATTTTTTGTGTATCTAATATGTTGAGATACGAACATCTAGTTTACGTATGATTCATGATCATGGTAAAAACGAACATGGAGCAGTTTTAGTGAATGAGAAATAGCAGAGATCAGAGGTTTCATTCATGATTGTTTACATCACATGCATAATGCATTAGTTTCCAAGATTTTTTTTACAAGCGTGAGACATAGAGTTATGATGAATATTAAGATATGAAAGAAAAATAATATAATAAGGATTTATTTCTTCAATTATAATGGCTGCTTGGATCAATATAACTTCAAAGTATGTATACATAGCATTTCATCTTTATTACCAACATGCAGAATTCCATAAATAATTGCATATGTGACTGTATTTTGTTATTAACTCAATTAGGATGGTCATAATTTATCATTTAACAGGAAAACGCAAATGTAATTTTTTTTCATTTGTATCATTTATTATAGATTGGAACAAGGTTTAACGATAGTAGCTCGATTGGATAATAATAGCAAATTTCGTCTTCTTGTCAACCGAATATGCCAGAGTCTGCAATCTAGCATTGATACAAAAATATTTAATGAGGAAGAGGAAGAAAAACTGCTGGTTTCTTTAGATTTAACAAAAGATGAATTAATTCTCCTGTTAGATACTATTACATCGATTTACACGCAAGCTGCATGTAATGTTGTCAAACCATCTCTCATGGAAACAGTCATGAAGGATAATTTTAAGATAGATGAAGAGAAAATATTAATCTTTACAAATGCATGGATGACTTATGGCAAAGGCATTGTGGAAAATCTTAGGCAAAAATCTATGTTTCCTATCCAGGTATTTGAACATGAATATAGATTGAAGGAAACTTTAGTTAATGACAATTAATCTAGATTCATCATTATTAAGCGAGTTAAGAAAAGAACTTAATTATACTTTTATATTATTTGACAAGGTGAAAGATATCAATTGGTGTCTAAATGTTCAGTCATCGTCTTCTGCAATTTCCAAAGATGCACGACCTGTAGCTTTACTTCAACTTGGCCTAACTGGCGATGAAACATCTACACTAACAGTAGAATTTGACAAGAAACAGTTGACAGATCTCTATTATAATTTAGAGAAAATTCAAACTCAGCTAGATGCTCTAGAAGCAAAAATGTAAATATTTAAACTTATGCACGATTATTATAAGCAAATATCGATTTATCATACAAAAATATATTTTGCAATTTTTACATAATTTATGTACAGATTTATTTATATATGTATTTACATATTTATTGTTTTTATATGCTTTAATTATAAAATTATATCTATACAAATTTATCATACATTTTTCATATATATATATAATGCATATAATTTTTATATGGGCAAAAAATATTTTACTGTTCTAATCGCTTGTTATTTTACATATGAAAGAAAAATTCTTTTTCATTTTTTTATTCTATTATAATAAAAAATATATATCTCTTTTTATATACAATAATACAATAAGAGTTTTAAACTTCTGAAATAAGAAAGTATAATCTTAAGTTAATCTATTAGGAAAATTTTTTTATATCGACGAAAAATTAATCACATGTTATTTTCCAACATTCTCAAATACTTTGGACGGCATTGCATGAATTTCCTCCGTGCGATTCTGCACGCGCGGACTTCTATTAGGTAAGACGCTTTTAATGCTCGATGTACAGCTATTGTCCTCGGCGAATTGAAGATTTATAGTCTCCTGATCTTCGGTATAATTTTTGTCACGGAATCGTGCGCTAAGTTTGTTTTCGTTGGGAGGTAATGTTTCCAGAACCTCGGATGTCTTGCGGACGAAGATTCGCGCCTTGCACACTACTAGCACTACAACTATTATCATCAGGAATAAAATCATAGCCGTTAGAGCACCGACGATCCATCCTAGTTTCTCATCTGTATGACACAAGATATATGAATAATTTTATTTTTCGTATTATAAGAAAGATAAGAATAAAAGAAGAATGTGTGTCTTTTATTAAAATGTTAACAAACCTGCTAAGGTGTTGAGCAGAACAAGTGTCGCGCTTCCTATCTCGATGTCGGTGTTTTCATTCGTTAGAGTAAATCTACAAGTCCACTTTCCTAGATCAGAATGATCTGGTTTGAAGATGAGCTTGCATATACCCGTAGTATAATCCATTTGCATGTTATGACTGCATTATTATAAAAGTATGAAGAGATATATTAGATGGATACATATCATAGAAGAATATAATAATATAATATATGTGATGAGATATATACTACCTCGATTTCTTTGCGAGTTTACTGGAGTTCTGATATATGTGAACATTTGGAACGTGGATCCAATGGCATTTGGCTTCCGATGATACAGCTCCGATCCTACATGCAAGAGTAACCATTTGATGAGGCGTGGCCCAAACCGCAATAGTGACGGGCTCTAAAAATAATTGATATTATATGAATTAAATCCTTTATTTTAACCGTTATAGCCTCAAGAATTTACTGGAGAATCTATAGTTTCGATAAAATATTATTTCGAATTTTGATTTCTATAATAATAATGATTTAATGAGAAAATGTGTAAATATAAGATACTTATATATGATTGTAATTTCTTTGCATTAACTTTTATATATTACAGTTACAAATTAGATTTTAATGTGAATATTTCTTGAGGCTATCGAGGAAGCTCTTTTTGAACTTTTCATCCCACTCACCAAAGCTGCTACATCTTCGGTATAGATTATTCGACGACTAATTTGACCACCAATCACCATTTGTTTGTGCATCGATGATTTTCGTGGTTTGACAAGTGCTTAAACGGCGTTATATAGAGCGTGCTTATCTCGTGTGCATTAATGAAATTAAAATCTCAGAAGAAATATTAGAAGTGCCAAATTTATCGGATGTACTCCAGATATTAAAAAAAAAGTAAATGTATTTATATACATATACATTGTACATTATGAAATGAAAAACAAATTATAAAATAAAAATAAAACAAAACATTAATTTCAAGTAATGATTTTTATATTAAAATATAGAATTATTATAAGGATAGTAATTTATATATTAAAATGTAAATTAATATTAATAATTTTATGAAATGTAAAAATTATATAAATTTTTTCATAAAATTCTACAGCTTTGTTGAAAATTAGCATTTGTAATATTTTTCTGGAAACTTATTGATTAATTATTATAATTTGCGATTTAGATAAAGAGACCTTTTCAGCTCTAATGCAATTTAGTAACACCGAGATAATGGAAGTGAGAAGACTATCCTAACGTTTTCGCACTATCATTTATTTTTTTATTCATTTTTTATAGACAAAAAAAAGTTTACAGCAACTCAGAGACTCAAAAACTCGCTTGAAAATATGTAAATATTTAGCGCGACTTAACGATACTTAATGGCACATGAAGATTCATACACTCTGCAAGTAAATCGTCGTTCTAATTTGGTCTATACATACGTCATCTTTTTCTTCAGAGAAGAGAGTATTGATATAAGGTATGATACTTTAACGTCTTTACGATTGCATCAAAATTAGTAATAAAATGCTTTAAAATTTGATTGTGGATTCTAAATTAAATTTATTCAAAATTCCTTGTAATATTCAGATATTAAGAAAAAAAATTTAAATAGTTAAGAGTTAAAAAAATAAAATTATTCTTAAAATATATGAATGATGCAGCGATGCATGATAACATTTTTGCATTATTGACCAATGAACTGAACGAGCGTTACTCGTTGTGGACATGAATTTTCTGGACGCTGAAAACCTTAATATTAAAAATTGTTTACTTAGCATTAAAGTAATCATAAGTAATAATTGAGTATATATAACAGACATATGTCAAGATTGGCTATGAATTAAGCACTAAACACAATGGACAAAAATGCGATGTTAACTTAAGGGCGAGATGATTTTTCTACAATAAATAACATTATATGTGTGTGACGAGAGACGCAGTTTGCAACATTAAATGTGCCTGTGAGCAACTTTGTTAGATAACGTCATTTAACATTCATTCGGACAATTCCTTGGCGTATTTTACTTAAAATACATGCATTATAAAAATAAAATAGCACTTATAATTTTACTAAACTATCTACAATAATTAGAATAAAGTAGGATAATGTAAACGCCCACAATAAACAATTATTAATCTATTATCTAAATGCGAAATTGTTTGTGTGCAGTTGCGTCGAGAATATAAATAGGAGGGATGGATAGCATTGCTAATGATAAATGAAAAATTTAATATATCGATCGAGAACAAAAGTGTAAAATAAAAAATCCAATAATTCTTTAACGTTGAACATATCTTTTAATAGTTAAAAGACTATATTTCATTTTTTTATTATATTAATATTAAATAATTAATGCAATAATATATTTAATTTTATTTAGAATTTTCATTATAATAAATTTTTCATTTTTGTATATTAAGTGTCGCTATTAATCTTAATTATAATTGAAGAAATTCTAATGTGACACAAAAAGAAGCTTTACTCATTTACGAAACTATGGATCAATCTTTACGTAATTTTTCAGATAAAATGTACTTAGCATGGAGTAATATACATAATGAGAAATGAGAAAGTTAATGCGACGATATGCATTGCATAATAATGACGTGGATGTATGGATTACTAAGGAGAAAATCACAATAAATCGCGACTCGTGTGAAGCCTCCTTAATTAATGGAGATACAAGAAAAGCTGACAAGATTGTTAATGTTGCGGTTTACCACGCGGCGCACGACAAACCGATAAATCTCGCGGTTTATCAGAGAATCGCGAGTGAGAAACAGATGCGCCAAGACTGAATGATAAGCTAGGATTTAATGCAAGTAAATGCAAATGCTTGGCAATATAATTAAGTTAAAAATGGATATTACGTATTGTGGTAAAGCAAATAATGATACATAAACGTATATTCAAATATCTTTACATGTAAGTGACATGAAAATATATTTGAATTATCTTACTCTCTTTTAAACAAAATAATAGAAAAATGCATTTACTCTTTCGTGTTTTGCTCAATATAATTTAGTATATCTATTTTAGAAATGCGCATAAAATTGAATAACTCAAATATAATTTTGTTTAAGTGTGTAATATATATAAAAAATCGATTATACGTATGTGTACGTGTTGATGTGTATTGAAACTGATAGTGATAAATTTTGGCGCTCACTGTCTGTGTGTGTGTGTGTATGTGTGTGAGTATTTTATCTCATCGTGTTATATCTTATTTAAGATATATAATACTGCTTGATATTGAAAAAGAACACGAAAGTTATTATCGCAGACATCTCAAAAGATTTGGCTATTCTCGCAATGAGCATCGCGCGTTAAATTATGTGACACTATTTAATGAATGAAATGTGACGATCGTGTAGTGTAAGATCATTCTTGTACGGATATAATAAAATTGCAGTCGCGATTATTTCTCTAGCACACACGTGGACTGCCGATGGACAGTCCAACAGCTTCGCTCACAGGCACCCGCGCTTCCACCGTTAATCTAGTAGTATGAAGCTTCATCGGCATGCAGATCCATCACCTCCCATCCACGAAAGTCTTCGGGGCGTTTGCGAGGATCCGCGATCGATCGGTATATACTTTCACTTTTGCTGCGAATCCTGGCTCTGATTACTTTCCGCCTTTTCCGCTGATACCGAGCGCGGATCCTCGTCGCTCGGAATACACATACAGATGTGGGATGATGAGTTATGCACAGTTTGTCTTTCGATTGGACAGTTGGATGTGTCGTAATGAGAGCTGAGTAATCAATGTCGTGAATCAATTTCGCATACATTGATGTCGATCTTCCTTATTGGGGAGAGATATTACATGCGCTGCTTTTACATAAAAAGAATAAATAAAAAAATTGTAAAAGCAATTTATTTAGTAAAATTAAAACCTTCCGTTTTTGCAAAAATTTTACGCCATCTATTAGTAACATCAAATATAAAAATTATGATATATGTATCTCTACGAATAAATAATGAGATCGATTTCTTGGGAAATATATATATTGATGGCGTTCTATAATAACTTACTAATTTTGTTCAATAATGATTTGGCAATCAAGAATTTCATATTAATTCATTATGGCATGTAAAACCATTCAATCGATGCTCGTGCCGTGAAGCTTCGTCTACCGCAGATTGCAAAGACGTGCGTCAGGATCCATGGCCTACACTTATGTACACGCATACGCAGCGAGGCGTGCAAAGCTCACGTGCAGCTCGTCTTGGTGCACTCGCGATCGCGGTTGGTTGCGACAGTCGTCGCGATAATGCACAGGCCACGGATCCTAAAATATATATAATACATGTGTGTCCTACGATTTATTATACAATAACACTTATCGTATATTGTTTTAATCGATCGAATGCAGAAGCGACTCTAGCCAGGCTATGGGCGAAAGTGTTTCGGCGTATTTCATGAAACTTGATCTACAAAACGATGATTAAATATTTGACATAAAAAATTATTGCGGCGGCTTAAAAATGAATCAGTAAGAGAAAAATTTCTGATGTGTGATTTCAATATCAATATGTTATTGAATTATTCTGTATCATGATTATTCTCATTATTTGTTGGCTATCAATTTGAATCTCATGAAACAGAGTGCCTGAGTGTCGAAGGAATAAAGTCCCCTTCTATACGTGAATCATTGCACATGAGAGATCCTTGTATACGTGACGACTCAAATATACAAGGCTCTTATATATTCCTATCGCACGCGAGATGCTTCTCACGCGAAGCAAAAATTTATTATAGTCCATGCAATGTATCTCACGCTCGATATCTTCAATAACAGAATCTTCTCTAATGAAACAACTGATGAACTTAATTCATGCGGTATATTTGATTATCCATTTAAGTCACGAATTAAACGTGCTATTGAAATAAAAAATTCTAATTAAATTAAAATCTAATATAGTTTTTTCGATGATTGATGATGCTTCAACATTATTATAATCTCCACACACTGATATGACGCACGATATGCGAGAACGATTATTACAATAATTGAATGCTATAAATTAAAAAGAATCTAATCATTGTAGAAAAGAATTGAACAGAGTCCAGAGAAAAAAGAAGCGTCACCAAGTGACACTTCTAAGACACGACTAAATATCAGCAATCTAAAACAAAAAAGCAGACGAGTGCTGAATACAATTTTATTTCTGGTATAGTACTTTCAAATTTTCTACGCTTTCCGGATTTCGATACTTCGAAGAAGTATCGAATTCCTTTTTAATTTACGGTATTCAATCGTGATGAACGAATACGCGATTTACCGAGCCCAAGCCGAGCGCGTCGGAATCGCGCGACGATCGATTAATGGTGCATCCACCCTTCACCGCAGCGGTGGAGAAGCGGCCTTCTTTAGGATTCGATGATACCTGGTTCGAGGAGGCTCAGCTTCGCGGGCGGCGCGTCTGTGTAATTTTGCCGGCCGTGTATCCTGGCGCCGCAGGTCCAGAGTCCCTCCTGTTCAGCGAGCGCGTGGCTCAGACGGACGCTGCAGTCTCGGGCCTCATTGCCGGCCGCCGGAAATTGCTTCACCACCACGGTGGTGTTGGAATTAACCGGGGTGAGCGACCAACGGCATTGATCCACCGCCGAGGATGTCACACAGCGTAACAGGACGCTACCACCGGAGGAGATCTGAATGTCCTGCGACAGCTCTGAGAACTTCACTTCGTCTGGGAAGAGATATCAGATAATTAGCGACATTAGAATTAATTAAGATGCCGAATTGAAAAGAAAAGATAGATTATACGCGAATTCTCGCTAAGTACTTTACCTTGCTCGAAGACCGTGAGTTTGGCGAATGGCGACGTTAGGACGGTGTTGAGTGATGCGATGGACACCTGGCAGGCCCAGTTACCTTGTTTCTCCGCGCGCACCTGCGAAAGATGAAGCGAACAGTCGCGGCCGAGATCGCCGTTGCTGGGAAATTCGTCGACAATGACATTCTCGGAATCAATGCCATTCAATGGCTTCCAGGTCCACGCGCATTTCTCCACACGGCTGCTGGTGATGCACTTGAGTACGGTTTCTGTGCCTATAGGTACCGCCGTGTCCATCGGTACATCGACGAAGCTCACCTTAGCTGCAATTGGCCGTCGTGATAAGAAAATTGTAGGAGGAATGCACGTTTGCATTCGGGTTGATAACGCGATGGATTCTTTTCTATTGCAAACACGTAAAAAACGCAACTTTCTCGACTCTCGAAAAATTTGTAAAATGATAAAGGTATTGTTTTAAGAAAATATTTTTGATAATTGAAACTGCGAGGCTTTTTTTTATTTTAACGCTCTTTTCGTTTTTGATTAACATCAAACGCGTTTTTCAGGAATACCAGAGGATTAAATCGAATTCAATATAATTAGTAATTACATTACGTTTCGCGCTGAGTATGAAGCGCTACATAAATTAAGCGCGAAATGTGAGAGAAAGGTGAAATGTGTGAAGGGAAAGTATATAGAAGTTTACTTCGAATTCCGACAAAATCGATGATTCAAATTATACTCCCGATTGCTTTTTCTTTCATGCAACTGCAATTGTTGCATAGTTTCTGCATTTTAATGTGCAATTATATAGAGAGACAAAAGTTTAAAACACATATTATTATACATTATTACTTGGAATTTTTTATATCGACATCTGATAGAGTCACACGCGGTATTAATATTTTTTTCTATGCAAGCAATCAATTTTTATCATCTCACGTGAAGACGTCAATCAATTCGTAATTACGAGAACGTTAACATAATTATACAACGAGTATTCAGGCATAATTATAGATAGGATCGGACGCTCGATAACGATTGCAGGGTTTCGGGTGTACTTATTTCTTAATTAAAATGATCGTCGCCGTACCGGTAGGCAGGAGGCTGACAGTGGCCGCGGGCGCCGTATGCAGGATCCCGTCTGGCGTCAAACGGACCCCACAAGTCCACAATCCTTCCTCCTCGTACAGTATATTCTTGAATCGCACGGAACAGTCGTGATCGGCGTCCTTGTTTGGACTGAACTTCTTCATCAGCAGCGGTTCCTTGCTCGAGTTCGATGCCCTCCACGACCACTCGCATTGTACCACCGGCTTGTTCGCCAAGCATCGTAGAAAGACCGACTCGCCGGCCGCAACCTGCACGCCGCGCGACAACTGCACGAACTCGACTATAAAAGGGAAACGAAAGCTCTCTTGATGGTTTTTGTTTTTTCATCGAGAAAACAGGTCGTAGTACAGGATCGATCAGTTGTTGTTACAGCACAAAGTAAATGCGTGACGTTGGAATATTTTTCGATGACGAAACTCTAATAATCGTTACGGAGTCGTCGAAAAACTGATTAAATAAAATGTCTCATGATGCAATTAAGATTATTATCAACTATTATTAAGGAAAAATCTTTGTTACAATTGTATTTCACTTAAGGCGTAATATAAAAATACGAAACATTTGAGAAATATTAAGTTTTTAAAACTGATTATCTTTTTATTTAAAATGCCTCATCTTATATTATCAGAATAAAGCTCCAACATTCAAAAGATACATGAAATAGATAATATATTATTATTATAATTTCTCGAATTACATTTTCTTTTCAATTATTTGTTATATAATTTTTTTGCACATGCAAAATGTAAGTTATGTCAACGTAAAGACACTTGAAAAAAATATTAATACTTGAAAAAAATATAAGCATAATTAATTAAAGCAATACCTTCTGATATGAGAAATCGAACGGGAGTCGCCTGGGTAAATGAGGAATTCGGATCGATTCGCGCACCGCAGGTCCAGTAGCCCTCCTGCTCCGGCAGAACGTTTTTGAACTTGATGCTGCATTCCGTGCTATCGTTACCAAAGGCCGGGAATGATTTCACGTCGAGGTTCCAGGGCTGCGACTGATTCAGTTGCCGCCAGGACCATTGGCATTCGCGTACCGGCGACTTGGTCTGGCACATTATTTGCGCCGAGGATCCTGCCGGCACCTCGATGACATTCTCGTGCTTCGCGAACGTGATGAGGATACCTGAAATGTACGAATGCACCAGTTGCACTTGTCCATGTCCTTACGCAATGCGACGCTCTCGCGTGGGATTCGAAAGTCGATCGAAAAGATTTTGCGAAAAGAATTAAGGATCATAATACGTTGTAGATAATTATCCTCCCTTAATTCTTTCAAATTGACTTACGTGCGGTCTTATTTTCATGTCTAAATTTTTTCTAATTTATTTAAAATTGATTTTTTTCTGGAGGGAAATCTGTTTATATGTTTCATATTGCATAACTCATCCGAGATAATTATCAAAGTGAATAAAATTCGTATGAAAGCGTCTTTCTTTCATTTTCGATGATTCACCCGGAATTATTATCAAAATTAAACGTAAACTTATTTGAACGTAAAAGAGATATTCGAAAAATATTAAATATTACTGACAATTCGGCGTTAAGATTCTTAAATAAATATTGAAATATAATCTGTATATATGATAAATATGACGACGATATTTTCTATCGAAAAGTACTTGATGCAGAAAAATATTATGACAGTTGACATAATTGATGAAGACAAATAGCGATGTCAAGCATGTTCTGTCACCAAGAATTCGAGGTCGTCCGAAAGCAACTGCGCAAATACATTGCATTTATTCGCTATACTCACGCGATTAAAATTCTAATCGGGATTATTAAAACAGTTTTTTCTCTTAGAATATCAAAAAATATATTATATAATATGTATAGAATAATTGTCAAAAAAATAGAAAACAGCAGGATAATATTTTTATCAAATTCCCAAATAGTTTGAAAACATTTAATGAGACTTAATTAATCATCGACTTATCAATATAAAACAAATAAAGATATACAAGAAAATTTTATAATTACAACCTTAAGGAAAATAAATGATTACGTTTATTTTTCTTAATGTATTATTGCATTATATTGCATGCATTGTTTTTTTAAATAAATATTCTTTAAAATTATTAGAAGTTTCTTTACGTTATTTACGAAATGAGTTGAAGATAATTGAATTTTGGATTAAAGGGATCAAGATATGATAATCACAGAAAATATTAAAGAGTGAAATTTGTGAAATCGAATCAAGAAATTCGAATCAAGAAATTCTACCGTGATTGGCGTTGACGATGCTGAGCTTGGCGGGTTCTGTGCTGGTGAAAGGATCGCTCGTGGAGACTCTCGCCGCACAAGTCCAGTATCCTGTCTGCTCGTGTTTGGTACTGGAGAATCTCACGGAGCAATCGTTGCTGTTGTTCCCGAACGCCGGAAATTGTCGTACCGGCAACGGATGGGTCATAGGAGTCGACGTGTTCGCCGAGATCGTCGAGATCGCCGTGGCTGAAATCATTGACATAATCATTGAGATTACATTCGAGAGAACGATAAATATTTAACGCGTGATTGCAGAATTAAATTCTATATACAGAATACAAAGAGATAAAATGGCTGTCTATAAGAGTGGTTATTGCATAAATTAGAGGAAGCTAATTAAAAGAATTTTGGAAGTGCGATTGATCCGATTGAAGAAATTTCTAATTATTTTAACTTTAGAAAATTCATTAAATTAAGAAAATACATTTTTTTTGCAATTGATTTACCATAAAATGTAATCAATCGTCTTTATACGAATTTATTATATACGTTGTTCTTCGCGAATGTCCGCAAGTCAGATATATGAATATTCCTCAGGAGCTAATCGCGGAAAGAACAAATGTGCGGATGTCGCACTTACTCGTAGAAACTGACGGGCTTTCACTGACATCGGGAAGTGGCAGGTGTACCGGCGGTAATGGCTGCCAGGACCACTGGCACTCGGCTACAGGATTAGCGGTTCGGCATGCCAATAGAACGGATGAGCCTAGTTCCGTTTCTGTGTGTTCCGGGATGTCGATGAACACTACGGCAATCGATGATGGCTTTGTTCCTGGCATTATATCATCCATTGAGTGACCCTCCGCTTCGGGAACAGTAGTTGCTTCTGAGATATTTCCGATATCTCCAATCGTGCTCGTATCAGCAGGCTCGTCGGCTACGGGAAGACCTAAGTATAAAAGAAAAAAAAAAGAAAAAAAAATTGTAAATTATGAATTAAGTTCATAAATGATTACTATCCGCCTTTAATATTTTTATTCGTGATGAAATACGAGTGATAAGAATTGCAGTATTTAGTATAAAAATAATATAATTGTATGAAAAATAGAGAATTAAAGAAACGCTTATCTCAACATTTCACAAAATTTTTTTCTTTGAACTCTGATATAACATAGACGCTTCAAGTTAGATAAAGTGCTAAAATCAGTTAAGTCGAGTTAATAGACATGCGTTCATAGAAAAAAGATGTTCTGGACCAAGCCTTGCGTGAAAAATCGAAAGCGCGCTCGGAAAATCGAGCGTCGCGAAGACGCGAAGATGCCTAGCACGAAGAAGAACGGATATGTGGGACACGTCGGGCAGGAAGCTACGAAAGTCACGTAGACAATCGCCTTGCGCGTCGCACGTCTGTCACCACATGCAGATAGAATCAGGGTCGGATCGATAGATTGACTCGCGACAGGAATTATTTGTGTCCCCGAAAACTTTTATCTCTATACACATTGCGGCTATTTGCGAGACCGATAACTTTACGTTGTGCAAGAATCGCTAAGATGTCATATACAGCTGTTCATAGATATATATATTTACATTAATATCATATGAATTAAACTTGTACAGATAAAATAATATGTAATTAACGCGTAGCGTTGAAATAAACAAAATAGTTAATTTAAGGGATATAATAAAAAAATAAATTCATGATAATATAAATAATTACATAATTTTGCCAATTTTTAATAATATAATTAAATCTTGCAATCTTGTAAATTTGTAGTAAAGAAAAGAAATTTTTAATTGCATAATTTTTTAAATAATGCAATAATTATTAATTTTATTGCTTGATAAGTTATATTTTTTTTCAATCACATTTTTTTAAATCTTAAAAAACAGAAAAAATAGCGATTTTTAGGGGACAGAGGAATAGTTGTTGCCGACTTTTAAATGAAATCGCCAAATATTTAAATTTCTTAAAATGAATTAGCTTCTAATAACGCCGTATTAGATTCGTTCACTGATGATCGTCGGAGGAAGAGCGCCCCTGCGACCCATCATTGCACGCTTTCTACATGACGGGTATGTAGTACGTGCACAATTATATGCCCGAAGTTGGTCCTTGGTATTGTCGCGTAACGATTGCCAGCTAGCGTTTAAGCCGACGCCGTCCTCAAGACGAGCTCTGGTCGCTGACACTGGAAGGTCGTTTCCACTTTACATTGACATACTGATCGGCGGTTTTATGGCGCTACGTGCCGATCGATCCGATTAGAGCCGATCGGATGTCGGAATTCCCACATGGATTCCTCTGTCACAATCGGACGTTGCACCAATTTCGTAATAACTATAATTCCTTGCGAGAAGTCGCTTCTTAAAAGAAGTACTTTTAGAGTGAATATTTTGTACTATATATTTATATGCTCACTAAGCGTACAATAAAATACATTTCTCATTTTTTACCAGGGACATTTCGCAAATTCGCTATTAGTTTCACTACGACTCTTCGCTGACTTTCCCGCTTGCTTATAAAATATGATTAACTGCGGGGGGTCGTCCAGGAATTTTTCGACAGAGGAAGCGTGTACGCGTTCCACTGAGTTACCGTTAACTTTCTTACACTTTCTTTGAAACACATAAGTATCTCAGCAGGAAGAGTAA
This sequence comes from Cataglyphis cursor, assembly GCA_039654345.1. Taxonomy (NCBI): domain Eukaryota; kingdom Metazoa; phylum Arthropoda; class Insecta; order Hymenoptera; family Formicidae; genus Cataglyphis; species Cataglyphis cursor. Next base: position 5,200,659 of record JBCEZX010000031.1, read on the forward strand.
GTTAACACATCGAACAACGGCTGGGCATGTACGATTTTTATTAAATTTGATATTCGGAGACTTCGGTCGATTGAAACAGGTTCGGGATAGGTCTCTCGAGGAAAGGCAGAACTAGTGGGCTAACAATAAGTAATGAGACAATGGAATCTCAGGTTCGGCACTGTTCTTCAAGAAAAATATTAAGAAACATATTTGCCACGTGTAGAATTTCGATCGATTTAGCAAAAAAAAAAAAAGAATCTCAAAACATTATAATGAACTTCGTTTTTTAATCAAAAGCGCAAGATTGATGATCGTTAGCCTGCGATTAAAGAGCGATTACCATCCGTCTTAAGACCATCTCGATTTCGTCTTTGTCTTTAAATGATTCGTCATTTCTTGCGACGTATAACTTAGTCATAGTGTAAATATGCATAATCTTAATAAAAAGTATTAATGTACATATTATAAAATTGAAACTAATAATTGCAGACGTAGTAAAATTGATTGATGCAAATATTAGACCTAATATTATTTAAAACCATAAAAATAAATTATTTATTTTGAAAGTGTA
>JBCEZX010000031.1:5249506-5269350 GCA_039654345.1 Cataglyphis cursor
GGGATTATGTCGTGAATGAAATATCATTTATTTATTTATTATTTATTTGTTCCCCTTTAAAATAATTATTATAAAATAAACATTAAAATCTCTCTATTTTTGATAATGAATAAAGAATTATTCGAGAAGAATATCAACAGTGAATCGTGTAATGTCGTCTTTAACGCGTATGATTAATCGATTCTTTGCAAGCGGAAGCGGATAATGAGCCGGAGCGCACCGTCCGCCAGTCAATATTACACGCGCTTATTATCCTCGAGATTTTCAAATGAGGACGTGTGGCAATTTTCCGGCTTCGCCACGATCCATCGAAACTTAAGTGTTTTCATTCTGGCAATCGTGATGTTAAATTCCTTTCTAAATCCATGATACCTCAGAACCGTTTTACAGAACGATTCATGTAGCAAATTGAAGTAATCGCTAATTAGTCGAATTAGGAGAGTGAAAGTCGGAATAATTTAGATCTCTTCAGATATCTAATTTTTTTTCTCACTAACAAAAAGCAATGTATCAGATTAACTTAGTATTTTGAGTTATTATTTTTAATATTATTATTGTACATTTTTGATAAATAAATTGTAATATATTTATGAATAATCTAACTTATAATAATACTTCACGATTATGATACAACTTTCAAATAATTTTGTTATTAGCAACTGTATATTATATTATTATAACTGTATATTATCATAATTAAGATTCGATTACAATGTTTTTTATATAAGGCATTTTAGCAAATTTTACAATTCTTGTAATTATCTCTGCAATAAACATGTCATTTTTTTTTTTAATTTAATTGAATCTTTTATATTTGCTTTAGTATATATACAATATTACAATTTGATTATGATACAAGCTATATCTATTATAACGCGCTCCAGAGAAAACACATGTATAATTTCTTCTCATCATTATATGATCATTTAGGTGAAAATTAAATTGCTTCAGTAACAATATCGTGTTGCGGTTTCTTCTAAACGTTTTTCAAATTTAATTTGTCCTCAATCAGAGAGCTTTTTTTCTATAAACAACACAATACGTTAAAAAATTTATTTTATTCTCTCATTCATCGTTCACACTATTCATTCGAATTAAGAATAAATTAAAAAAAAATTAAAAAATATATCAGTTCATTAATTCAAAATCCTTATCCAAATTTTAATCAAATAGAAAATTCAAATACCACCAATAATCTTTATTTAATTACCGATGAGCAATTAAGCTCTCGACGGTAATAAAAGCCAGACACACATATAATACTATTATATATTATACAATTGTAACATTATTTGCATCGTCGTACTAATCTCTTATGATCAATAATTATGATTTCCACTTAATGATTATTTAATGTACACGTGTATAATATAGTACTTACACGTGTTTGACGTTTACTATTATATACATAGGCTTGTAAAAAAGGGATAAAAAGAAGGAAACGTTTTTTATTATTTTTTTTTTCTTTTCCGAACAACTCTATTCTCTCTCTAGATAAATGCTGTTGTTATCTGGTGTCGATCGCCGAAGATTACGTAAGAGAGCCAAGAGATGCGCACGCGAGAGGCATCTCCCGATTTTCTCGATCCTCAAGATACGGAGATTCAAACGAACGGTGCGATTTAACGCATCACACGACCGGCCAAGTTCGCGATTAGATAAATCGATGAATTGCGATCGTGGAGGCGCGGCGAGAGGGGACCGCATGATGCGATACGAAGAGACGTCTCCATGTGTCGCCGGCTGCCGTTATCGAGCAACGACGCGGACCCGATAAAGCAGAAGCGTAAGAAAAAAAAAAAAAAGAAAAAAAAGAAAAAAAAAGAAAAAGCGCAAAAAAGAGAGAAATGTAACTTCCCCAAGTCGTAACCTCAAGTCTACGATCGTGACGACAGCCGCGAGAGGCCGAGATAAGGCATCATTCGTCGTTCTCATCCGAATAATTCACGCCGACCAGCAACGCGTGTACATTTGCACGTCCGCTTGATCGACACGCTCGGTTAACCCGCGCCGAGATTATTTCTTTCTCGCGCTATATCCCATGGATCGCAGACGTTGCGAATTTTTGCGACCCGATCCGTCATCAGTCTGGAAGACGCCTGCTATGGGGAACTTATTTCGCGGAAGTTATCATCTCTGCGACGGAAATTCTATCGCGATAGAATGACTTGTAAATAAGAATGATTTTATCAGAGCCTTTCTTCGAAAAAATTTTGTAATAATCAATGGTATCCCCGTTATATTTGTCTAAAATCGCGTTATGATCTTAATAAGTTTAGATAAAAAATGATTTTTATCTTATACTCATTAAATTGATAATATCTGAAATCTGTGCGAATATATTATTCCGTTCCTGGCATCGTCTCCTATTTTTATGCTACGATTAAATGTAAATGCCAAACTTCATTTAATCTGTTCAGTCATCTGTGACACATACATATAGTACATCGTTCTGTATCGCTGCGAAAGATTATTTTAGTTTTCTTCAATTGCGGTGATTTCAAAATTTAAAAGAAAATTCATCTTTGTATGTGTATGTGTATATGGCATTTTTCACGTTTAAACGATTGATTTAATTATAACTTTCACTTAGCAATTTTCATTCTGTTCAATAGAATAATAAAACGTAATTATTTATTTTCTATGATTTATATAAAAAAAAATTATTAAACGTGCATTATTTTATAATTTTACTCAATTTATATTTTTGCAAAAAATCAATATTGTATAATATCATATTTTTTCAATATTATCGTTCTTCAAATTAATACCATAACATTATTAAACTTTAAATTTTATTTATTTTGTTCTATTGTGTTAATTATAAATAATCTTTATTTTAGCTCATAAAAATAATTTTAATTTGCACAAATTAAAATAATTTTAGCTGATATTTCATTCGCTTTAGCTCGAGCATATTTGCATCTTTCATAAAAAAGGGTAAAATGTTGGATTTTTTGCTCTTTTTTCGCTTCAATTTTATGCCGAGCGCCGTCGAAATTCGATCGTTACTCCATCGAGCCTTGGGCAAGTCTCGCCCTGATAACGAAACGCCGCTCGCATGTTTATGTAAAATTCGCGCCTCAGGATAGACTTTCGTAGTAAATAGCGGCAACACTATGTAAATCTCATACCTAAACAGAATTCATTCGAAATTGAAACAGTTAACTTCTTCTCTATATCGAGACGGTGTAGAATAAATAAAAAAAAAAATTGTTAATTTAGTTTAATGCTCAGCAGATTGATTGAACCACCAATTATTTTAATAAATCGAAAAAAACTTGAAAATGCCATAAAAATAATAAAGTAATATAATTGTTTAAAGAAAGATTAAAGAATTAAGTATTGATCGCGCGAAAAAGAATTTCAAGAAAATATAAAATTTTTTCACGATGAAAATATTTCGTGCGTTACAAATTTTACACACATGATAGCGCATGAAAATTTTCTGCATTTACTAATGCTTCTATGAAATACAATTAAACATTAATCTTTATTATATACGTATCGGAAATATTACCTTTTTTGCTCTCGACATTTTTTTGCGCGCAAGTATCTCGATATAGGTAAAAAACTTTTTGTTTCAATGCCTGAAGTTTTAGCGTTGAATATTGTGATTTTGCCTTGAGCATTCTGCACGCTTTTGTTTCGCGAAACTGTGATAGTACATGCGCGAAAGATAATTCGGTCATGTCAAATTCTTGTATAGAAAAGATGTAAATTGCAAGAGAGAAAACTGTAATTTACGTTGTAATTACGATTTACATTGTAAAAAAAATGCTGGATATAGTAAAAATATCTATCGCTAATGTAAATTTTTCACATTGAAAATTTTCTGCATTTTTAAAAATGTGAAAAAAAAAATGTTTCTCGAGCGACGCGATTCAAACAATCGCAACGTATCGTAACGACATTCGTTTTACCGAGTGATAAAAAACAAAAAAGATCAACCAAAGATTCTTGTAGGAAATACTTAACGCGGATACTCGACTCGAGTATGATTAATTCGAATGCATACGTCGTTCGTAATGTAACGAGAAGGCATTGAGCGTTTACTGACCTTGTCCTTGTCGTGAACCTGGCCAGGTAGCGCGTGACCCTTGGTACTCCATTGGCACAGGTGCTGGCCGCTGTAGTCCGAACACACGATGTGGAAGCACGCGTGGCACTCTGCGGGACATACAGAACCGCACATGCAGCAGCATAGACTACTATTACTACAACTATCGTCGCGCACCGTTCGTCTCGCGGCTAACCCTTCGTACGGGATAGCCGCGCTCTTGCCACCCTTCGCGCGATCGCCGATCGAGTTCGCATCGACGACATCGGCCACGGCAGACTGCGCGCTGCACCAACACATGTACCGATGAAAGGACACCAATCTCGCGCACACCGACTTTGCAAAACCGTGCTCGCTCTCGACACCCTCCGTCGACGTCGTCGCGTCGCCGCGCGTAGTCGTCGTACGCGATTGCAGCTGCAACTGCTGTTGCTGCAGAGATTGTTCCTCGAACTGCGCTGCCGCCGCCGTTCCCTCTCGATGCTGCCTCGTCACCTGGTTACTATTACCGGCGGCGTACCATTTGGGCGACGTGTACGTCGCCGTCGATCTTGACGTCGTACGCGTGACATCGTACAGCTGACCGACGTTGACATTGACGTGATCGCCGCTGTTGCCGTACGTTGCCAGAATCGACGGTGCGGTGGCCGATCCGATGGCGAGACTCTGCATCTGCCGTTGCAGTTGTACACTCGTAGAACCATTCAACGACGACGATGACTGCGACGACGAGGAGGCGGTGGATGACGGCGCCACGGCACCGTGGGTCACCGGTCCGGTTGTCGCCGCCGCGGCGCCTTTGCGCAGCATGTAGTTGTCAGAATCGACGGCTAATAGTCGCGACATCGCCGAAGATTTAGCCTTGCTGTCGTCGTTCGTTCCAGGGCTGATCTTCGGCGAGCCCTTTGGCTCAAGCCAGGAGGGTATCGTAAGTTGCTTATCCTGCTCGTCAACGCAGCAATCGCCGACGTACATAGCCATGTTCGTACTCGTCGTCGTCGTCGTCGTCGTCGCCGGCGACATCGGCCCGGGAGCAAACAACTCCTGGACCCTGGCCTGATGATGCACTTGCGTCGCGGCGGCCGTGGCGGCCGCAACGGATGCGCTCGTCACACGTTTCATCGTCACCGTAGCCGATCATCAAGCGAGCGACAAGACGGCTAAGTTTTTCTCGACGATGTCGACGTTCTCGCAATTAACAACGCGCTACTATTCGACCCAGGCGACCAGGAGGCCTGCTCCTTCCGCGGGCTACCCAGGTCCCTTGACATCTTTCCAAGTTTTCGAGATTCTCTATTCAGTGGTTACGCACTCGATCGATTGCGGCACTTGAAAACGTCGAAAACACTTGGATCTTCAACACACGTTTTAATATGATTAAATGTAATGCACTGATCACATAAATGTTCAAGTATGTTTTACGTTTCCTCTCTTTCCAGAAATGTTTGAGTTTGTTTCGTTATAATTATTCAACTGATTTCACGTTGCCTGTGTGCAATCAAAAATTTATTTTACTAGCTAATTCTCGTATCAATTGTAGAATACGGTTTGACGGCATAAAATTCTTCTTATCATAAATTTCCTGATAAGTTAATTCTGATTTTAGGTATTCTAAAGACCTGAGTATCTTCACTTTTGTTAGCTCATCCTTTTACCAAATCTCCTGGATTTTGTATCATTGAACACTTCATTATCTTTGTCCGCCGGTTAATTCTTCGCACGGCGACGCGAAGAAATTCTTCAAGGCCGATGCAAATATGGCATATTTATCCGGATTAATATCGGAGCAATATTCTCATCGATCGTGTTTTCGATTCTTCAAAGATTCTTCCAACGTTGACCGGTGATCTTCGCTACGATCGTACAGATTCCGTAATTATTAACAGAGATAACGTGCGGATAAAATGATAGATGAACAAAGGAAAAAAGGAAAGAAAAGAGAGAAAGAAAGAGAGAGAGAGAGAGAACGAGATAAAAGGAGATGGACGAGTAAGAAAGACAAAGATACAAAAAAAGAGAAAGAGAGATAGATAGCCGCTCCCGTAGGTGTGACCTCGTGTAAATTCGTTTTCCATAAATCTCACTCCTACCACTCTCTCGTGGTCGCGCGCTCAGCGCGCTCTCACACACGACCTTTGTATAAACGCCGAGACTCGCCGAGCCGAACGAAACCGGTTTTGTCAAGCAACGACACCGAGCGATTTTCAAGCGTAGCCCCGCGCGAGTGCAGGCGATGATCTTCGTGGCTCGTCGAGAGCGCGATCGGGTGTTAAATTCCGGATGATGTCGAAGGAAGAAAATCGTTTACGTTCGGGATTATCCTGGAAATCGTCCTGGACGAATCAAAACGATACCGCCGGATTATCCTCGTAGCGATTAAAATTGACGGATCGAGCCATCAAGACTCCAAGCGAATCGACGGCGTGCTCGATCTCTTTGATTCTCAAAAAAATCCTAGTTCATTACTGTTCACTCGTTAGGATCCAGGATTTTGGTTATCTTCTCAGAGAATCGTCGACAGTGTACACGTGAAGATCGGCGAGTCTCGTCCTCGTTTCCGTTAAAGAAATCGATGCATCATGTAATGTGAGGATAGCGACCGAATCAAACAGACGGACGATTATACACGATCGTTGTGCGCAAACGTGAAAATTATTCGCGGATAATTGAAATGATCGCGCACACTAATAGCGTTAAAACAGCCAACTCCCGTGTCCGCCGAGTCAGCGGTTCAAGTCAACTCGAGACGGCCGAGCTCTGCTTATCGCCCGGGTTCGCGTTGATCAGCAAGTAAATCCTCTCTTCGCTTCGTCCCGCCGCTTTGTCGCGTTGCCTGTCGAACGGAGCGAGTAAAACGTAGGTCGCCTCTAATCTCCCCCGATGTGAGCTAATGTCGGTCACGATACAGCTCGATCACGTAGCGCCGGATGACCCATCAAGGACACTCGGCTATTTCCTTTCTTCCTTTTGGCTTCCTCTTGCCTTCAACGCGATATCGATCATGATTAAATCCACCTAATATCGAAATTGCTGCCCAAGAATTCGTCCTTCTCCCTCTCGTGGCTTTCTTCGTCGCACGGATTTCGGTTCTTCTTTATTCTTCACCTCTTCTCTTGTTCTCTCTCTTAAATTTCTTTCGATTCTCTAGGTCCTAGAGCAAGATCATAGCCCACAATATAGCACCGGATGTAATATCAAAATTCTCCACAAACGCTATGTCCTCTTCGCCGGATATCGCAGTTTGATTCTTCGTTTCTTTCCTTCTCTCTTTCTTTCTGCCACAACTCGTTCTCACACGGTCGACCACTTTGCTCGCCGGATCGCACCGTTCGTCCTTATCACGTCCACCAGAAAGCCGCGACTGCCAACCGCCGCGCTCGATCGCGAACGCTAGTGTCTCGCTGGATCACCGCCACCGTCGTCCCGATGCTTTACCGACCGCGAGTCAACGGCAAAGTTAGAGTCGGAGTACGTGTGTACCAGGTTCGTCCGCTCACTCACTCTTTTTCTCGTCTCTTCCTCTCTCTGTCTCGTTTCCTCCCTCCCTCCCTCTCTCACTCTCTCTCTCTCTCTCTCTCAGCCGGCAAGGTAGACCTTGGCGGACGATCCTATTACCTCCTCTTCTCTCTGTCAACGAATCGCGATTGTTTCCTCCCGGTAAAACCGTCCACGTATCCTCTCGACGTCGACGCCGCGACGTCCACCCTCTTATTCCTCCGCTCAAGGATATCCTACTATCTCTTTCTTTTTTCTGTCTCTTTTTGTTCTCGCGCTTGACGCGCGTACTCTACGAAATCGAGTCAGCTACTCTTCCGAGTGTTTTTGTCCGCTTCCGTTCGTTCCTCCTCTCGTAGCGGATTCACCATGTAAATCGCAAAAAAAAAGAGAAGAATCGATCAGTCGATTGGTCGCGATTCTCGTCCGTCCTCGTTCGCAGATACACGGCCAAAAATTCGCCGGTCGGTCTGTCTGTCTCTTTGCGATTGCGAAGGCGGCGCACGCACTCTTGCGCACATACATATACAAAGAGGGGGGGAGAGAGAGAGAGAGAGAGAGAGAGAGAGAGAGAAAGAGAGAGAGAGAAAGAGAGGCACGTATACACGCACGGACGGCACGGATGGACGGCACGCACGCACGTACGTCACTCTCACGTACGTTCGCACGCACGCACGCAACGCACGCAGTTCTTCTTCGGTATGGTAAAGTCTACGGAGCACTGCACTTTTTTTTGCAACCGGCAGTCTGTCTGTAACATGCGCGCACACCTACCCACACAATGATAGCACATACGTCACTCGTCGCACATAGGTACACGATATCTATCTATCTATCTATTTCTCTCTCTCTATTTTACTTCGTGTCTCTCCCACACTCGATCTTTCTCTTTTTATATATCTCTCTCTCTTCCACCATCCCCTTCTACCGTTTCTCTCTCTTTCTCTCTCTCTCTCTCTCTCTCTCTCTCTCTCTCCGAATCACTCGTTGCCGCTCTCTCGTTATCTCGCGGAATCGTCTCGACGTTCTGGCCGTGCACCGGTTGGTTTTTACATATCGAATGTTGTCCGTGGGCCAAGAATCCTCTCCTTCTCTCTTTTTTTCTCCTCGATGTTTCTCTCCTTTTTTTTTTCTCTGTGTGCGGTTCGTCTGGTTCACTCTCCTACTCCGACTGTCTTTATGTCTTTCGTGGCGGTGTGTAGCGACTGGATTGTACGTTTTGGGCTTTCACTCGAACTCGGCGACGACGATGAGATCAGGCAGTCCTTCTCTCTTTACTCCCGATTTTATTTAGCTGATATATAGCGAGAGCGTGCAATTACATCCAGAGATCGTCGACGCAATCGTCTATAATTCAAGGTAAGAGCTGATCTTCGAGCACCACTATTCTTCTCCTGGTAGATTCTCCTCTGGCTGACTCCACCTCAATCTGACTGGACGGACAGACGTTCGCTTGTTTCCGGTTCTTCGTCACTGATTCTCGCCGACGCCGACGACACACCGTCTCGTTTACGTGGACGGCTTCTTCCTAACCGCGTAGGAGAATATCACACACCGCCGGCGAGGCGCACAGCTGACCGGCCGGTCTGCCAAGCTCGGTCAATAGCCATAGCCAGTCGTGAGCTGCTGCCGAGGGTAGCTCGTAGCTCGGCGTAACACTTCGGCCATCTCCGATACTTGTCGGCTCCTCCCGTGGCCTTTACGATGGCAGACTCGTATCAGAATGATGCCAGGGCCCCGAGCCGTACTTTACAGTTCGATCGAATCGTTGGAATGGAAATTTCCTGCCGAACATTCCTAGGCAACGAAGCGAATCGACTGAGCTCAACCGAGAATATTATCGGCAATTATCCACTTCGAAATCTATAATAACTTCTGGGAGCTTTCTTAATCCTTTTGTATCGGATCGTCGCGGTCTTTTAAACGATTCTGGTATTCGGAGGATTCAGGAATTAATTTTTGCGATGATAACAATTGCGCGAATGACATAAATTTGCTTAGTCCAGCTTTTAGTTTCTCAAAAAATTCCTGTTTGCATCCGATTAAATAACTTGAAGATAAAAGATCGAATTAATTGATTAATCCTTGAAACAAGGAAAATGAGATGGATGAAAATAATATCTTGCTACAATTTGATCGTTATATGTAACTTTTTGAGATATTAAGGAGATTCTCTCCTTACTTGCTGATAACGATGATTTCAAAACCACAGGTTTTTGAAACCACAATGATCTTTTTGCCATCCTATCCGATTAAACTACTGTATAAAGTCAGTAAAATCGGTTCTGGAATGTTGAAAATAAAATGCTTGATTATGCGAGCTCGTTGTGCTTGCTGAGATGCATGCACAGTCGTATTCTAAACAAAAGTCCATTGCGAATTTGCATGCTGCGAAGGTCTTTATCCCTGTGGTCAGTTTCTCTAGAAAAATCAGAGCCAAAGATACTGTTCTGGAAAAACTGGAGCAGTTTCGAAGTTGTCTTGTCACACATTCAGCTGGAATGTCAATAAAGATAATAAGTTGACGTGTTCCAGCTTCTTTGTTTTTACGCTCAGTTTTTCGGGTAGACCATAACTTCTTTTTTTATAATATTCTTATAAAAAAGAAGAACAAACAAATTAACATCATTTCCATATTCCTCGACGGTGAACATTTCCTTGTATAGAATCGATCGCAAATAAAAAATTTTTTCGGTGTCTCTCATTTTGATATTCAATGATAATTTAAAATATTCGGCATTCTCCTTATATTTCCTTATCGATTTTTTGATAAAACTGTCAATTATCCATCTTCGAAATTGGAATTAATTTTGTGTCTCTTTTTCGTGACAATGAGATTAAGTCCTTCTTCGCTTCGACGATGCAAATTATATTTCTTGTTCATTTTCATGCAAATTTTTAAAATCGTAGCATCATTTTTTTCTCGAATTATTTAACGAAACAGCAGCGGGCGCGCATGAGAAAACCGCTTCGTAACGGATATTGATCGGGCAACGAGAGCGAGCGTTGACATGAATTTTATAGTTAATATGGCATGCATGCCTGGCGGAGGTTGATAGTGCTCAATCACATCCAGGCGTCATTAATAATAAATATAAAAATAAATAAATTCTAGAAACAAAAGCGGATAAGTTCTGCTTCAAAATTTATTAAAAAAAAAAAGACAGATATCTCTACCGAGCGAAAAAAATGTTTTCATGTCTAAATACATTATATTTTGCACATACAGAGTAAGATACAAAAATTGTTCCAATTAAATTTATAATTAAAATTTTGTCGTTGTAAAGGATTTCTTTAAACTACATTGTTTATAATATCACTTATAAGAAATAGAGACATTTATAATAATAATAACTTATAAGAAAAATTATGAAAGAATTATGCTGCAAAATTTATTTTATTAAGATATGAATAATACACATGTGTGTGTCTGTAGAACATTGTAATGTTTTATAAAACTTACGAGAACGTCTCTTTTTAGAAGATACACATTATCCGCTTTTATCTGGCCTGATACTTCAATCGATTGCCTAATGTACAATATGATTCGAACGGTTAATGAAGAATTACCATCGAATCGTAGTTTGTCAATTGGAGCTCACTCTTATCTAACAATAAGACCAGCTGCGATAAAGGATCGAACACTCATCGGGAGCATCTGTCGTGACTAGAGACCAGCTCGCATATATATAGATCACTAATAAATAGACAATACGACCATCGCGCATAACGAAAATTATATGTTAATTCTATTGCGTATATCGATTCGCTGCTCTATGTTCGCAGCGTTTAAAATTTTGCGTGAAATTCATTTGTGTCAGACAGAATTTCAGTTTCATCACAATGATTTTGATTAATTAGTTTACTTAGCTTTAATCTTTATCTTTAGATAATATCATCTTTGTTAAATACATTTCATAAATAATGAATAAAAAAAATAATTTATAGAATTACTCGTGATCGAAATAAATGCAATGTGTAAGATATGTAGGTATGTGCAAGAAATATTATTCTCTCTTTTTCTCAATGGCGTTCAAAATTATGTTGTTCAAGAATATCTATATTCTTAGAATTATATGCATATTATAATAAAATAAGTTTACTTATAAATAAAAAATATAATACTATATACATTAAATATAAAAAAAAAACGATAAAACTCAGCGTTTAAAACTCACTTGTAAAACTATGTTCTCTCACTTGTAAAAACATTGATAAAATATCCAATAAATAATTTCGAATTATCCGAAAGCTTAGATTTTCCGGCCAGTTGAGCGGAAGAAGACGAAGACTAGCTAACGAGGCAATTTAAGCCCGAATTTCAAGGATGCCCTCAAAGGGAACACGAAAGGGCCTTTGAGCAGGCCTGCATACTCGATTGAGCGTTAACGTCGATAGCTTTCGTCCGCGATCGTTTGCGCGAGGCGTGTGCATTTTTTTCGCTTGTTTTTTTCAGGCTAAGCATATATTCTCAATTGCGCTCCCTCGGCCTGCCACACAAGATTCTTTTACGAGCGGACCTGATATTCGCTCTTATCGTAAAAGTGCACTGCGTGGGACGACGCAAGCAAGCGGAGGAAGGGACAGGGAAAGGGACGTGAAAGTGAAAAGCGACTTTCCAAGCCAGCCGGTGCGGCAAAGGGTTCCCGGCGATGAAGGATGATCGAACCCTGCGGACGAACGCGCCTGCGCACCGTGACAAGCACGTCCTGTTCAAGGTCACAGGGCCGCTCTCGCCGCACAGCCGAGCCGTCCCTTCGCCCAGCGAAGACCCGGTGCCCTTTATTGAAATTCGGCGGATCGATTGTCGTGATTGTGCGAGGAACGCTCTCGACGACCCGCCCTCTCGATGATCGCGAGAATACGTTTAAACACGATCAGAGTTATTGAAACGTTTCTATTTTCAGATCATTCAAGCCTCTATAATACAATTTGTGTGTAGGAAAAATTATCATAATAACGAGATGTCAAACAACCAACGTGAAAGATGAGTTTGAAGGATACTTTCATTATATGTAAAGATGTATTATACACATGTATGTGAATACTTTTTAACTGATATATTCCTAGATTATTTAAAATCTCTTTAATATAATTTTACGTAAGCCACAAAATGTTTGTGTAAAGGTATCTTAAATATAAATAAAGATTATAAAATTTTTACAAATATTATATTTACGCTCAATCAACTTTTTTTAAGAATTAAGCATTTTAATTACAATTGATAAAATAAATATTTTAAATCATTTCAGATTTAACTCCTTTAATATATTATCTTAATCATATAAAGACTATTTGTATATTTTAAGAAAACAATTCAATGTGTATCTTTAAAATGTTATCCATGAATTATTCAAACATACACACATTGATCAATAAAAATTTTTTTAATCTAACAATATTCGCTGAACCGCTAAATAAAACATAAACGCAATTAACGCTTTCTCTTAACATTTTTCTTTGTGCCAACAATTATCGTGTTCGTTGTATGTTCGTCATACTGTCATCGGATGCGGATCGCAAAACGCGGTGCGAGACACGTTCCGCGACGTTTTCGCGGGCAACTATAACGGAGGCACTCGCGAATTGCACTCGATAATGTCCAACTATACAAAGTCCAAACAGGCAGCTGAAAAAACACGACAAAAACTGGAGGTCCCGGATGCCTGCGGCGGGTGTTTACTCGCGAATTTACGGCGCTGATTCGCAGGCGATCGCAGATTCCACCGAACGTGATGCGAATTCTCGAGCAGCGAACGGGCCCCATCGATCGCATGTTCGCATAATCCAAGATCAATCAGCCGAGCACATTGCATTCCGCTCGTTAAATTTTCACCCGAGATAAAAGCAAATGTACCGATTTAGAATTGAAAAGTCAAAAGAGTTAATAACTTCCTTCCTTTATCGATAAAAACAGCATGACTAGTTTCAAACTTTGCGTATCATAAATGTACAATGGATTTAAAAAAATTATTATGTAATACTTTCGCGTGGCGGATAATTATTTTGTCAGCAAAAATCTCAAAATAGGATTTAAAGCGCTATTCTATATACTATATACTATACCGTTAGCTGTAGGCTCTATAAATGTTTTTTGATATGTCAAAATCCAAATCCGATCAAAATACATGCGTAACGATATTTACAGTATCCTTAATCTCAATTGTATTCATTTCGAACTATCGACAGAGAAATTAACAAGATATAAAAAAACATTATTTTTCTCTCATGTACTTGTTTATTGAACCTAAAATATCCAAAAGGCCCTAAAGGGTTAGATACTTCGCTGTTCTGACTGAGATAAATAACAAGGAAGAGCACTTGTTTTCGTGGCGAGATTGTAGCGCTGGTTGCACGTGCACGTGATGCGTGCGGTACGAAAGTATCAAGCGGACAAAATGGAGCAAAAAGGAGCCGTTCGCTCCGTATTATACGGGCGCGGCCGGCCGCGTCAGTGCTACGTTTTGTTGCATTTAATGATCGACGGAAGCCGCATCGCATCGTGTCCGTATTATGCGAATGTGACCGCTACTTTTATTTAAAATATAAAATATGGAATATATATGGAAATATATACATGTATATATATATATTATATTTCCATATATTCCATATTTTATATTCTATATATGATATTTAGGAATTGTTATTATATAAATTGATAATATTTAGAGATTTTTTTTTAATTTAAAAAATTAAAATATTAAGCACGGATCTCATTTTACTGATATGTTTTTGTTGATATTTATCAACAATACGTCAGTATTTTTATATCTTCAATATTTAACTTTTTTTTGTTCAATATGAGCCTCTGCGCATAGAAAGTATATCACCTCGATACTCGAAAATATGAGATTTTCGGATAAAATAATTGTTTAAAAATTATATTCTCATTATTTTAACCGACAGAACTCTTTGGAAGAGCAATGTACATGCCCAAAACTATACGAGAACTATTTCATAATAAATAGAACTCTGGAAAATTATCCGGTATCTTACCGCGATATCTACAGATAGGAGAGTTGCTGGTGTTTATTTTATTTTAATGAATATTTTTTTTACTTTTAAAAGGCAAAACTCTTCTTAGAACTCATGTAGAACTATATATTTTTTAAATTTGAACAATTATTGATAACAAAAATGTTGTAGGACAAAGTGATATGCTACGTGAAGTTGGCATATCAGTTTGTCCTGAGGCATTTTCTATAGTTTAATCGTCAGAACTATTTTGTTTAAACTGTCAAGAATTCTAGAACTATTAAAAATAAAGCCAGAACTCTTAATTATTTATTAATTAATTATTAATTATTTATGATCTTCCACGAAATGATATGTTAATTTCACACATAAATCGCTTCTCTTAAGCAAAACTAAGGAGACGATTAATATGAAGAAATTAAAATGTAATTCACAAGCATAACAAAAATTCAAAATTCTTATTTTCTTATATGATTTGTTTGAACCGTTAATAAAATATGAATATAACTTTTCTATTTTTAATCGCACTAACAATAAGTTTAAAATAAAGAAATAATAAAAAAACAACTTTCATATAATTTATATTATATTATTATCTAATTAACAAACACGTCTATAAAACGTCTAGAATCTTTATCCTCTGATATGGCAAAAATATTCTGTTTAATCATGGAAGAACTCACGCGATTCGAAAAGTGTTGAAATTCACATTATCTTTTATCTTAATCGCGCACGAATGTTACACCTTCTAAGAATCAATCGCTAAGCTCTTTAGAAAGGATTAACGTCAGCAAGATGATCGCACTCCAATGGATTATCATGTCGCAAAATCGTGCGCAAGAGAAGTCGAGCGAAGAGTTGTTAACGCGTTGCATTACAATGACGCGACATTACATAACTCACCGAACTGCGGACGCTTTGAATACCGATAATTAGGCATTTAATCGCCGTTGACGACAAATCTACTGACTCAAAGTAACGATTTCTGTCTTTGTAACATTCTTAAAATTTTGCCTAGTCATTTATTCTCCATTACAGGCTTGATATTTGCATTTTATTGAACAGATAGAAGAGTTAATTCAAATAAATAAATCAAGATTATATTCAATAAATTCAATTCATTAAATCTGTTTCTTATACAATATATAAAAATCATTTAAATAATTAAATATCAAATTATCAGTTTATTTAACAATTAATTTTCCCATCTCCATTCCTAATTAAAAAGATAAATAAAGACTGCTTATCCTTTTTTTTTGTTTAAATTTAAAAAATTATAAAATATAATTTTTCCCACACTTGTTTTATATAATTTTTACTTAATTCATTTTTAATTTATTCACAAGCGATTTGGCTCGACTCTAATTAATCTGTCATAGCCATCGAACGGTCGGACGAAACAATGGAGCATAAAGCATATAAATAGCGATCATCCGAGGCAGCAGCCTTTCAATATCGCGACCAGCTATCCTCTCGCTACCTCGACCCTTACCCGGGGAATCCCGAATTTCCCATAGCAACGTGACGGTGCACTCCATTACCCATGACCTCCGCGCCCCGAGCGCACCTCCGCTGCGCTGCCCCTGTACCTGCGAATCAATGCAGCTCCGTCGCGTGCATCCCGGCATTCCCCGAAACGCGGCCGTAGGCTAATTGCAACGGAAATTACGATGAAGAAAATCGTGCGTGCATCCACATACTTGATGCCTCACCTTCCCGCGAAGCGCGTTCGCCGATATTCGTCGTCGAAAAACGTAACAAAAGCCTGCATTTTCAACATGCGTTTAAGTGTTCCCATATTTAAACCTTGAATGCAAATTTTTAAATTTGAAAAAAATCAAGATTTGTCCGCATTTAGTTTCAAATAGAGTAAATAATAAACTTTTATTGATTCTTATTCTTATCACGCGCTAAATGTTGCTGTTTGATGATCGTAATAAAATTACTTTTTATTACATGCACAAAATTTGAAATTAAACTTTTCAATTAAAATTTTCAAATATCGGTGAATTAAAGAATACGACGACCGGGGGATTAAATAAAATATATACAAGAAGTCCAAGATGAAGAACATCGACAGATGCAACGCGGTCGGGCAAAATGATAATCACATTTGTATTTACAACAATTAAATTCATATGAATCGATCAGAATTCATTAACTTACTCATGAGTGATATTTTTAAATATACATCGTGCATGTAGTTTTTAAATATATTATTTTTACGCAATCATATCATATCATAACATAATCATTCAAGTATCATTTAAGCATCATTCTGTTAAAGTCAAACAAACATTAAGTTCACAGTTATATAAGAAATTATAAAAAAAAAAAAAATAAAAAAAATTAATGATAAGACAACGGTGAAAGAAAAAAAACTTGAATAAATAGACAATAAAAATAAAATGCAAATACTAATTATTCTAATAGAATGCGCATTCGCAAAGTACAAGAAAATGTATTAAATCAAGATTTGTCATTAATCTCGTTCAAGACAGGAATATTCAAAAAAAGCACCAGAGATAGATTCGTAAAGAATAATTCGAGTATTGTAAAGATATGCAGTTATCAATGGATATCGGAGGCCAAAATTAAGTCCAGACTTGATTATTAATCTCGATCTTTCAATATTTTGATAAGAATGCATTCTCGAATAAGCGCTGGATGTTGGATATCGAAACAAACGTCTTGAGATGATTATAAAATTATGCATTTATGATAAAAAAAATAGATAATAAATTTGATTAATAAATTTGCGATTATATTAATCGTTTGGATCGGAATCATTCTGTTGAATCAAGTAGACAGTAGATCATTAAAAACGAAATATAGTGTCAAAATTAATATTGTAAAGAAATGTTTTGTTGAGAATTTCTGATAATTTAAAATTTTAATTAACTTACAATGTTACTAAAATTAATTACAATTATTCAAAGAATAAATGTATGTTTTATTTTATGCGTTTCCAAATGAAGAACAGAATAGAGATCTTATGGAAGAGCTTTAGGGCGCTTAAGGACGCGTCAACGTAAACGCACGAATGGGCTTCGAAAGAGACAACTCGCTCGCGCAAACGGGTTAATTTTAGTTTAATCGACCGACCTGATACGGAGAGCTGAGTGTACGAGCGGCGATGCACGTACGAGTGTGCACACGACGGCGAATTAAACAAAGTGTCACCAAACGAACGCCTCCCGAAGACAAAAAGCGTTTTCAATGATAAATACCGCACAAGCAATCAACAGAAATTACATCTAAAAAAAATATTGATTAACATAGAAAAGAGAGATAAATATATATTACAAACTTATAAATATATAAACGCGCAAATGTTAATAATAAATTAACAATATAACAATTAGTATATCGAATTTTTAAATGTCATTTATGTAAAATAAAAATAATAGCTAATAGAGAGAAAAAGCTTGATATATTATATCAATAATAATTTTTAAATATGTGTTGGGCAAAAAGTCTAAAGAAAATATGTCAGAAAGAAAGATCTCATCGATATATCAAAAGACACATGCGGTTGTCGGAGACAAATTGTATAGCGTGATAACTATATGTATGTTGCAGTAGGTTACGTGCACATCGCCACGAGCCTCGTTTTCTCCCACCGCGAAGTACATTTCTGAGTTTTCCGACCCTTGGACAACGAGCAACATCATCAATGTCTAGGATACAAAATCCTTGTTAAGTACAGCTAGCCAAGGTCGACGTTTCATTTTGCCGCGTCGAGCGCGGTAGTGCGTTGAGAGAATTTAATGGCTTTGGTTCTCTATATCGACCAGAAAATCTTGGCACAACTATAAATATATAAATTGAGATATTTATGTGGATGGATTTCTCGATAGCTTTATCATAATTTCGAGCTTGATTGATCAGAATGATTGATCAGATTTTGATAAACGATAAACTAATTTCTCTTGGAAAATTTTTAATAGTAATTCCTCAAAAAAACTTCTCAATTTATTAAAAAAAAAGATACTGTCAATTTAATTTAATTGTTACTTTACAATTTAATTAAAAACTTGATATAAGTATTGAATTAATTCTAAATTAAATTATAAAATAACATAATAAACATTAAAATATTATATTTCATATTATATTTGAAGAAACATTTTTTCTTTTTATTTATCTTTGCAATATTTAAAAAAACAATTAGTTTCATATATGCGATAATAATATATTAAGTGGACAAACAAAGACTAGAATCAATCTTAAAATTGATGTGATATTATATATTTATAATTTCTCTTTACTAAATTGTTCTTTTTCATCAATTTTTAATTTTTTGAAAAACATTGTTCGAAAAATTATAAATCGCTAAAAAATTAATATAAATTTTTCTCTTGTATGCATCATTTTTCTTTTTAAAGAAAATATTCAAAAATATTTTTTTTCAATCAGAAGATCTTCATTCTTTTTTCAAAACTGCACAAAGATTGATTTTATTTCCCGAAAAAAGACAATCTCTGTCCGTTTTGTATATATCTTTTTTTTACACATCTACACAAGATCGCTTTTCAGACAACGATTTACACGCTAGATCTGGATTGCTCGATTTCGATCCGCGCAACCTCTCGCTCCGACTCCACTCTCTCCAACGGATGATCCATCAGCCCCCGAGGGAGCGAAGTAGCCGGAGTTATGGCGTATAGATCATCGTGTTGAAATCAGATAAACGGCGATGCCGGCCGGGCTCCAAAAAAAGCAGGAGAGGCAGTGTCGCAATGCAGACCTCCCCCCTTGTCCCGATAAAAATGAAAAAGCGTTGTACGATCTTCGATCTTTCCTGAAATAATTCTATCTCATGGCTTCATCGTAGATCATCGTAGACGCCGATGTTGTTAAGGCATTGCATGGATAAGTTTGAAGGGGATACTCTATTTACATATGGATAAGATGGGGGGAACTCTTATGGAGGGATACTCTTCCATGTGATATAATAAATGTAATATATAGTAAATGTCGATAATTTAATTATCGTAAAGAATGAAAAGATGATCGAAATCGTGCGATCTAGATCGCGATATTTATCGTTCGTTCATGGGCAAAATTTCGTGGAAGAGTCTACATTTTTCCGGGTAGAAATTATTAAAATGAAGACATTCAAGATTGATTAAGATAGATAATGTATCTAAAAGAGGACAAGATTAAGAAAAGAAAAAGATAAAAAAATATTATATCTCTCTCGATATGGATAAAGTCACGAGAGATATCATATATATATATATATATATATATATATATATATATATTTTTTTTTTTTTTTTTTTTTTTTTTTTTTTTTTTTTTTTTT
>JBCEZX010000031.1:5285016-5295870 GCA_039654345.1 Cataglyphis cursor
TAATATAATATAATAATATTTACATAATAATAATATAATAATATAATAATATTTACATATATATATAATATAGGATACGCGTAGCGTTTATGTTTATGTTTCCACCGACCATTTTTTTTAGGAAAACCTTTATTGCCTGAGATTTTTGGCATTTTTATCATAAAGTGTAAGTCTTGAACTTTATTTTGAGTTGTCGCTGCTATCTACAGCATGTTCCCATCGAAATCTGTAACTCATGCAAAACTCATTCCGCTCCCCTTCTTGCTTCCACCATTCCACCCTTCCGCTCTCCCTCCCTCCCTAATCTCTCTCTTCCTCCTTCTCTCTTACTTTCTCTCCATCTTTTCCCTCTCTTTAGTCTTTCTTTTTTCCCCCGTTTCTCCCTCTCTCACGTCAATCTTGAGAAACTCTTAATTTTTATATTATTTCCTTTTTGAGTTACAAATGTAAAAAAAATGAGAATTTTGCTGTCAATAATCTGAATAGCACTGTATTTCAAAAAAGTTTCTCTCGATAGGTAAAAATCTTAAATGACTATTCATTAAATATTATATTCTTTTGTAAAAGTAAAAATTGAGTATAGATCGGATATTTTTTTTGCAAATCATATAAATTTTCTTCATACTTCAATTTTTTTAAGCTAATTTTTGTGAAAAATTATATAAAAATATTTAGGATGTTATTTTGAAAATATAATTAATATCTGCTCATTGGATTAAATTATTATGATAATACATACACATGTATGTAGTATATATGTGGCAATATCGATTCATGTACTTCCTCATACTGACAGATCGATGCTTAATTAGTAACTTGAATCAAGATCGTAATTGCTGATTGCCAAAATATTATAAAGAAGATCGCAGTTTGTTTAATCGCTAATTATCCGTATCTTCGATTAATTCTATCATACGCTGTGATTCTAATCTATATACGCGACAATCAACATTCAACATACAGGGAACATTACATTAAGTTTGGTATATGTGTGTGTGTGACGACATATCGTATCTATAATTTTTAACTATGTGTTAAAGATGTCTTTTTCGTGTTGTCGCGCTTTTCTCTCTTTTTCTCTTTTTCTTGCATCATCTCTTTTGTAAATGTAAGACGCATACGAGTATTGCGGAGTATTGGTCACACAACCCTTCACAAATAAGAATTTTAATAATTCTAATAACTCTCTAATGTCAAAGCAAAGAAAATCACCAAAATGCTTGCCTTTTTTATACAAAATTTTACAAAGACATGTTTCTTCTTGCGCGCTGATATTCACTAGTATTCTTCGACACTTCGTCGATCATTTGCATAACTTCCATATGGATATCTGAGATCGAATTAATAGAAATAGCTTTATCGAAAGATGTAATTGGCATTCGAGATTATTACTATTATTATTATTATTATGTATAACTCGAATTTTGACAATTGATAATTTAAAATATATAGAAAATGAACTTTTTATATAAAAAAAGTATGTGGAAATCAACATTAAATGTTTATTAAAGATCAATTTGAACTAGAACAAAAAAATTCAGTAATCTTTATTTTAAAATGCGCAAAAATATCGAGCGAATTACAATCCTTATAAGTGAAATGTACATTACTTTATGATCACTACACACACACTTTATTTCGTAAAAATAAGAGTCTGTATAACTTTTTAAATAAAATTGTCTGCATAACTTTTTAAACTTGACAGTTCATAACATGCCACGACCAAAGAAAATCAGCGTACATCAGCGAAATATTTTTGAACTGCCATTCCTATGGCTGATGAGAAAATGGCATTCTTTCTTAGTCCCTAATTTTATAAGTGCTACATATCTACGATCAGATTAACGACAGCGATACATTAGAAAGACGAAACGCGGAGACTATTGGAAAAAAGAATAGTTCAATTGCTTTAGTAGGCATGCGTAGAGCCTTAAATTATTTTGAGCGAGAATGGTAGTGCCGTAGAACTGCCGTAGTGAGAAAAGATTGATTAATCGAGATCAAGAAATTTCTTCTAATCCAAGAGGACACTTTGACGATATGAAACGTTCTAGTTAGATTTTAATTTCTGTAGGGTAATTATCGCTAAACACATTAACTATCTCAATCCCTAATGGTGTTCTGCGGCCGAAATTATTTGGGTCCCGAATAATTATTGTAACTCGTTTAAGATCTCTCACGCATATACGATTCCGTTTTTCGCCTTTCTTTCTCTCCCCTTCCTTCTTGCAGCCACTAGCACACGCTTTGTTTCGACAACACATTTTATCAATCTTTAATTTAACGATTAAAGTACTTAAGCGTACGTATGTAATAATTAGATCGCGCATCTACGAGGATCAAGCATCCGTGGATAGGCGTCTCTTCACAACTCGTTCAAATGTGATTTTAGGCCGTATTTGAGCAGTCGCTGTTGAGAAACGAAGATCGCGAGCATCGTTATTGCCTAAATCCTCATAAGATATTCCTTTTCGCCAAATGTGACAAATCGAACTGTGATGGACGGAAATCGCAATGTCCATCGAAAAGAAAGGGCTATACACAAAATCGGCAAGTGACTATTTTCTTCATCACTTCTGCACAGCGTTTCGTTGCGAAGTAAAAACGCAGCGATATAAATCGATCCATTTAAAGAACTTTAGTATTCAGTTTTTAATAGCAATAATAATACAGTATTACTTACGCAAAGTATATAATAAGGTAACAGTTAAAAAAAAATTCAAATGGATTGATTTACGTTATCGAAACGCCGATAAAAACACGCTACCTGCTAGGCAGGCTAGAAAAGTATTACTGTCGTTTGATCCACGTGAGGGCACGCGCGTTTCCATGAGATTGTCTCTAACACTTACAATAAGAACGAGTACAACACAGATATTTACGGGAAGAGGCCATTATTTATATAACTCTTAATTAATAGCATATCCTCGACGAGAGGTGACCAATCGCGCTATGTATTTATTTCAAGAGAAAGAACAACTATTTCTTCCAAGTAATAAATTGCGTGCGGCAATATGGGAATATTTCTACTTGCGGCTGGTCGACCTAATAATTTTACATTATCGAATGTACAATTATGCAATTCGCGATGTATGCTCGTTTCTAGGAATACTTTACATGCGATTCATAGTAGTACGAATTATAAGAAGTATGACATTATAGTGAGTATTATTTTCTAAAGATTTTCGTAGCGTAAGTTTGAATCAATAATTTCGATTGTCAAGATTGATACAATTTGCATGTACATATATGTATATCTATTTATCTATTTGTCAGTCTATCTCTGCATGGTGTGCTTGTATGCTCATTGTTTTGTTGTACGCGCGCGCGCTTTTGTGTGTGTGTGTGTGTGTGTGTGTGTGTGTGTGTGTGTGTGTGTGTGTGTGTGTGTGTGTGTGTGTGTGTGCGTGTGTGTGTGTGTGTGTGTGTGTGTGTGTGTGTGTGTGTGTGTGTGTGTGTGTGTGTGTGTGTGTGTGTGTGTGTGAGTGTGGGTGGGTGTGTGTAAATAGTCTTAAATAGACGTAAATATTAATAGAGACAGACTCAAATTATGCTTACATTAAAATACTAGCGTTCTATATCATAGAAAAATTGTAGTTGTTTTCTGAGAGCAAGTACTGATTTTACCTTCTGATTTAAACTTCGAACTTTGTCGAAAAATGAAAGATTTTCAGAGACGCGCGAGAAGTGAGACAAGCATAGCGTGTTATTTACAATGTTTAAGCTTTGCTACTCAAAATTTTAATTGTATATATATATATAAATGATATACAAGTATAAACTTAAATTTAAATATAATTTTATATGTATTTTATATTTAATTATAAATATATATTTTTTATTTATATTTATTTAAATCTAAGTAAATAAATATGTATGTATGTAAGAAACATAAGATAGATGTAATCAGATAATATCAAATTTATAAAAAAAGACGAAAGGTGGTATTTTTATATACCAAAAAATTAGTATTAGGTTCTCTCGCAAAAATAACGGATGCTTTTAAATGTCTTAAGTATCAAGAATGTTGAATCTAATCTGATCGAGATAAAACTATCGAGATAACTATTGATAAAAAATGATGCAAAAAATAATTCGTCATCTTTAGATCAATTATCATAATTGATTACGATTTAGCGCTGTGTATTACAAAATGCAAATTCTCATCTCGATTTTGTAAGTGCTATATTAATATTTAGTACAGCCATAGAAGAGAGAGAACAAGCAGCAGCGATAGTGACAACGACAGTAACAACGGCATCGATAACGATAGCTAGCAATCGTAGTAATAATAGTAATTATTAGGTCACTTTGAAGGCTAGTAGAAAAAACATGCTTAGAACGCGCTCAGCTGCTTATAAAGGAGAGAAATCCTTTATCTAAAGTGTAGATGATTGGATATTCATACGAGAAGATTGTCCATGCGATAATCTTCATATGAGACTTTCAACGAAATGCGATTGTCCGCCCCGAATTAATCTCGTGATTTTCGTCGAAAGTTTCATCGATTTTCATTACCTTCGCCGCAAATATCTCTTTTGCTCGATTTGTTTGCACTTTCTGTTTATATACATCGTCGTTTACTAAGATTATTTTGAACTAATTTTCTTTTGCGTTCCTATATCTTGAATTGTCGTATAACTTATCGCTTATTCGCGAAAAAATCAATTCAAATTCTCTTAAGTAATTATTACAAACAGTACGTTAATGAAGATATTAACTATATACTTTATTAGGTTGCATAATATTTATATTGTTGTGTACTCTCTTTCTTCAATAATACGATATTCGACATAATTGAATATTATTATATCGAATATCATATTATTGAAGAAAGAGAGTACACAACGATACAAATATTATTCAATCAAATAAACAAGGTATACAAGATCCCTTTATACAAGATAATACGTATACGTTATTTTGGCAAAATTCAAATTTAAATCATCCAATATTTATAACGTCGGATATGTGTTTCTAGGCCGATTATAGATTTATCTCACGTGGGCGACAGATTTTGTCATATTTCCTTCGCGATATATTTGACGTAGCCCTCGCAAAGGCACAACTATCTATCTATCTCGTTTATGATTCTTGCGAGACATGTGTCGCCGGTGTTCGAGGCGAGAGACCGATGAGAGAAGCGATCATATTGACAAAAAAATATGTAAGCAGCATAGACGTGATTAAAAATATTTCTCCTTTTCTTATATGTCGATCTGCTCTCCCCCTTCGCATCGCCGTTCTGTGTTTTGAGTAAAAAATTACTTTCTTCCGATGTTTAAGCGCTCGCGATTCCGCTCGCACGTTTTTTTTTTCATCATTTAAAAAGTTCCTCCCTTTACAAATCACAAAGAAATCCTCAATGGAATTGTAAGACTCGTTAGAACAGTTGGATTTCAATGATCCAATGTTGAATAAAATAAAAGATGCTGATCCGAACATTTGCAAAAGTGTAAGATTAACATAAGCGTGGAGGAGAAACGCATGGAGAAACTTTGTTAGTAATGCAACTGCAAGAGAGTATAAGAACTGCACACACACATATATATGTATCATCGTTAAGAACTTTTGTTTCAACATCGACTTGCGAAAATAAATCTTCGATTGAGAACTTTCGTTAACATCCCTTAACATTTACATATTATCGTTAACATCGAGTTTTAATGTGTGATGCGAAATAGTGACGTATTTATCATTTAACGTATCATTTAAACACATGTACATTTTGATTATCTTTCTCGTTACAGTTTCCCCGCATAGAGATGCATAATAATATATAATGTATTTATATAGAATGTATATGTGTGTGTTTTACACGTGACCCGATCGACATCGACGCCGTAAGAGAGTTTTACATTATACACACATACACGACATCGTTTAAATATTGCCGTATCTCTGCGCACACACCACACTCGATATATATTAATAAATTTGTGATCCTTTCTAACCGTTTAGACGTGACTCACACATTGTGAGGGTGCTGCCAGATCATTTTAATTAATTATATGTACGGTATTATCACGTTTATTATCTATTGTACTAATTACTCGGGCGGGGTAAGCGCAATAATTCTGAACAATTTATTCTGTCCTCTAATTTCATCGCGGCACATGTTGTAGGATTTAAACATTCACATTAACGCGTCCCGAAGATCATATAAATAAAATAAATTATCCCAAAGCAAGTAAGAAATAGGCTCGTATTTGAAGTATCGTATTTAGTCATCGTCGTTTTTTCCACATTATTTTGTTAACGTTCAGAACGATCGCGAATCGCGCGATCAAACCTCTTCGGGATTGCTTCGTGATATTATAGTGATCTTCGGGATCGCGAAAAAGGACTATATTAGATCTGAGAAACGTCGAGGAAAAATCCGCCTGTCCGTCTCGTTATCAGTCTACGAGCTACAAAAATTGTGCGACTTCTAAACACCGAGTTTGGTTGATTATTATTCAAATTGGCCGCAAAGTTACCTCTGGAACTCTTTTTTTCCTGTCATTCATCCGCTCCTCTCATCACTACCTCAAGATAATTGCTCTTCTTTTTTTCTTCATTGGCTCGGCCAGCGAGCCTTAAAACGATTGTCTATCATTAAGTTAAAGCAGATTGCGCCGATCGAGGCATTCCGTTAAATTCTGGTGTTTTCTATCGTCATCATTTTTCTAGAATGCGGACAGAAAATTTGAAATCTTTCCTTTTCACCATATCTTATCGATAATTAAAACTAACAACTTATCCTACAATTATTTTGCAATAACATAATTAGCATTGAACTGTTACATTACAACACAATCGTTCATACAATGTTTACATAAATGGCAAATCTCTTTTATTCAAGCGCAATGGAAAATATAAAGTACAATTTAAAATTATATTGATTAATATATTATTAGAGCAGAGATCGTTTATATAACGTTGCAAACTTTCTGTACCGCATCCTAAATCAAGCATCGGCTTTTAATAGAAATCGCGAATTTCTGGAAGTGCCTCGTCGATGCGAAAGGATCAAAACTTTGTTGATCCTCAGTACCGATATCTGAATTAACGCGTGCGAAATTCGATCGAATCGCTGACTGGATCAACCAGATGAGACCGCCGGCGGCGGCAGATGTCGATCGAGTTTCGGGCGATCGACGTTCCCGTCGAAATATATATTTCTCTCAGGAAAAATGGACCCTCATCTCATCTCATCAGGATACATGGCTGCTTGCGATTAGATTATATCCGTCGAAAAAAATAATCTCTATCTACCTCTTTCTCTTTCTCCTTTCATATACCGCCCATGCGAACATTTGCGCAGGTACACCTTTATTGCTAAAATCATCGCGAAATACCGACGCGAAAAACACTCGCGGATCTCGAAAGACGCTAATCAAAGGAACTAGGGAACATATGTTCTGTTCTCTTTATCATCTCCTTATCGAGCCAAAACGTGACGCTGACATTGTTTCATCAACGCGAGTTGAAAGCGTTACATCTTTATGATTTTTAAAATTGATTGTCTTCTTGAACAATTGTACGATGAAATCATCTGAAGTTGATTGTCTTCTGGATATATGTTATACATGATTTTTTAGATCAAGTTTGTTATGCGATACATGATCGATCCGTGTTACTGACTGATGATTGTTTTTCTCAATTATTTTTTATGATAATCTAAAATTTTTATAATAATATTTCATAATAATATTTTTTTTTAAATCTATTTAAAAAGAAAGGATAATATATATTCTAGAAACACACGCTTTTTTATTATTTGTAAAAGTTAATACATGATTGAGTATTCGATTAATTGATCATTTAGTACCTGTTTGTCTTATCAATCGATTTAATACAAGTCAATTGCAAGTATCAATTGATTTAATGTTCTTATCCTTTGATAACAGAAAACAGGATATATATGTACAGCAGAAAATAGAATTAATACTCATACATAATAAATTTTAACTGATCGAAATATTGAATAAACAATGATACTTTTTTCGAATGATATTTTGCATAACATCATGAATAAATCTCAAAAAGGACCGAAAAATTGCAACACGGAAAGATCCGGACCTCGTCGACGATAAACTTGGTTTATCTTCTGGAACAACGTGCACCTCATCGCTACATTCAAAAACTCGTAATAATAAGACACGCCATTGTCTCGAGAAGATCGAGATCGCGCTGGTCTCGAGCTAGCCAGCACCGCGACGTGATCAGCCATGATTTCCATCAAGAGATAATTTTGACGACGGACTCGCCCTCATCCTTGAGCAAAAGACTCAATCTGAGGTCGAGCTCGCCGGCTTCGAGGGCCCACTTTTCCCTCAACCATCATGGTGAGTCCGCGTTCTGCGTGCCGAGGGTGTGAATCGGGAAGAGCGGATACCAGTCGAAAATGAATTCCTTCGGCGGCAGCAGGTCGAGATTCACTTCGGCGCCGCCCAACCCTTGATTGCTCTCGAAGCCCTGTTTCTTCTCCCACAGCATCACCAGCAAGTGACTGCCCTGCAGGATGTCGCAGCGGCCGTACTTGAGCGTCTGCCGATACTGCGGATTCTTCGAGTGCCGTATCACGCGAGTCTTGCGCTTCTGCAGCCACTTCTCGCCGTCTCGTTCTCGCAAGTACGTCTTCACATAAGTATCTGCGAATAAAAATAAAAGTTTCGTGCCGTCGAGATCAGGGCTCGAGAAAAATATTGTTAAAAATCAAAAACTGTTTTCAGCGTGTCTGCAGTGAAGTGGAAAGAAATGTATTATATTTCTCTTGTATGCGAATCTTCAATTAAATTTCTTCAGAGATAAAAGAAAAGAAACTTTCAATCTTTTTATAAATTATACATGAAAATAGTTTCGAAACGATCAAAGATCTCTAAAAGATGAAGGAAAGCATTTTTGCGTCTTATTAAAATCGTTTTATCTGAATTGAATTAATAGAACTGACAATAAGCTAATTTGTTATTATCGAGATATTTATAAATAATATAGCACGTTTGTTTTCGTAAACTTGAACTTTTAATATAGATACTTTAATGATTAATCGGTAAACAAGTCATCGAGATTATTTTGCGTTAAACGCTTGCTCGGAAAGTGGTCTCTAAATATTAAAAAATCAATGCATAAATAATCAAGATGCATTATAAAGGTAACAGAATTAATGTTTTGCACGAGGATAAGATAATAAAATTTAAAGGCCATGAGTAATTTATAGTAATCATAAACACAGAAGTGAGCTTCTTCTATTAGGAATTAATGTAGCAGTAAAGAGAAATAGCGCATATACTCTTCAAATTACCTGGCTCCTCTTTCTCCTCGAGACAGATGTCCCTTGCACAGATAACCTCGACTTCGAGAGCTCCCTTGCAAAGATAAAAGCCCAATTGCACTTCACCATTCTGCGCGCCTGCAATATACATGATCGCAATGAAGTAGATGGAAGCATTCAGTTTAGACAAAAGTTGCGAAAAATATGACTAAACAAAATATGACAAAATATGACTAAACAATTTTAATAGAGTAAAATTAATAAACAATAAATTTAAAGTTGAAATTTAAAATCTGATTTTTGCGGTTTTCGAATAATAACTAAGTATCCAGCTAATATTAGCTCTAAATTATATTTTAAATTTAATTATTTAATTAGATGTATTACCACTGATTATTTTGTATCCTTTAGGTAACACCTGTCCGCGACCCAGTTTCAGGTCGACGCCGTTTTCATTTCTCGCTAACTGACTGCAACAATAAAAAAATCACATATATTCAATTATGTTTAGCTTAATAAATATGAATTTAAACTAATTTGTATCCACTTTTTTATTGTTAAATACACGATGATTGAAACGCAATATTAATGATGTAATAATTGATGAATCGATAATAAACACATTGTAAATGCGAGTGGAATAGATCGATTTTAATTTTGTCATAAGAAAGATGAATCGCATACCTCCATTTCTCGTCTTCGTCGGATTCGCTATTTCGATCGTAAAATCTCTCAGGAATCTCCATGACGCTGTCTTTGCGCTCACCCCGCCCTACGAGTTGAAAGATATCTTTTCACATTATTGATCATTGACAGGCTGCAATCTGTATGGCGTTGCACGAATAAGCAAAAGTCTATTACTAAATTATAACTCTCATTCATCGATCAATTTTACTCATCACACATAATTATCACTCCTATCGATTTCCTAAGTGCACGATCATACAAATCGCAGTTAGATTATTCAAAAAGACAATTTACACCTGCCAATTAGAAGAGTCAGTTCTACAGGCTTGTTATTTTAAACTCAGTTTTGCGATAGATTTCTCAGAGAAGCTTCTTACTAAACAATACGACAATTGCAAAGCGTCTTCGATCGTATGAATTTCAATTTTTCACGATTTTTTAAAATAATCTATATTATATTATTAATATATATATCACATATCTTTTTTTTATAAAATATTTATTGAAATTGATAATTGACAATTTTTCGTAAAATGACGATACCGTATTGGTGGTCTTATTTAATTGCCACTTCAAATAGGTAATTATTTTAAAGGTAATGAAAATTTCAGCTAAATCTTTTCATATTAAACAGATAGAAAGAAACAAAAAGGTATTATATATAAAATTTATAATAAAAAATGAATATAAATTGCATCTCTTTTTCATCGTTTTTTTTATATCCTTATGCTTTAATATCAATTTTTGAATTGCTCATAGAGTGATATGTATAATTTTAGTACACACAAGAATATACGCGGTGAAAATTTTTCTATGCAAGCAATTCGATTAATGCGAATAGTGCTGCCGAATCGTAAAATTCAACGACCGAAGCTTCCTGAATTAAATATATGTAAATATATATATATATA
>JBCEZX010000031.1:5302527-5314785 GCA_039654345.1 Cataglyphis cursor
GGCCGACGAGAAACGTTACAAAAACAAACAACAATAACGATGGCAAAAAGGAGAACAAGAGTGTTACAAAATGCAGTTAAAATGATCGTGAGAATTGTGACGAGCGAATGGAGAGATACAAAGATAGACAAACAGACGGACGACGGACGAACGAACGAGCGAAGTGATGGCCAAGAAGAAGCAAAAAAATGTTTATACTCACGGCTGCCGCGTCTCTTGTCGCCGGTGAGGCTCATGGTCCTGTTGAGCTCACCTTTGGCTGCCTTCAATGTTCGCAAACCTTCCAGTATCTCTTCAGGATCCCTCATTGGTCTCGTGAACGAGCTACGCCGCCGATCACGATTGTAATGCACTATGGCGGGCATATCGGCTTCGCCCATGCTTCCACCTACGAAATAAATTCAATTAAATGTCATTAGATACAATTGCGAGGATATTATATCAGAATGACATCGGGGAAAAAAATTGATATTTTTCACTCCCCTGATTCGCAAATTAAAACCTAACTCTCTAATATAAAAATGTTTAATTTTAAAAACATACACATTTGTGGTCTTTATTAAAAAAGAAATATTATTATTATATTATATTATTATATCTATTCTTATTTGTTTTTCTCTCTAATATTACTTTAAGGCTTGCTAACTTTCAACAATACTTTGCGGTGCATCGATTTTTGCTGTTTACAATGTTTTATGCCAGCTTCTTGCTGAAGCGACGTAATCGAATAGCGATAATCGAAGAAGCTGTTATTTAAGCGTGCCAAGTAGCACTCCAACAAGCACTCGGAGATGCCGAACAATAGCATCGCCATTGGCTAGCCACTATGTCGTTATCATTTTTGAAAAGAAGCAGAAGAAGGGTGTGCTTGCTTGAAGAAGAGCCAGCTTGCAACAGAAAGCGGGACACAATTTACTGGGTCAAGTATGTCCATTCATAATGTCAATTTAGAATTTAGATATACACCGTCCGAAAAAAAGGAAACTAATTTTTTGTTCCTCATATAGATGCTAGTATTTGTTTGACTATTATAGAACTTTGTAATGTCAGAAGTACGCCTATTTTTTTTTTTTTTTTTTTTTAAGTAACAAATTTTAATTGAATCCATTAATCTACTTCAAACCATTAATAACCGGTTTGAAGTAGATTAATGGATTCAATTAAAACTGTGAGTTGTTACTCAAGACATCATTCGTTTAATTAATATTCCATTCTTTTTATTTCTATTATTTATTTCTATAATTAATATTCCACTCTTTTTATTTCTATTATTTCTACTAAATCCTCTCATAATTAAGAGTCGCATTAATCTCTCTTGATCGCGAGACCAATGAAATTTATACGAGAAAGATTCTCTTACTGACGCGTCAGTATATTCCCGCTGGAGGAAAAAATGAGTCGCCTGTCGAATACTCTTTGTGATACTCACGTTTGCTATCAGTACCGCCCTGACTTTGGAAGCTGCTCCTGCGGCTACCCGGCAGAGATCTGCTGTAATCCCGGTTGAGCTCGTAAGGCTCGACTTCGAGCTGTTCGGACTGGCTAGAACCGCGTCTGGAATTGGCGTGCCAGGCGTGATCTGGATGCAAGAAGCAGAACTCCGGACTACCGCTGTCGCTCTGCGTGTCGTCGCTATAGCTACGATCCCGCAACTCCTTCCTCAGAAGCCGTTGAGCGATGTCCATTGACAGCGAACCGCGTGGCGAGCAGTACGGCGATTTTCCCGATCGAAGCCCGCGCGGATCCTCCAATCGATACCTAGACATTTCACAAATCATGACACTGCAACACATAATCTCGACAATTTATATGTTAGTTAGCAATTTAATTAATTTATTTTAACTGTTATCCTGCAAATGTGCTTATACTCTTTCTTCCTTATGTCTATATGCTTTATGCTTGACAAGCAATTATGTTGATAACATTTCAAATATTATTCTTTTTATTATTTAGATTTTGTAAAACTAAAAATTTTATATGTTAATATTATTATTTTTATTACATTTTTAAAGAATGTAAAAAAATTCTATAATACTTAAAAAGATATAATAATTATATTCGAGTAAAATTATAGATTTACTCAAGTTTTATAATAATAATTTGATAATTTTGTTTAATTTATAATAATTTTTTTATATATAATAATAATAATAATAATATTAATAATAATAATTATTATTATTATAGAGCATAGCTTGTGATAGTTCACGGATTGCTGTACCATGGCAATCACAGGCTACGTTGTAACAATTTTATGCTATCCAATATCAAGGGTTCTCCAATCTTCATTCTTTGAAAGATGCACTTACCAAACCGCTCGATCATTTTCAAGCGCTCGTTGAACATCGACAGTGCATTCACCGAGGAACACATTATCACCATCAGGACAGTAATCCCAGAGAGTCACCTCGATCGCACGTTCCATCAGGCTCTCGCCATCAACTCCGGTAAAGAACAATGTAGCGTTCCAGATAGGTTTTTGGGTCGGCTCGGCCACGATAGTCTTCAGCGAAGTTGCATCGCCGCTGTATGAAAATCAATTAATCAATCTCTCATTTAGAGTGTCGAGGAACGTAGAATAATAAAAATAAATAAAAAAATAAAAGTAAAATCTCTTCGCAAAAAGGTAGTTATAATAAGGCATTCAAAGAAAAATAATTTAATTATTTATGTAAAACTACTCGTAAATGTATGTTAATCAATATTGTATATTTCAATTTTTTAATTATAATTTTTTTGAGTATATACTCGAATATACTAAACTTATATATATGATCCTTACTTTGCTTTGATGCGTAATACGAATTTTATGCGATCGGGAATTTTGTGAGAGTCGAAAATATATGTTGGACATATTCAATCCGAAAATTTATAAGGTGACTTACCATGGCGGAGCAAGAACGAGTTTGGCGAAAGCCTCCGGCAAGGTGCCGAATCCAGTGTCTTCCCGGGCACATAAGTCGTCGGCCATAAAAACTGAAACGACCAATTCTTTGCGTTCTGCCTCGTATGAAACCTGGATTTGTATGCGACCAGTCACCTGCCTCTCTTTTGCTATTTGCTCCTAAAATACAGGAAACCGGTATTAACATCTCGGATATATCAAGATTTAAACGGTTAAAGATTTCTGAACCTGCGAGTGGTAACGAATGTTCCTTGTTTTTTTAATAACTCAGATAAAATATACAAAAAAGTACAGCAAGTAACGATAAAATTGACATTACAAAGATGTCAAAGATTTTGAACACATCATAAATATTAAAATTCGAAAAAGTAAGGGTTAAATTATTAATTTTACTTTTATAACAATAAAAAATTTAATAAAAATTCAAAGAAATAATATGATTTTGAAAAGAATCAATAATTTTGAGATACGTTGGGAATAGTGTTATTAAATTATATTCATCAATCAACACACAGTTTATAAAAAGAATAGCGATAAAAATACTTTATTAAAAGTATCTAAACTTTACGCTAGAATGTTTTGAAGAATATTTTAATGGAACTTTCGTGCCCACTTATAATTGTCATGAGAAGCTGGAAACAGAGTTAATTTTGCATGCAGAAGCGGTTTTGCGGTGGAGTTTTGTTAAAGAGATAAAACAAAGATGAGAATGAGCAAACTAAGAGCAGTCCTCGAGGTTTAGTTTTATTCATGTCAAAACCCATTCCATGTCACAGACTGTGTAGCATAGCAACTATAAATGTGTATATATGTGTGTGTGTGTGTGTGCGTGTGTGTGTAGGGATGTAGTCCTAGAAAAAATCTTGGTTCTGAAAAGTTTATTAATTAAATTTTACTTAATTAATTTAACTTTTTGAGCCAATTAGAATTAAAAAATCCATAATTTTTAAATTTTGATTTTCTCACAAAAACACATACAAATCTTTCGAGAGAAATCTTTAAGTTTAATATTCCAAACTCATTTTTCAACTTTTATATTTATAAATTTTTGTATTTTTTGTAAGTCTATTTTGAATTACTTCAGAATTATCTTTTTATTAGAGAAACAACAGAAAACAATATATGTTAATTGTAAAATTTATTTTACTTTAATATTTTTGCAATCATATCTTAAAAAATCTTAGCATATTGCTGGTAAACACTATATATAATAAATCTTTTTCCATATTTTTTTTAGATATTATTTCTTATAGATATATTTAATGTATCATTGGACTACAACCCTAAACGTGCGATACAGTCAAGAAAAACGTTCGTTTAAGCAGGTCGTTAATTCTCATTCATTTTTTTTTTGCTATACGCGATCAACAATTTATATATTGTCTTCTTGGTCTTCTTCTCCTCTGCTTTTACTTCTTTTCCGACTTGTTCATCCTTCATACGTCTTGTTTTCGCAATTCCAATTTCGCCTGCCTTTTCAGATCGTTCAAATCTTTTATATAATGTGAAAACATAATTGAAATCTCCATTATCCTTTTTTTTACGTACGGTTTTCTCGGACTGTATACTGTTTGTCACATATCCACATTCTATATTTACTTGAATTAAATAGTTTCTTTCTACGCGCAAGCAAAGACACGCGTTTATCGCAACGCGATTCTGCGGCTGCAATAAATCACATTATGACGTGTATATTAGGGAAGGTATATTTGTCATAAAATTTTTATCCGTGATTCTAATATTTTAATAATCGAAACAACTTTATTGTATGCTTCTGCATTCTCTAAATAAAAACTCGTTTATATCTCGTCTAGTAAATTGATCGTACTGTTGTTTTGTTTATGAAAACAGAAACCAATTGATATTATACTATTTCCGTTAATTGTGAAATAGGATATGAATTTGGAATATGAATATGAATCTCATATCCTGATTTTGGAACTGAAATTCGATATAATGTGATAATTCTATGGAGAAACTTTCGAATGATATGTTGATTTCAGAATTAGATTTTAACATGGCCTATTAATACGTAACTTCCTGAATAAAATAATAAGTGTGATAAAAAGGCTAATCTAAAATATATAATATGTTTAAAGTTAAAATTATTTAATAAATTTATAAGTAAAGCTTTAATTTTTTTAAAATATTATACGAAAAATTAAATTCTAATTTTTTAATAGAATACAAGATTAGCACTAACAACAAAAAAATCAAAATTTAATTGTTAAAATACAATTTTTAGTATTTATTTATATAAAAAGACTTATGCATATATATAGGTAGAACTCTCGAAGGTAAAATTCTTGCGGAGAATTATTCATAAGAACCTCCTTGACAACATATGTCAAGGTCAAAGTCATCGGCGTATAGGCCCAACTTTGAGAATTTTACCGATATACATTTGTTATAATTAATATAATATTACTATATAAATATTCATAATATATATATTTTGTAAATAAAATATATGTATATAATCATTGTAAAATATTTTTTTGGGTAAATTAAAATAAAAGAGAGAAAGAAATGAAAATATAATACAATATGAAAAGATAATTAATAATCATAAGAAGAGAGAAAAGAAGTCAAAATTACATATACTTGAAGATTATTTATAAGGACAATCTCTTTGCTAACAAGTGCGGTCTCGGTAATGAGAATAGAAAAGTTATCGCAGATAAAAGTCGGGATGAGAGAATCTTT
Organism: Cataglyphis cursor; assembly: GCA_039654345.1. Taxonomy (NCBI): domain Eukaryota; kingdom Metazoa; phylum Arthropoda; class Insecta; order Hymenoptera; family Formicidae; genus Cataglyphis; species Cataglyphis cursor. The sequence continues at coordinate 5,308,139 of JBCEZX010000031.1, forward strand.
TTATCCCGATTTAAAGTAAAAAGTGAAAAATGAATTTTAATGAAGATGCCGAGATGAGATTCTGGAAAGAAATCACGGCGAAAGTAACCTGACCATCAAGTTTTCTATCTCCATTATCTCTCCATGTAACAGTTTCATATATTAAAATCATCGCAAGTTTTTTTTTTTTGCCGCTTAGTAATCATCGCTGGAATTAGAATCTAAAATTGATAAAAATTATATGACAGATATATTTGAACAATTCTCCTCTTAGGAAATTGATCTGTTTTTCTATGCCGCACACATAAATTACCAATTATTTATATATAGTTTTTCCTAAATAATACATTTATTATGTATTAAAAACGGATAATCAAAAATGTTAATATTAATCATCGCATATAACTACTGTATACACATATTTATTATTCTCTTTTCAATCTTATTTCAGGCATCTTTCTCAAGCATCTTCCTTGGCTACCATCTACGCTATAATTACACGTGCACACAGGGGATGGGTTCTGTCGAAGCCGAAAAAATATCGTTGCGACAAGCGTTGATGTACAATGTTAGTCTACGGTTGTTTCCCAAGCTCGCACTTCCCAAGTATAGCAACCGACCAATGTTGCGCGATACGCTTCGTCCGTCTCTTCTCTCCGGAAAAATTTATCCGCCGTACGGTCGACGAAAGTACGATTCATATAAATCCGTACATGCCTCGCGTATATATACTAGGGAAAGCGACAATGTGACAACAACCAAACGCCCCGCGTTTCTCTATCTGAGCAAACCGAACGCTAAAGATTATCGTTAAAGATCATCGATAACTTCGCTCATTCGACTTGTATGGCCAATCGTTGAATATTGAGCAAAAATAATTGCAACTCCAAAACCCCAAAACGTAAAATCATAAAAACTAACAGAGCTATTAAATGCCCGTTTGTATTTATTTATATTCGCCGATCGTGTTGCGTATCGATGAGACTGACAGGGATTGTAGCAGCATCGACAACAATTCGTGAGTTCGCCACGTGAAAAGATCTGACAGAAGACCGAAAAATTATCTTTCTATCTCGTCAATATAGGGTTGATTGATCGCAATCACGAACAATGCGCTCGGACGTTTGGCATTTGTGCATCACTCAGGACGAGTTTGGTGTTCGTGTGTCTGCGCTCGCAATCAAAATTAAAGATAGCGGATAGATAGGGAAAAAAAAGAAAATAGCCATATATAATTTATGTGTGTTTGTACGATAGAGAGAAAGACAGAGAGAGAGAGAGAGAGAGAAAGAGAGAGAGCCAGAAAGAAGTTGGTATACGTCGATCTATAAATTGAAATATTACTGAGCTAAACAACGAGGCAGCCACAGACTTACGGGAGAATTGAAAGAGAGAAAGAAAGAGGTAAGAGAAACGAGAGAGTCGCAAAGAAAGAAAGGAAAAAAAAAAAAAAAAAACGCTAACGTACAACTAGAATTCGTGCCAGTTGGGAGAGAGTAGCGTGGAGGGCCAATATGCTAAACTTGCTCAACATGGACAACTTACATTTCGTCTTTTTCATTTCTCTTTCGTCTCAGCGGATCTATTGCTTTTTTTTTTTAATTCTGATCATATTGATTTTTTATATATAAATATATATATTACACGGTGCGGTCGGCTTATGTCAGCGGGTATATATAGGGAGACACACAGTTGCATATATGCACGTATATATATATATATATGTATATATATATGTATAATATAAAGAAACGTAGATGACATCGAGTATGTACATACGTATGGGCAGAAATAACGGAATTACTTAGAGTAACGTAGAAAGTGAAAAGACGGAGTACACAGAATATGTAGAAATCCAAAGAGGAGTCTCGTGTAAATCTCTCATATATCGGGATGAATGTAAAGAATTAAGGACACAGAGCAATAAAAAAGTTAGAGACAGAGAAATAGGAAACGAGAGAAAATGAGAAAGAGAGAGGGGAGGGGAACAGAGAGAGAGAGAGAGAGAGAGAGAGAAGAGATATCAGCTAAACGAGATAAAATAAAATAAAGCTATATGTTATGAGGAAAAAGTGAGTTCGAAAAAGAGAGAATGAAAGAGCGGAACGCGGCAGATGGATATACATTTATACATATATATGATCTTTCTCTGGCAGGATGAAAATTATATAAAGAAAGATCGAGTGCCACAGCCTCCATGTATGCATATATAGTCGAGCTTCTCCGCAAGAATCTCTTTTTTTAACTTTTCCGCCGTTTCTCCTTTCTATTCAGATCACTTTTTCGAGAATGCGAGATGGATAATCCTCACATCGCGAGCTCAGGATTTAAATCTCGTGAAGGAAATCTGGAACAGTGTCAGAGCAGTTTTGCGAAAAGAGAGTAAGAGCGTTTTTCTGCCCACTTTATTTATAAAAATGAAATTTTATTTATGAAAATAAAATTTGTTAAGCAACGCATATTCATGAAATATATTTTTTTCTGTATAAATGTAGTTTTGATATTTACACAAATAATACTTTAGGTGTGTAGTTATTTGAAAATTGTGTACAATGACAAAATAAAGTAAAAAATTTAAACTAAAAATAAAAAATAAATTTAATAACGCCCCAATTTTTTACCATTCAAAAAACATTTTGATTTTGAAAATATGTCAGATACGTCGTGCAACATCCAATTGTGTAAAGAGTAAAATCACAAACACTCGTAACGTTTAATATACGCATAATGTTTTCGATATTACATAATATACACAATATTAGCATGAATAAAATCCGCTTGACATTATTCCACTTCTTTCGAAAATAAAAAAATCTTAGGTTTTGAAAAAATTTGACGTGTGCTTCGGATCGCTTTCAGGCGACTTTAATCCGCAATGAAGCAAAGAAAGGAGAACAGCAACGACACAACTCGCCCCAACTGACACTTTCATTTTTTTTTTTTATGCTACGCGTCTTTTTCTGAATCTTCTTGTTGCACGCGCGTTTATAGCGTCTTAACGCGTTTTGCCTCTCTTACGTGAAACGAAAAGCGTGACATTCGTTCTCTCTCATAAAAGCGACAGGCACGCTTGTTTGTTGCCTTTTTCTTTTTTTTTCGCCACCACGTACGTCACGTTTTGGAGGATTTTGGATATTACTATCATCTCTAATTTTATCATTGTAAATACCCTGCAAAGAAGGACTCAAAGCAATTGTACGGGATTTTCAAATGCAAGCGAGTTCTTGAAATTTTGAATATTTATATGTTGCTTTGTCAAAAAGACATCAGCTAAGAATTTTTAAACACGATATGAGTGATTTATTTTATAAACTTTAAGTCTATTTGCAAGGTATGCGATTTTACAAAATTGACAAACGTTTGCTGCAATTGTAGAACTTGCACCGAAGAATCGATAAACCCTGAATTTGTTAGCCCTAAGATATTATTAAACGTTATTAATATATATTAATAATTAATATATATTAAAATTTATACAAATATTAAAATTTATACAATTATCTATATATTTGTTTTTTTCCACATAGATATATATACTATATGTATACGTATATACTGACGACTATTACATTATTTAGCAAACAATAGATTATAGAAATTTCTACATTTTCTGATTCGATAAGAATACTGATTTTTACCTTTCTATATTAGCAAAATTCTTTGATTCACATTGTTACTTGCTAAAGGCGTTTAGAATCGACGCTGCAGTATCTAACAATAAGGTAATATATCGATTATTATATATGCAAGTTCTATAAATTGCCAAGTAATAAATGTACTCGCATTAGAGATGTTATTTATGTATTTGTCTTGTCTTTATCAATTCGATTATCGACGAAACGTACGGGCCGCAAAAGAAGTTTTTTTATCAGTGTACAACGTGTCAATAACTTTCTCAATCTGATAAAACCGCATACGCTCTATTCCGTTTATCAATGAACTCTGTCGATTACGGAAATTCTAAAAGTATTGTTATTTTACACCTTATTTATAATTATGTTCTACATAAATTTCTCTTTTACTCTCTTACAATTATTTTATAAATATATAATGACAATTATATATAAAATATATAAGGATAAAGAGGAGATAATTATTTACATTAATCTTATGATGATCTTGATCTTGATATGTTGTCAAAGATATGACTCTGAGTAACTTTTCCTTATAATTTAATTGGTGGTCAGTGTTTATTAAAAAGTTACTCAGAGTCATGTCCTTAACAACATTCAACATGTCAAGTTACAGGCCATCGACATGTCCGTTAATGTAAATAATTACCAAAGAGAGAAGAAGAAAGAAAGAGACAAATTTGACTTATCGAATTTTATTACAAAAATAATAATATGACTTGCTGATATAAATAATAAATAAACTTTCAATAAAATCGTAAAAAAGAAATTTGGACATATGATAAGCGATTCTCGAAGTAGTTTTGGAATCTACAAACAAAAGATAATAAAAATAATAAAATCATTTCTATACGCAGAAAATATATTGAATAACGTAGTCTGAAGTTTGTAAACTACTTCCACTTCGCGTGCGGTCGCGGGCCATAAACACAATAAAATATAATATAAATTGCGCCCATTTGATTTTAATTATATGTAGTTTACATCAAAATTAAAGAGGATGCAATTTCTATACCAGAAATTAATTTAGCTTTTCCTAGTTAGATAATTTATGTTTTCCTGTTAAAAAATATGCCAGTTAAAATTTTTGTGTTAAATATTTAACACATTTATGTGTCAATTTAATATATATTGCTATTGTATTAATTAAATTCAAATGTTAATTGAAATAAACTATAATTAAACGTCATATTACATTTTCTCGTGCGTTGCGTGAATATACGAATTGCGAATACGCGCATAATCCGGCACAAGCTTACAATCTATGCTCGCATCGGCGTTCGTTATCGAAGAATCCGTTGTCTGATGTACAATGTTCTCACAATGTTCTCTCGATGTTCGACGATATTCTTTTATCCAGCATCCGGACATCGAAAAGCATTGGAGGGATAATAGTAACGTCACATCAATTCCCGCGCGATTTTACGTCAGTTGCGTCTGCCACAATTGTGACGTTACTTCAGTTCTCGCGTGATTTTACGCCAGTTCAGTGATCGCACATAGGAAGCCACATAGGAAGTGTCGCACTTTATTGTACTTGACTTTTTTTTTTACTTTTTTGTTTTGGTATCAATTCGACCGCTCGAGGACTGCCAAGTACGTTTTCTGCCACGTGTGTGATCGATGCCGGCTCGTAAAAGAATATTCGCGCATTTCGCGAATGTTATTGAGTGTCCGGAAGTGTCGAAATAAATGTACGAACGATTGTTTCAATCCGTAAACTGTGATCCGTACGAACGCGAATGTATCTTGACTGTATACGTCGACTGTATATGTGTGCGACTGATGTCAATCATGTTCTGCCAAATCGCCATTCGATTGAGTTTTTTTTTTTTTGACAAATACGCATGTTTCGCGCATGTGATCGAATACAATTCGAGAGATATCAAGGACTATAGAGGAATTGAAATGACATTGCTCGTTTACGATATTGAGATAATGTTGAGTGTCTCTATGTTATTTACTTGCAGCCGAATTACTATTATTGGAATTTTTATCCACATTCCTTTCGATGTAAAGAGATAGAATATTCCCCTCATTTTAATATTTCATATTTTTCTACAACTGATTATAATTAAATAAAAATTAATTTATTGTCAGAGAAATTCCTCCAAAAAAAAAAATTAAATTTTGTAAATGTGATCATCTTTCAAACTACACAGTGAAAATTTTTTAATGTTAAAATTTTCATAAGAAGCATAATACATATAATTTAACCAGCATATAAATATATAATCAACAAAGTTCATCAATTTCGGCATTTTATACAATCTCGCAGATACTTTTGGCTATTTTGGTAAATGTTTTAATGGTCAACACATACGTAGCACAACGCTTTTACCATAAGATCGGGATAAAAAGAAAAATACATTTGAAAGTTTTGGGGAAGCTGCGCCCTAAGCATCTAATTCTAAGCATGATAGCGATCTTAGCCTTATTCAATAATCGTATTTAAAACACATAATTTCGCTTATAGACATACCCGATTAATCTACGGATATCATTTGATTCTTTAACATTCATACAGGTAGAAATTTGTAGGTAATATTCTGCTTTTTTCAGCGAAGAATGCATATGTATATATATATATCTGATACAAAGAGTCAATTTATTGCGCGATGACATATGTATTACATGTTGCAATTATAATTTGAGCTATGCAATATAATATTAGAATATTTTTGTCTAATGTAAAACATTCATATCGTAAAAATAAATTTCCATTTTGATAATACTCAAGACATCAAAAAATTTAACAGAATGTTTAAAAAGAAAGTGAGTGAAAGTTTTATAAAAATACTAATATTATCATTATTATAAATGTTTATAATATATAAAATTTATAATTATTAAATATAAATGCATGTGCGCATATACATTGCGCAAAACATTGAGCGTTATTCGAATAAATTTTTAATTAAATAACGAATAAAACGAATATTTTGTTCATTATTCATTTATTCGTTATCCGATTCAATTTGTTTTTGATTTCAATTTGTTATTCGTTATTCGAAAAAGGACAATTACTATTTGTTA
>JBCEZX010000031.1:5314885-5333449 GCA_039654345.1 Cataglyphis cursor
TATTTGTTACTTTTTATTCAAAATAAAAATTATTTTTTTATATAAATAAATAAAATATACATATAAATATTTTTTACATAATATTTTTTTAAATAATTGCTCTGAACCCAAAGAGATGTTCAAATATTTTATTTAATCTTTAAAGGAGTGTGATATTTCGCACTTTTCGTAATTTTTCATAATTTCTTTATTAATTTCGTAATTTTCAATTTCATTATTAAGTTAATCTTTACAGCCCAGATAGGGGATAGATTGAATCAATTTGTCATGTTGTTCTCTTGTTACAAATGACACTTCGTATCAGATACATGCCCCTTGCGCTTCAATGAATTTTATACTCTATGGACGCCTATTGGTCCAACTGTAAAAATCCCTCGCGAGAGATACAGTGGTCCATATAACAAAGTTTTCTAATAATCTATTGATCAAGTAGTATTTACATTGCCGGTCGCGCACGTAAGATGATCGGCTTGATGTGTTATACGATTTATATATATATGTATATGGTATAGGCGGAACCGCATCACAATTATTAGCGACGCAATTAAGTCAAAACCTGAGCAAATCTATTTTTTTCAAAGTCCTTCTAATTTGTTTGAACAAGTAAAAAGCAGCAATATGTTTTCAATCGTTTGTGTTTATGCGATAAAGTAGGAACGGGATAAAAAAAATATATATAAATTAAATATATATACATATATATATTTAATTTATATATACATATATATATATATATACATATATATATATATATATATATATTCTTTAATTTATTAAATTGATTAAAGCCAGGTTTTGATCAAACAGCATCCATTTCGTGGATGCACGCCGATTAAAGAAAAAAAAAAAAATTAATTTGTCAAGTACTTTATCAAAACACCCAATATACACACCTAAAACTGCGCTAAAATACTAAATTTATTTTTCTCCTGTATATTCCGTGCTTTACAATCGCTTCTACATCTTTGAAGCTCGCGTTAATATCTAGGAGCCGTGTGAATTTCCGCTTTCGCTCGTTCGCTGTCTCGAGAAAAAAATAAGAAAATAATCTGGAAACGAGAGTGATTCTGTAAAAGCTTTTTTTTATATATATAATATTATAATATTTAAATACAATATTTATGTATATTAATAGCAGGGAAAGAGAGATGTGCCGATGTGTTTTATACGGTTTCACATGCTAATTAAAAATATAAATTTTTAATTAGCATTTTTAATAAACTTTTAATTTATAATAAATTTATATAATAAAATAGTTTTTTATAACATAATAGCGCAATGAAACACACGTACATATGTGTATGTGTGAGAAGATCAATATATTATTTTTTTAAATAGAAATATGATTACATAAATGTGCAAGCACATTTAACTATAATATTAAAATGAAAGTTCATTGACGAAAAAGACAGATCTTTGTAGATTAAAATTTATTTTAATCACTTGTTCCCAGATTCTCACATAATAATCTCGCGATTGATTAATTTTTCGCGAAAAATTGACGATTCTCATAAAAATCCTCAAAGGCGATACGAGCAATGCGCTACTCACACGGTTTTTCTACGATTGATTGTACGAAAGCTTTTCTCATTCTTCAGACAGAAATCGGTTGCGGTGTCGCGTTGCGAAACCGACGGACGGAGGTGTTCATAAGCTCGCGTTTAATCGATATAATTACACACCCGGCCGATTCGTGTATCATGTTCATTTGCGATAATTAATCGGGGGGACTGATCGAATAGCGTTGCGTCAAAATGAACGACGCATCGGCAAACAATCAAATTAATGGCTGCGCGTGAACGCGTCAGCCGAGATCGGGGAGGAAGAGGGGCTAATTCGATCGCTTATAGATTAATTATTTTAGCACATGACAGGTCTCGGTAGCATTCGAAATTTTGTGTTAATAGTGCTTGGAAAAAGAGAAAAAAAAAATTGAAAAAAATTTTCAGTTTTAATTATTTTGAAACGACAAATTTCAGATATATATTGAAATATGCATTCCATTAATTGGTTCGCGTTTTGATGGAAAACTTTAATGCCCTTTAATTGGAGATGTTACGAGCGAGTTTTTAAGAACAATCTCTTTGTATATTGATATTTACAATGATAGTTTTTAATAATAGTAACAACAATGTATACAAGATATCATATTTATGCATATCTGTTCAAACAACAAGAAATTACAATAATTATGTTATTCGTAATTGTTTTAATTTTTGTCATTTATTTTATAATTGCTTTAGAAAATACATTAATTTTTTTTAGTATGGATTTTTTCATTAAATAACCAAATAAAAGTTTTAATAAGAGATCTATCTTAATTTCTATGTTTTGTATTAATATTTTTTGCAATCCCGGAATATATGAAGATAACCGAACACCCCCGCGATTGCGCCGAAGAAATCAAATTGGCGTACACCGTAACGCGCATTTCTGCTAGTGATTGTACGAGTGCTGCTATATGGTCTATAAAGGGATCATATATGTAATAATTTTAAGTTGTTTTCGTGTCAAATCCTATCATTGATATTAGACGGTAGAAACCAGTGCCGTCAATTCAAAAAATTTCATGTATTTTAATCAATGAAAAATATTATTAATATACATAATCTTACGTAAAACTCTAAGTAAATACACAAATATATAAATGTGCCGAAATAAAATCAGCACTATTCCATGATTTTATATACTTTTTTATTTTTATCTTTATATTTTTATATTTATGTATAATGTTTGTATTAAATTATTTTTTTAAGTATAGCTGTTCAAGATTGATGTCTTTATAAAAATGTTTTCTAATTTTTGTCAAAATGTCAAATGTGATCATATGAACGGGGAGATATTTGTTTTCAGCAATACATTAACCATAACATTTTAATTGTAAATTTATAGGAACATCATATTACGCGAATGTTGAGTAACTTTAAAGGTAAACAGTCTGGTGTAATAATTGCGACATTTATGGTATGTAGCTTATTTTTCAAAGTTTGCTACTGCATATTATTCGAGTATACAAACGGCTAAGATCACTATCGCCGATTAGAAAACAGCATACATACTATATCATGTGGTATTGGAACAGCATATTATCGGATATTCACGGCACTGGTTGAACCTCGTCGTCTTTTTCTTTTTCTTTACTAGCTATAATACACAAAAACAGTCTTTTCCTTAAATTTCATCTGACAGGTGGCTCGAGGAAATTTTTTACAAATGCGACAAGAAGCTAATTCCGCTAATAATTTCGCTTACTCTTGCTAAAACTCTGTGTCTAATAGGATACTTTGTGATCCTTAAATCACCGCGATAACGAATAAAAATGACAAAAAGGGATGAAGCAAAATGAAAGCAATTAGCAATAAATTCTTTGTAACTCACGTAAGCCAATGATATATGACGATCGCTATATTCTCGTCAAGTTTTATTTTTTCGTGTAATTTTCGTAAAAAAGGAAACAATACACTGATTGTAAAATTTCGATTTTTGAAATATTGAATTTTGAAAATGCGCAATAGAGGGAATGGCATATCTTTTACATAATTTACTGCTTGCCATTAAAATATTCTGATATTATCTTTCGCTCTCTGAGAACTAACTCAAAATATTCGAAATAGAATAATAATCAAACTAAAATAATTAATGTAACGTAATAAACAAATATAAAATTATAATAAAAGACTCGTCTATTCGATGGGTCGCAAAATTTTCCAAATATTTTTTTTCCTTTTTTTTGTTATCTTTTCTTCGATTGATATCGCATGAAATGCGCGATTGTGATAACCTCGTATCTTCATTATTCATAAAATTTAAAAAGTTACGTTAGCTTTTGCTACACTCTTATTCTTTTTATCACGAATTCTAAAATCACACGAGCTCAAAATTATCGTTAAAGATCAAAAACCAATTGCTACATATTATACGGATCAATCGAGTTGAATGCTTTTCAATTTTTTTTTTTCAATTATCTAACTTCTCAAAAACATTTTTCAAATTTCCTACATCCTCGTTGATTATCTTCGTCTTTTTATGAACAGATTTTTCTTTCATTAGATGCGATCGAAACTTATCTGACGACAATGCGAAGAACATGCTCGTTTTGTTTTGCCGAGGAAAAAGGGACACCATGGCTAATTACATCAATATACGTACAATATTTACATGTAGCGGTTTTCGCGCACAATCAGTGAAAATGTGCGGTTGAACTGTGTCGCATCGTTTTTTTACTGAGGTAAAATTGGCGTGATTTAAATGGTCTTACTTTTCAAGAATAACGCTCAGTCAAAATATCCGAGTACTTTTATCAGCTTTTCTTAAGCACCACTGACAAAGCGCCTAGATAAGATTGTCGGTCCGGGAGAAAGATGTAATTTGGAAAGCCATTCGGCTATTAAATCAAAGAGTTAAGTACCCGAATAATTCAAGATTGAACTAAAAATTAAATAATGCAACAATTAATGTAAAAATAAATTTTTTTAATATATGAAAAATTATATCACATTTTCATCACAGAAATCTAGCATCATTATTTGTATATTAATATCAACATTAAGATTAAACTTGTTGTTATAGAGATACGTACAGATATTAAAATTTTATAATTCGCAGTTGTAAACTGGCAATTAATTGTAAAATTTTTTACAAAATAATATATAAAAACTTAGAGATTTGAACGGACAAATTTTTATTTAATTTCCTATTGCACAAAAAAAATTGCGGCAATTAAACAATTAGTCGAAGCGTTGAAGATGTAAATTAATCATGTTGTTTTTTACGCGACGAAATTGACTCACGGACATTTCGACTGCGATTACCATTTTTTTTTTTTTAATTATTCGTGACACTTTTTACACGCTTCGGCACATTCACATAGCTCGGTCATTTTAACTGATTTGCGTCGACGCTGAAAGCCGCGGTCTCACGCATTCATTTACACATGTCACCCGTCACGTTTGCCTATACATCCGTCGTTTACACGCGTGCACGATCAGTTCGTGTTCATATACGGCTAACACGAATAACACGTATTATATTATATGTACAAAAGCAAAGAGAGGATGCGTGAGGGAGGACGCCTTTTTCTTTTCCTTCAGCTGCTCCCTTGCGCTTTTCTCTTTCTTTTTTTTTTTTTTTTTTTCTTACGCTCTTATTCTCGGCTTTTAAGCGTGCTTATCCCCGAGTCTGCGTATGCATCGTGTACATCGTGTAGGGTAATGAAAGAAAGAGAGAAAGAGAGAGACGGTCAATGCGTGTAGGTGTCAATTTATCAACTCGTTATACCGGCGTTTTTGGCAATTTCCTGCGCGTCGGCGACGAGGGCGTTTTGTCCGTTTCGGTTTCTGCAAAAATATTTCAATATGCATCGTATCAGTAACGCACAATTATAATGATTGTTGGATGTCATTTCTTTAATTCGTTTCATGTCAGCGCAATCGTGAAAACATGTATTGTATATTGAAAATGTTATCATTCTTGAACTTGTAGAATAACATTTTGGATAAGTGAATCATTGATGATAAATTCAATATGCGTTATAAAATGTGAATTTAAGATATTTATGATGCGTTGTATAAAATTCAGGGATTTTAGTATTAAATATATGAAAAAATGTGAAATATTTAGGGATAATAAATTGATAAAAGCATGTATACAAATACTACATATTTCTCATTGTAAAAATACTTATCAAACAAAAGATTTTTAATTTTTGAGACCCCTTAAATTTTTTTGCAAGCGATTTTAATTTTTAATGGTAAATTGTTTTCATGAAATTGTGTATTTTCTGAATTCATACAAAGAAACGTGTTAAGAATGAGATAGAGTGATTATCAAATATTCACGGATACAAAAATATTCGTTCTTCATCTTGAGGTCAAAACGGAACTGTGTCAGCGGTCAGAGGTCATTCTCGTCCTTGCAACGTCCTGGAATACCACTTGGGACTTTTATTCGTTATATAAAAAACCACTACGCGCACTACTCGAAGTTATTTCCAGAACGACATATATATATCAAGCCTACATCCCTATGTTAGGCTTTTCCTTTCTTTATGACAACCTAGTTTCGAGATGGTCGATCTTCTCTCGTCAAATCAACTGAGTGTAGTCACAGAGTTTATGTTTTATTACAACGATCGTCAAATTACAAATAATTAGTGGTGAATACGTACGTTTTATTTGTAATACTAATTTTAAATGTAAAAATATTTTCATAGAATTTATATTTAGGACATGAAAATCGATAAATGATATTTTTCAGCCAATTTAAAGTTATGATAATTTTATTTTTTATATCGGTCAACGCGTATCGTCGAAAATTATTTATAGACTCGATTAATTTTTTTTTACGTACAATGGAAAATTTTCTCTAAGATACCATTGTTTCTACTAAATTTGAATTGAGAAATTTCAAAAATCATTTTGACAAGATTTATCTGTTGGTACTTACCCATGAGAAGGCCCAAATTTGTAGGCGTCTTTCCAGATTGCGGATCGTCTAGTAAGTCTCCGGTACTGTTTTTTCGAGGGCGTCATAGAAATTGGTCGCCAGGAAACACGAAGTGAATATAGAGAATCGATTTGCGGTTAAGTCTGTTCACTCACGGTAATATCACTATATGGCATTGACTTACATATCGGTCGCATGCTCCACCACCAATTCCGCTACGTCGTCGGTTCGCTCGATTATCTGCTGCACCTCCTCGAAGCTCCGATCGATAAGAGATGCACCGGACCATTCTAGCACCTACACACACACATACACACACAGCCATTTCATACAGTATATATTATTAATGTTAATCATAAATGCAAAAATATGAGAGAAATGGTTCTTTGGGACGTTAATTATTTACGTTCATTCCCTTTTTTCTCTCATTTTAATTGTTTTTTTTTTTAAACACAAATTAATACACATAATCAAAAACACTTGATTTTTGGTGTATTATTATAAAAATATCTTACAGTTTACAAGAAATGTCGCAACAATCAAACTACATTTTTTATTTGCGATGACAATATTAATAGCTAAAAATTTTATCTTGCATGTGTTTCTTTTTCTTAATTTTCTTAACTTCCTTAAATTTTAAAATATATTTTATGAAAGATTTTTGTGTATGTAGCATATTAAATTACTTATTAAATTTTGATAATATTCTATACGAAATTATCATACATCTATATTCTTCTATATAAATTTAATATACGCATATAATGATTAAACTAAATATATCATTCATGAGAGACATAAGCTCACATAAGCTATACATATAAGAATGTATTAAAAAATTATAATTTTTGAATCCTTTTTTATCTCGGGACCTAGCAAAATGATTAATGTCGCGCGTAAATGAACGAAACGGCTCAAAAATTTCCGAAGAATTGTAACCAGCGGCGATAAAATTAATGTTAAGACGCGTCTCGGCAAGACAGAGGGAGAAAGAGAGGTAGGGAGGGAGAGAAAAAGAAAGAGAGAGAGAGAGAGAAAGAGAAAGAGAGAGACTGAATTGCAATCGGTCATAAAGTAACCCGCTTTCGTTTGCGCCCTTTAAGTATTTAAATTACTTTAATTACTTGAGCGGATTGCCGTGGGGAGAAACAAAGAGACCGTCACGGGCGACAGTAAACTGTTAACTTTCGGGAGGGATTCGTTGTGATAATCCTTACGGCCCGGGAGATATTAAGATTTAAGGGCCCATCTGTTTTAACCAGATAGATGATATTTATTTTCGCGTAAGATGGAGACCCGTAAAAATTTAAATGCAGTGATTAAACACGTGAATTCGTTTAATTTCTTATCGTCACAAGCGCGCAAGTGCGAATTTGATAAACTCGGTTCTCCGATCTTGATTGATATTTACAAGTACGGATTCAGATTTAAAAGTCTTTAACGATATATCTTATTGTAAACTTATACGTATCTTCGTAGTTTCAATTTAGATTGTGTTCAGTCGCTTAATTAATTAATAATCATTAATTAATTAACAAAGAACAAAGAACAAAGAATTAAATATCCGATTAACGTATCATAATTATTCCAGCGTGATGTGGAAAATTCACGATGATAAAACGCAAGATTAGAGTTTCTCCTTGTTCTGTCGCACACACACAATGAAACATTAATAGCGTTTGCAACAAAATATCGACCGTTATTTAAATTTCAAATAATCGCGAAACTTGCACGTTTGTTTTAATTAGCATATATTGTACGCGAAATCCGAAAATATATTCACCGCCACACCTGCTGTATAAGGGCGGATTCTTTGAAGAACGTTACACGGATTCGTGTTAATTACGGCACCCGATAGCTTTCAATTAAAGCACGAACAGTATCGAATTCAAATACATCGGTGAATACATATATATCGGTGGAAAAGAGAGCTCGATCGATATAGCACGACTATTTTTCTTTCGTTGAAGTGTAAAAAGCGTAAGAGCGAAAAGTGAATTATATAAATTAACTTTTAAAATAAAAAATTTATAAAATTTACTTTTAAAAGTTTATTTATTATACATCGTATTAAAATGGACCTTAACTAGTCAGTTAATATATTTTGAGCGCTAATTTTATAATTTTTTACTATATTTTCTTCCGTGCTATTTTATTTTGAATAACTATTTCGTTCTCGCGTATGATATTAAATTCGCATAGCATATGGCAAAATAATCGATTAGACATTTTCTCTTTTTTTTCCTTTTTTCCTCTCCTTCTCTCTCTCTCTCTCTCTCTCTCTCTTTATATAGTATATAAAAGTATGCAGTATGAATATAAGATAATTCATGTACTATTCTATATATTTGCTTGTTCGCGACAGCATCTGCATATATTCTTGCGACCAGCGTTGAATACAACCTCGCACATAATTTTTTTTAGCAAACATTTATCGTTACCGTCGTTGCGAAGATAAGACGGCTTATATTCGAAAACGCTCGCAATTGGAAATCCAAAAATAAATTTTCTATGTATGTGTATTAACAGACTGAATATAAAGATGTAATAAAAAGAACTTGCAAGAAAAATGAGAACGCAGGATATTTGAGAAAAATGTAATTTTGTATTATACGATATTTAACGAAATGCAACAATGGGCAAAGTAATATAATAATTACGTCATGCTTAGAGATGCTTCAACGTTCAAGTTTTCCTTTTGAGAAATGTCTGCAATGTGAACCTTTCGAAATGGAAATATTTATTCGTGCAGGAGATGGGGAAAAGCATTTTCAACTTTCCAGCTGCCCGTCGAATGGTTTTCATTGCGTGCAAATCATTCCTCCTTTGTATATCCGGATGCGATAAAAACGGATTTATAGGGAAGAGAAGAACGATTCCGCGCAGGTGGTACGTAGTAATACAGAATTTGATCAATTTTTTATGTTTAATAAAAGCGAATCCGAATTTGTAGTTTCTAGTAATTTTAGAATCATCGTATTTTTTGCAGCTGATCAATACATACTATTTATTTACGTCTTCGCGATTTCACACATTTCTTAAGTAAGTCAGAATCTACAAATATTTTTAATTTGTCTGAATCTTTTCTTTTCAGTTAAATTATTTTTCTTGGTATCATATATATATTTCATGTAATTAAATTGATGATCATAAGACGCTTTAATCTGCGATTATGTTGCCTCACATATATACGTTTCGCGCTGTTACCATACGCGTACAATTTTCTGTATCGGTGCTTCAGAATGAGCTTTTCAGCATTCACGTCATTGTGTACGTATATCCGTGTTGGATATATATATATATATATATATATATATATATTCTTTTTTTAGACTTTTTTCCCCTCTCTGAACTCTTATAGAGGGTAAGCTGCGAATACCGGTAACTTGGTACAGGAAATGACGCGTATGAAAGCGATCAATCGCCAGTTTGCCATTTTCTATAATTCCCGTTCATTGTATGATATATCGCATCGATCGGTCAGAAAAAATCCAATATGCATTCGCAAACGGACGTGACATGCTGAGGAATATTCATGAAATGTTGGTGGCGATACAATACCGCGAAGTTAACTAAAAAAAAGTATCGCGTGATTTAATAGCCGATCGATCATTACAATTGAAAAATGTCAGAGTTAAAATCAGCACAATTTAAAGCGGTATGCGGGATGTCAGATGCGGGCATCCGAATTGTGGTATTCGGGATGCGGGAACGGCAACATTTATTACAGGAATCGTAAAACAACTGGTTTCCAAACCGTTTTGGATCTCTTATTATTATATTATATTATATTATCCTATATTATTTATTAATTTTATTTTATATATTTTTATAATTTTATTTAATTTTATTTTATTAAAATTAAACATTGTTACTTCAATCAATTAAATCGCCAAATTATCCATATGACACAACAAACGTTTTATTCATTTTTTTCATTTTAATATAAATTACCTATATAAATCCTATATTATTATTAATTTTATTTAATTTTTTTTTATTAAAATTAAACATTGTTACTTCACAATCAATTACTAAATTTGATTGATAATTTGACTTTCAGTCAAATTATTTATATATCAAATTTTGCAATTTGAAGCAATGCATGACCATCTGTCATGTCATAAACGAGCATAAAATTATGCTCATGTACCCCGGCGACAATAATTAGCCGGCAACGGAAAGAATTTTTTTCCTTCATCGACCTCTAATGAGGTTCGAAGCTACATACTCTGGCTAGATATAGCCAGAATGAATATGGCCAGGATCAAAGGTAAACTGGCCCAACGGAAGCAATCTACGGTGCATTATATTAGGGCATTCTATTAGCACACGCGAGTAGAGCACGCGAGTAAGACACGCGAGTAGGGCACGCGGTTAGGGCACGCATCTATTATAAAATACATGTAATATTATAAAATTAGTTATATATTATTATTAATTAGTTATATATGTAATATAATAATATGTATTACCTGTTTTTTCAAAATCAATTAAACCAAAATTATACATATATAATATTTGAATTGTCAAATACGCAGCCATGACAGATTTTTATTAATATGAAGTAATTTACAGCGTAATATTGAAATAATCAATCAATATCGAGGAAAAGAAGCAATAATACTTGCGAGTATCGATTTAACATGTCCTTTTTAAGAATTGTTGGAGATTAACTTGTATCTTCGTTCATATTTATGCGTCAATTGATGCGTTGGTGTCGCGTGGATGTATCGTGACGTAAATATTCGTTCAGAATCACAAAATGAAAAAGGAAGAGGGCGGGGATGATGACTCTTAATTTATCGTTTTTATTTATTGTAAATTAAATTTATATTAAAAAATTGTTTTAACTCTTGGCAACAAAGCCTCTTTGTATTATTATTGTAAAATACATGAATGTATTTATGGAAGCATTTTCAGTATAGCGAAATAAAATCGCATTTTATTTTCCGATAAAATTTGTCTCACTTAACACAGTAAAATTCATTTTGTCGAGTTTACTTTATCATTATTAAATTAAAACAGAAAGGATTTTATTTTCGTAAAATAAACACAAATTATTTGATTTATAACAAAGTTACGATTAATGAAATATTGAATCAGAGAACGAATGCGCATGATTTTAAAATTATATTATCTCACTTTATTTTCAACCACTTTAAGTTATTTTAATTCTATTAACATTCAAATCTCTTTTCCAATCTCAATCTTCCAAGATCAACTTTCAACTCGTGAAAGTTGACGTCTTCAATCCAATCCAAGTTATTGTTTAAACTTGATTTCTCGATTTGCATTTTTGAATAATTTGCAGGATTTTAGTTTGCAGAATTGAATATGAAAAAATTCCAATTTATTTTGAATAAAAAATGAATACATTTTTTTAAGTGTATTTTCGTATATTTTTATTAATATATGTATTTTAAAAATATATTTTTCATTCGTTCTTAAGAAATTGAATTTTACAATGCGAAAATCTTCTACAAAATTTCTACAAGATTTCTACAAAATCTATTCAATTGCAGAAATCGTATTTTTAATTTATCTTCACATTGTTTGGCGTCAGGAGAGTAATTTATCTACGAAACGTGCACATATTACGCGCGATCTAACTTTGAAAGTATTGGCCGGTAATAAAAGTTTCTTATACAGTTTATTGGATCACGTCGACGATTAATCAGCGTGTGTCCTCGTGAACGTTAAATTTCATTTCCCACGTAAGCCATGTGACGACAACGCTCACCTGACGTCAGGGACAAACATTGTCAGAACGTAGAGGATCTGCTGAAAACCGGATTTGCCTTTCGATTGACTTGACGTCAAACTTTATTGTTATTAATTACCGCGTGGGCGATCGTTTATTAACCGCGAGTGTATGTACGCGGTGCGCCACAATAATTTGCTGACCGATAGATAATCACACTGATGATATGGCATAGGACAAGGTAGTATTACGAGATCATTATGACAGGATAAAGCACGATATACGAATTATGATAGAAAAAATTTTAGATCTTAATTTTATTATAATTCTCAGAAACAATATTCTCGAAAAAAAAATTAATGTAATGAATATTTAAATTTATTGCAAGAAATCTTATTTTGTTGATTCACTATATTCTTATTACAAATTTATTCTATCAAATATTCCTTCTTAGTTTCAACTTTTACAGGTTTTTTAACTTTAAATCGATACTTTTATTGCAAACATTTGATGAAAGATCAGCGTTCGTTTTAAATTTGACGTGTGAAATGTAAAACCGTTTACGACCTTTTTACTGTCGCGATAAAATGAAAAAAAAAGAAAGATCAATATTTAATTACGTTCTCGTCCTCGTTTCCAGGTCCGATTTAGTAAGAACTTGTTCTCGCAGGAGTTCTAATTACTCCGCCCCTCCGAGAAAAATGCTCTTTTTATCTTCATTTCTCTCTGTTTTTTCCTTTTTTTTTTTGTTACCCATTATTTAAGTATCTAACTAGAATAATATCTAAGGCAGCATAAAATATTCCTCTATCGAAACATAAAATTAATAAGAAACATATGTTTGTATCTATGTATATATATTTATATTATGTGCATTATACTGTAAATCAATTCTTAATTAATAGAACAGTTCAATAGAATTATTATTTCTTATTATCTTTATTAATATTAGTTTTTTTATAATAATATATAAAAATGTAAAAACAATTTTTACTTATTTATGTGTGTTATCTAAAAATAAAAAACGTAGTTTAATGCTCAAATCAATATTTGCATCTTTAATATCAATTTTCTTCTTAAAAGGAACAATAAATTCGTAATTAGATCAATTCGTAATTAGATCAATAAATTAGCATTCAATTATACCATGTATTCGAATTTGATTTCTTGCAGTTGGGTACACCAAATTAAGGAAAGTCAATTCTAACGGAGATCTAATCTAAAGTTGGACAGTAATGAATAGATCGATCGAAATAGATGTTGAGTTTGTTGCCCATTTCGATTTTACAAACAACGGTACGTAAGCGGATTAAACAAAGCTCGATTCCCACGGAAATGTCGCCGCGTGAATTTTCGTTACGCGCAACAAGTATGTCACGCCTGTCAGGATGTTTGCCATTTCCCGTTTTCATGTTTCGCGAAATTCAGAGCACTCCATTCTCTCTTAATCCCGACTCGATACTCAGTCATCGACGAGAAAAATGAGGAATAGATAGAAGGGGAGGAGGGAGCAAACACGCTTCTTTTATATCTTAAGAGGGATAATGCGCGCGTAACGAGAATGCGGGCTATTGTGCGATATCTGCACGTTCCTTATTAGACATTGTTGCTGAGCGAGAGAAGAAAGCTCGCCGATGATAAGCGATCATCGTCGGAACCTCTTTATGAAAATGTAATGACGGCAAATAGGAGCGAGAGAGCGTCTCTCTTCGCCTTCTCGATCGATCACTGGCGCGCATCTATCTATATCGTATCCCTTTGTGCGCGATGACACTCGAGGGAAAAGATAGAGAATTCAAGGGATTGTACTTTCCGCCTTTTTATGCAGATTGACGTTTGAATGACGTCTGAGTATCATGCTGTTAAAACCATTTAAACATAAGTCCAAAAATATAGGGCTTGCTTCGATTTTGCATTACGTAAATATGACGTGTAAAAACATTAAATCGATGTACTTTTTCTTCACACTTTATATTTATTTTACGCTTAATAAGTAGCTAATTTTAATTTATTTGTCCCAAAGTTTGCGTTTTGCATCGCGATAGATATGAATACGTTAATAATCCAGATCGTAAATATGGATGTAGGATATTTTTATAATAAAACTGGTTGCCCCAATTAATGCATAATGAGCTTGTGCAGTTGCATGCAGCTTGTATGACGTTAAATAAAATTCATCAATTTTAATATTAACATGACTATGCAAGCGAATAGAACGGCTCTTTTCGCTTGACTGTCAGTATACTTCAACTTTAAATTTAATTAGAATCGATGCGTCACAAACTGTCGATATTTACGCGCCTTTATCGTTTATAACAATGTTGGACAGTTAGAACGATGAATGTATGACAGGAAAATATTTTCGTCGCCATACTATATTTGCTTTCGAGATATATTGAATATTTATGTTGTGTTATTTGAGTGTTATTCTGTATACGATTGGCTGAAACAGTAGAGTGTTTTCTCTCATTTCATAAATGTATATATAAAAATAAAGAACTGACAAAATCGGTAAATTTTAGAAACATTGAAAGCGATACGTACAAAATTATCGTACTTTAAAAATGCAAAACCTATCGCGTGAATCTAAATGGAATGACAGTAACGTCAATAATTTATCATAATTTTGCATGTTTTCGAACAAATATTTGATCGATTGCAATAAGGAGTTTAATTTTTTATATAAAAGTAATAAAAATGAATGATTTTATATATTTGTGTGTACATCTAATTAATATATTCAAATTTCTCACTACACGTTTTTTTTATAAAAAATAGCATATAATATAATAATATAAAAGATAATGCTTTAAGCGTTTAAATACTAAACATGCTATTCCAAAATATTTAGTGCATTAAAAATATATTGGACAATAAATAGATGATAACAAATAATTTGTTTAAATCTGAGAGACAATAGGGAATCGAGACGTAATACAGTTGGAAAATTTGGTTAAATTTAACATATATATCGCATGTCTCAAACGGCTCACAAAATATGAGTGTTAATTTAACATAATATTAAATACTATGGTGACACCAATATTCTTAATATTTTAACAAAATAAATGCAAACTTCATAGTAATTTAAGATAAATTTTGTGTAAAATCAATATATTTTGATAATAAAATTAACTTACTTAAAATTAATTAGAAAAACATTTATGAACGATCTGTAGTCACTCACGCTCTTATTCTAGAATGAAATTAACATTTTTTCTGTAAATTTTAATAGATAAATCCTGTCACTATAATACGAAATATTTATTGTATAAAATTAAAAATATGAATACATTGTGTTATTTTTATGCTTTTTTTTTCGATTGTTTTAGTAATTTAACATTTGAGTTCAATTAATACAACAGCAATATGTTAAATTAACACATAAATTTATTAAATATTCAATATAAAAATTTGTATTGGCATATTTTTTAACAACAAACAAATTTTCCAACTGTGTAAGCAACTCTTTCAGGATTATTCTTTGAATGTAGATGTTAATACATGTATATGATAATTATATTATAACATTCTATATAGAATCAAACATCAACGTGTGCGCACGTACCTTGTCGCCTTGTTGCAAGCCGGCCTTTTCGGCAGGGCCACCTGGTACGGTCCATACGATGCAGGCGAAGCTGCGCCCATCCGATCCGGTCTTGCCACCCACCACTCTCATGCCAAATCCGCGCGCTGTAACAAAAGGATATAACGTGGGCTGAGAATGTGTAGTGTGTAATGCACCACCGTTCACAATTTCCGCGAATGTCTCGTCTCCGTGGGTAGGATTTACGTCACCGAGTCGAGAACGCATGGCTGCGCGCATCGCACGCACCGACCTCTTCTCCAAGAGAACATATATTCATGTTTTGCAGGGCGATGTTTAATCCGGGTTCACTGTTTACTCTAATATCCCCTTACCTCTCCTCTCCTTATACAGGGAATTTATGCAATACATATTCCGCAACACTAGGTCTAGGAAAATAATTAACACCCACGCTCGCTTGCTGCAAACGTGAGCGACAATTGCGCCGATTGTTAAGGTAACAATGTTATATTGTTAGTGAGCTCTAACGCGCGCCCAATTGAATTTATAATTTAACTTATAAGTGAATTTAAATTATAAGTGAATTATCATCCAATTGTCGAGACGTTTTTTTTTCTTTTTTTTTTTTTTTTAATAAAAAATAAGAATTTAGCAAACAGTAAGTTTAAAAAAAAAACCCGGATTTAAATACAAAAGTTATATGTATAATATTACTTAATAATTATAATAAGTAATTCCTTATTCTAATTTTTATAATGACATCGCATGCATGCGCACGCACACACACAAAGATATCAACGGAAATTGTTCTTAAAGTTTGCATATCAATTATTATAGCTCAGTTTAAGATATTGCATAAAGTATTACTCTAGCAAATGCATCATGATTTTCTCATACCAATTTTAAGGATTAAAAAATTTCAGTGAAAAAAGTTGAGAGAATCTTTAATCATTTTATTTGCTGAAAGTGAAGTACATTTACTTTCCCCTTAAGCCACTTAGCCTGACAGAAGGAATCCACAGTGTCGTGTCTCAATCGCATCTTGCGATTAAGCGCACTTTCACGGAAACATAATCCGACATGATTAAGTCAATTTCGAGCCCTAAGGATTTTGTAACATCTGGATAAACCTTCACGCCATTAGCCGCGCGAATTCGACAGATACCCGCGTTATTGCCGGTTACCGCAGATCCTATGTCCATTAGGACGGGAACTCATGTAATGTTCCCATAAAAGCTCTGGGAATTATAGACAATGAGGGGAGATCCGTTTCACTTTTCCGATCTATACATCGTGCGGATTTTGTTCTATGGAATTTATCGGACTTCCATCGGATTTGTGCTGTCCAATGGGATTAAAATACTTAAAGAATTGATTATTTCTATTTTTTTTAGTCTTACTTTTCGAAAAAAAAACAGAAGAATTAACAGATCTTCCGAAAATCAAAATAAATGATTAAGGAGAGATTAATTATTTGATATATTATATTTTTATTATTATTATTATTATTATCGTTATTATTATTGTCGTTATTATTATTTATATTAATTATATTATATTATATTATATTATTGTTTTATTATTATTATTTATATTATCTAAAGCCTAATATAATTAAAATACCTAATATAATTAATATAATTAAAATACTGTACAATATTGTGAATAGAAATATAAAATTCATTTAGCTCAAGAATATTGCAAACATATTTGCGAACTAGTTTTCCATTCCTGACAGAAGCCGAGTTTATCGGGGTTAATGGAAATTAATAATGCCGGAAATTTTTGCGAAAAAAAGATTGCGCGATCATCGTTTTCTTGTTCACCGAACAATGATCGCGTTTACGTCGGGAAAAGCGCGTAGAATAGGTTGAAAAAGTTCACTCTTCTCGCACTATTTGTGCGGATGGAGCAACGTAACTCGCTTTCAAAGTTTTAACGAGCATAAAGAAAGTGACGCGGCATGATGAGCATGTAGGGCGAGAAAAATGGAAGAGATAATAGTGATAAAAACGGAGAGATTTGTTAATAATTGCGTGTAACATTCGTAATTTGGCTGTTCCCTGCGGTACGGGCGAGAAAAAAGAGATTGCCAGGTCGATTTTTTCCAGCTTCACCCGCACACTATTCCACTTGTTTCTCACGTTCGTAAAAACAAGTTTATATCATTCGTTATTTACGATTTTTCCATAAAAATTTTCTATAAAACTAAGGATACAATCGTGCATAAACAATTTAAGAAAAAAAAAATTATCAGAAATATGAGTTATATTAAGCATTGCCGTTCAATTGGAGAAGTTATTTATATAAGATATATTTTATATATAGCTAATATATATACCGGGTTTTCCAGGTCAGGTCAATAAAATTTCAGGGTCTTATAGGAAATTGAATTTGAAACAAAAAAGTTTTTATAAACATAGATTCAGAAACGCTTCGAAAGTTTAAAAAGTAATAGTTCATAAACTTCAAAAAGTCAATATTGCGTAGATGCTAAAATTGCATAAATGAACAGGGATATCATTTTGAACATATTTGATAATTTGGTTAAAAATTATTTTTCTTTTACTTTTAATAAAATTGTTGTCTTTCTGGATGGCCCTATTAATGCAATGTTGGAATTATTCTTTGTTTGAAATAAATTTTTTAACGAAGCATTTCTGGACATGTGTGTTTATAGGAAATTTTTTTAAATAAAAAATATAACTTCAAAAAATTTAGATTAATTTTTAAAATTATATTCGTTATTTAATATTTATTTAAGAATCTATTTGATCTATTCGTTATCAAGAGAATTGAAGTGGGATTAAATTATTATCGAAAGTGACTAAAATCCTTAAATGCTGTTCTAATTTAGAATAATAATTTA
>JBCEZX010000031.1:5336568-5373752 GCA_039654345.1 Cataglyphis cursor
ATATATATCATTTAGATGATGTCTTTCTTCGGGACGATATTCTTAAATACAAACGAGCGCTCGATAATTCGGAAGAGTTAAGTCGAAAGACTTCAAGTGATCGAGAGATGTGGAGTGAATTATAAAAGAGCACTATGTCCCAAATATTTTAGAAAAAGCATTATTTTTTTTATCAAATAAGGACATGCTTTACTTTATAAGATCTATAATTTCATGTCATATTAAACACGTATATACGTGCAAATGTCATTGTTACTTTTTTTATAAATAAGAAACATAACATGTGTTAAACATATGTTTTGCAAATGTATGTAATCTATCAAGATCTATTTTCTTGACAATGTTATTAAACTAATGGATTGTACGCGGTCAACGCTTTTTATACGATTACGTGTTTCGAAGTAACAGTTTAAATACGTCATGTTGAGATTACGGGCCGTGCTCTTGCGCGGAATTAAATCCCAGCAGCAACTCCATGTTTTTCCGCCTTGCCAACGTCGTTTAATTATAATTATTGTCCGAGTAAAATAAATCGTCTCCACCTACCGCTGTTCTTATATTAAGTATAACGATGTCACGCGCATGGAAGTGACAAAGCGAGAGGCGTTCCGCTCTAAATTATAGTTTGCAGTAGCGCTGGCCGTGATAATTCATACTCTGGAAAACGTGATCTACGAATTAATTTGCATTGTTACCGAGATTTACATGCGAGCGTCGCGTCTATGTGGAAAATTTTTACAATCTATCATGAACAATCGTATGTGCGCCGCAATTTGTTTCCGGGTTGTCACTCAATTGTATCTCGTGACTTGTATTTTTGTAGGACAATTCTGAAAATTCTTCGTCCGTCACTCAACTATTATTTCTACATAATTCTTTAGCCGTCATTTCATTTAATTTAATTTCAAATACGTTCACGTATTGACTTTGCTTGTGTTAAACTCGTAAGTATTAATTCGTCATTATTGTATTGCTTTTGAGAGAGTAAACTTTATGGCTTTAAAGAGTTGATTTTAAAGCCGTATTCTATTGGTTATTAATGATCTATATCAAGCCATAACATAATTAGCACTACAGCACACTATATTACTGAATTTTTATTGTAGGTCAAGTTTCTTTACATAAATGTTAAGATGTACAAGGATATTTAAGATTTTTAATTATGAAATTTTCAATAATTTCTTTCAATTTTGAAAATTAATTAAATAAACCAAATGTACACGTCATAGATTTTTAGATAAATTTAATCTCTTTTTTTGTATATATATAAACAATATTAATAAGTTTATATACCATGTATAACTATAATGCACACATAACTTTTCTTGCATTACATCAATTTAAGTAAATGATACGCAAATATTATTTACGCATTATTACTTTTCCCCACGATCTTTTGCAAAAAAAACTCGACATAAATATTTATATGTTATATATGTACATATGTATGTATCGAGCACTGGTTCCCTTCTAGTCTGTCGTGTTCGCTCGCATGTTACATGTACATCTCGATCAAATAGCCCGGACAATATTCACCAAAATTCTGCTACAGTAAACAGCCCCATTTCTCATGATTAAATCAAAACAGATTCCTGTTGCATTCATAGTCAACCTGTTGATCGTTAATTCCAAACATCCTTGTTTCTCTTAGTGCATTATCCCGTTCCGCAAAAAGTATTTAGCCTTCTCAAAATGGAATGAATCTCGCTTACAGTTTGTTGTGTCGATTAAGATACACAGCCTACAAAAAAATATTCTCTTGCAATCTTACATTTAAGAAATTAATCGGCAGAAAGATACGCCCAGCTTTATATAAAAAAATTATAGGTTTTTTTTTCCCACGTGATGTATGTTTTTTAATTGAATCTATCAAAATACAGATTTTTTTAAGCATCCGCGCTCTATCTATTTATATTTTTGAAAATTAATTCAAACTTATTGAGATAACTAATAATGTTTATAACTCTGAAACTTTATAACTTTATATATACAAGAGAAAGAGAAAAATCAATAATTTTTCATTAATCTTTCACAAAAGTTTTTTCTTTTGCGAGTTCTCGTTTGTTTTTTTTTTTTTTAATAAAATTCCCTTGACCGGATGCCTTCGAATATTGAGACAGCGAGAGATCAAGACAACGGGCGATTGCGTTGATCGACGTGTATCCGGATGTGCGGCGAGCTGAGCGGTTTACAAACGGGCTCGTAAAATACACGAGAGACACGTCCGTTTATGTTAACGTGTCTCTATTGAGCCGTACGCGGCGAGAGAGATAGAGAGAGAGAGAGTGAGAGGGAGAGAGGAAAGGCCCGATCGATCGCGCACCTTCCGGTATTCCGCGAGCGCGGCTGCGTCCCGTGATGTGTTCCGTGTGTGCGAATTCGTACGAAAAGCTATTATCCCGGGATAGAAGTGTGTGCACAAACGACCGATGTGTGCGGTGTGCGGTGAGACTTGGACGGCTGTGCCTGCAATCTAGGATTCGTGCGATTCGCGACGACGGACGGGATGACAGGTCTTTCGCACGCGCTAGGCGCCGCGCTATACTATTTATGGAAAGATGCTCAAATCTGTAGCTCTCCATATTTCGCGGTTTTTCCTGAATATCCATTTTAATCGATCCTCAGCGCGGAAGGAACAAACGCGTGACATTTTTGCGGATAAGATACGCGTATGCAAGCGCTTTTCTCCAACTCTTGCTTTCTCATAAAGGAAGCTTTGTTTTTTCACGAGAAAATAATTTTTTCGTTCTCTATGCCAATGGGTTTAAAATATTCCAAAACATCGAAAAATCATATTTTTAGAAAATGTCTGTATGTATGTATATACGGAATTTATTGTGCAATCTCTAGCTTCCGCAATTTTCCAGATATCGGGCTAAATTTTTTAAAATTGATAAAATATTATTAAATAGATAGAATGTCATTAAAGAATGGTTGGTATTAAATTTCGTGAGAATTTGTGAAAGGATTTATTTTTTATAAAAGTTTGAATTTTTTGAGAAATGTTTATACTCGCTGTAGCTTCCGCAAATTTTAGAAATATCTGCCTCTATGAGGAAGCAAAAATTGAAAAACTCGCTTGCTTTAAGGAGATTAAGCTTTGGAACAAAATAAAATAATGAGAAGCAATGTGCAATTTTCTAATTTGCACAATTTTCATCTAGTTTTTTTTTTATTTTAATATCATTTTGATTTTCACAACTTTGATAATTGAAGAATAAATAACGAAACATTATATTGAGATGTATTATGGCGCTTATCAGGATTGCCCTTTTTAATTATTTCAATCGTAAATATCAAATAAGATTAATACAAGATCGTGATCAATTGATTTGACAATTTGATAATGTTTGACACCTTTTTTTTATTTCTCTTATTTTTGATTATTTCAATTTTAGACATAATAATTGCACACACAAATGCGGATATTCTATATTTATTCAATGAGATGTTGCCATATCGTCATTCGTGGAAAAGCATTGCGAAATTACATCCTGGTTATTACAGCTATATCCAGTTTACGTCCATGCATTACGTATCATCGCGTTTAATGGCTTTCTCTTCGAATTGCGCGAATTGCAAAGCGGATCCATCATTATTGTGCTTTCTGTGTGATTACAACGTATTAGTGATGCTGATGATGTCGTGATTAGTAGGTGTTGCTTTATACGTAAACAAGAAGCATGATTGAGCAATGTGTAATATGCATTGGTCAAATCAGCTCGCAAATTGCAAATCCTTTGTTTTTCTGAATTATGAAAATTATGAACTGTGAAAATACAGTGTGACGTGCAAATATCTGCGCGAAATTATCAGATTAAAAAATCAATTTAAAATATAATAGCTTCAAAGTTTTTTGTATTTATATTAGGCATTATTAACAAATAACAAATAATGAAAAAAAAAATGAAATAAGTCGTACGTAATGACACATGAAAATACATTAGAATGAAAATTGTCGTTTTCAGATTAATGATCTCGTATTGAATCAAACTTGAGTCGTTAAATGGTTATATCGATAAAAATGAATATATAATTATATATCTCGTCTTGAATTGAGATCCATTTGTGTGTGTGTGTGTGTGTGTGTGTGTGTGTGTGTGTGTGTGTGCGAAAAATTAAAGAAAACTGTAAATAAGAGCCTAGGCGGGTATTGATGCGCAATT
Organism: Cataglyphis cursor; assembly: GCA_039654345.1. Lineage (NCBI taxonomy): Eukaryota > Metazoa > Arthropoda > Insecta > Hymenoptera > Formicidae > Cataglyphis > Cataglyphis cursor. Next base: position 5,340,735 of record JBCEZX010000031.1, read on the forward strand.
TTATTATTGTTAAATTCAAATAACCAATGTGCATTTAAAAAATTTTTTCCATTTAATTGCTCTTATCCTCTAAGCCTATTGCTTGCGTTATTACAACTAGAAAAATCGTATGTACATCTCCGTTCTAGACCAATAATATAAATAAACAAATACATGTAATATTATAATTTAACCGTCTCGGTATTAAACAAAGCGCTGCAATAAAACAGAAACCATTAAACCATCCATGTATTCCTTACCATGCGCTTGCCACGCCTGAGAGTTTTATATCATTAAATAAATGCAATAATTGTTCTAAATATTAAGCGCGGCGTACACCTACACACGTATTCATATTTGATAACAGCAAGCGCGATAATTGTATAATCATGCAAAATTTTCTAGATTAACGAATATATATAAATAATAGTAAGTAAACCGCGTACGAGAGAAAAAAGAGAGAGGAAATCGATTTGAAACATTGATTGCAAAAACATTCGCGACATAATTCAATTGATCGAGCATATAATTTAATAAAATAATTCGCACGCATACCGCATCAAATTTGTTAATAATTAATTTAACTGAAATACTATTACATGTATGAAAAATTCTCTATGTATATTAAATAATTGTTGAAATTTTGATCGGATAGTATCGAAGGATTGAATTTTGAATTTTGAAGGTTCGCTTTTTAATTAATCATTAAGACGTAATCGGTATATTTCGCGCTTTTGTAACAGTGCAGAAACGAGAAAGAACAACGAGAAAACGCGGGCACGTGTTGTGAAGGAAGAAGTGGACGAAGAGTTTGAATGCGCAACGAATAATTAAATGTCAATCGCACGCCTACTCGTCAGGCGCAGGCTTAGAATCGTTGCGCTGACTCTCTCTCTCTCTCTCTCTCTCTCTGTCTCTTTATCTCTCTTTCTCTCTCTTTTTGATCTCCGCTCATTTACCTGCTATTTATCTGATGAGCACACTAGTAGTTTGTAGTTGATATAATTATAAACCGTCATCCATTTAGAACAATAGCTATATCGATCATCGAGAATTTCGCGTCCGTATATGACGTATCACGTTGATAAACGCCTGTTATATACAATATAAGATCGGATATGCATACGTGAAATGATAATAAGTTGAAATAATGATACGACAATGTATACGAGTGATAAAAGTTTAAACATTTTTTTGGAGAATTTCACAAACTTATTTTATTTCAAATGCCTACGGTTTAATTTTAAATTTGATTATTGAAATCAAGCTCTCGACTACGTAGATGAAAATACATAATTCATGGAGAATGTAAATGTGGGCGATACACGGGACATCACAATGGAACGGCTATAAAAGGCTCTAAAAGACCGAGGTGTAAAATGACAATGGATGTGGAGGGTAAACACAAGGCGTGAGAGAAAAAGAGAGAAAGAAGGAAAGAGAGGGAGGAAGAGAGTCAGTCAAAGAGGAAACGACTCGTGAAAAGATGACAAAGAGAGATGGTGTTCCGCGGAGTGGTGAAAGATTAATGGTGTCGCGTAGTCCCGGCTGCTGATTAACTTGGATTCTATCAAAGTACTTCACAATTCGTTAATCTCTTGATTATTATCTCACCAAACTTACGAACCTGTTGCACTTCTTTTAGCGAGCAATTATTTTGCGTAATACAGCAATTTCTTTTCGAGAAAACTACCCGTTATTTTTATCATAATTATATTATATAATTTCATTTTATTATTATGCCAAGGCAAAACTTTCTCTTGCAATCTTTCACTTTATTGCGATCAAGTCCTTTTCAATATGTATGTCATGTCATATAATCTCATCTTTAAAATTTTTAATATAATTATAAATTGTTTTTGTGCATTTTTTAAAATTTAAATCTTTTTCTCAATATCACAATAATCTTTAAAGATAAAATAATAAGGTTTATAAGGTATATAAGGTTTTATTTAGGATAAGAGAAATAAATAAATAAAATAAGATGAATAAATAAATAAGTAACTTATATAAAAAAAAGCAAACTAATATTATTTTTTATATTAGTATAAATAAAAAAAATTTTATATGAGACATTTAGTATAAATAAAAATATTATATAAGCACAACTTAAATTAAATATTTTAATCATAAGCAAGTCGTCATTAAATACTTTAATCATACAAGTAAATATTTTAATAGTTTTTTTATTTCAATATGCAGTTTCAAAAGTATATTTTAAAAGAAAACATATTTTACAAATTATTTTAAATTTTTTAATAACAATAATCTCCTTCTTAGGATATATATATATTAGATCGTCAAAAAATTATATTTACTAATATAATTTTAATACTAATACATACATACTAATGTTTACAGAATGGACTGATGCATCAATAATGAAAGTTTCAATGTGATTCATGACGAAAAGTCAATACTCAAGACTAAAGAGACGACATGAAGCATATTATTATTCGCCCAGTAGTAGATATCAATGATATGAATCACCAATATCAGTGTCGGAGAACTTTGGCGGATCGATAGAAGTTAGAGAATTTAAAGCAAATTTAAACTTTTCTTAAATTTCAAGTTTCGAATGCCTCAAAGGTGCTTCAATTATGGTGGTAATTTGTGCGCTAATTATATACTTACTTCTATGTCCTTTATCCATGACCGGATCTCTCCTCAACTTCACTCTCCTCTTCGCATTCATTCGTGGAACTGAAAAAGATAGAAAATATATAAGTTTGAAAATTTTATCTCCTAAAAACTTTAAATATAATGACTAGCTTTCATCTTTTAATGTATTAATGATGTTTGAAAGAAAGTAAACTTTATGAAATTTAATAAGAATAAATAAAAAATGAGTATAAATAAATTTAATACATGAATGAATGAAGGTCACACAGGATACATAGGATAATATTAGAGAAAAGACTCAATTGTAATCGTGAGATTCGATTTAAAAATCTAATTCGTGAAGTATGAAAAGAGGAGAAAAGAAACGACATGCTTTTTTCCAATTTTAAATCGAAATATAAATTGAAATTACGGATTTAATCAAATAGCAGCTTGATTTAATTTTGTGAAATAAAACAAAGAACATGATGTATCATAAAAGCCATGATTTAACGAAACAATGCTGCTCATGTTGCTTTTCAACGTGACGAATTCGCGTTCGCGTTGCGAAAAGAAACGAAATTTCTTTTGTAACGTTGTCGTTAACTGTTATCTGTTATCATGTCGGATTGCTCATGTAGATTGCATTGTCCAACTATATAGTAGCTGTCTGTCGTCTCGCGTAGACTGATAAAAATCGTTTCGCAGAAGAATGAGTTTAATTAAAATTGCCGATGTATTTCGCGAAAATCCTTCTGTTTAATACGCGTTAGGAGCAACGGTGACTATAAGAGGCGAAGCGAGAAGAGCATCATCGAGATTTTCGGAGCAGTTCCCTTTTTATGCGCCCCGACGATTTCTGCTCGATGTAGCATGAAGACGATTTTGGCGTTAACCTCGATTGCATACCATCTATGTTCGATCTCGACACGTCACCGAAAACTTGAAAAATTGATCCAACAATGACCCGCGGACAAACTTAGAATAGGAATAGACCAGGCGAAAATGAATGAATATTTAATCGCAGATGTATTTTTTAGAAAGACAAAAGGAAATAAGAAGTATAAAGTACTATGAGAGTATTATATAATTTATATATTTCTTACTTAAAATTAAGAAAAACAATAATTTTAAAAAATTACAGAGGGACAAACATTTTAAAGAAAAATTTAATTGTAACATGTGCAAGGAAATTGTTTAATCTTATATATTTTTAAGTTCCAAATCTCTCTAACTTCAAATGAAAAAAAAAAAATTCGTAAAACACGCTTCTGCGTAAACTTCGTTAGCTGTGGACGCAGCGAGAGTTTGAATGTCGTGCGATTACTTAACACGAAAAGCGCTTGATTATCTTTCCATCATGCTCTTCACTTCGCGCGCCTGTTATCACGGTGTGTTTGTTGGCGAGCAAATTAATCTCCTGCGTTAAGTAAATATCGAAGGACATAACTTATTTAAATGAGAAACTGGAACTCCTCCCAAGTATTGCGAAGATAAAAGTTTGTTATAATTAATACAATATATCTGTTAATCTTCTCATCTTTTTCTCTTCTCTCTTTTATTTTTGATATAAAATATTTTATACAATAATTAAAAAATTAACAATTTTTCAATATGTTTTTGTGCGTGTGTGTTCGTATAATGATAAAATTGAATCGACAACAACAAAGAGAGTAATTTACATTTTAAATTTTGTCTAAAGAGTGAAAATCTCTCGTAGTTGTTAAATTGTGATATATTTTTATTTTATATTAAAAACATAAATTTAATGATTAACATGTGAATTGATTAATTCACGACACCTATTACTGCTCGCACATCCTTGTCACACACTCGTGTGAATTTCCTTTAATTCACGAGATGTTGCGTAAACCGTACCTCGGCCCTAGAGGCATAAATCAATTACGTGACTCACTAACAGTTTCAACAAACGACTCTCTCGTGCAAACTGCGTTATCCGTCGTCGCAGCAGCAAACTTGCACATCGTAAAATTACATACAATCACTTTAGCACAGGGTTATCTTCGCACCTCCTCTTAGCTCTCTTCCCCTTTGTCTCTCTCTCCCCCCCTCTCTCTCTCTCTCTCTCTCTCTCTCTCTCTCTCTCTCTATCTCTCTTTCTCTTTCTCTGTTTCTATGGAGAAATTCGCTCTCACCTTTTTCATTCCATCTCGTGCGCAGCTTGTTGCATCACAGCTTATCGGCGAAACAGACTACGGCGTAATCCACCTTTCGATCGACATTCCGTTAATGAACACGTGGACAGATCGCGATTCGCACTTAGCTTTCGTAGCGTGTCATGTTGAATCGCGATAAACTGCCGTCGTTGCAATCGATATAGCTGAGCTACGTGGGATAGTCGCTTGTCGAGCGAGAAAAATGAAACGGTCCGTTTTTTCCAGCTGTAACTCGGTGACCCGCACGACGAGAAGGAAAATACGCTGTGTCGACCGATCTCGCGAATAAAATCTCCCAAACCTATACATGTTGGCGGTCATCCAAGTGCTTCTTGCTGCGTACTTTTCAACTGTCCGCGTCAGCTGTCAATTTTCTATAAACGCGACGGAACGACACGCGCGGTATCACTATCGTGTGAAATAATTTCCAAAATGAATTCTCCGACTTTTAATGTTTTCAATTAATGATTATGTAACAATCTGAAAACTTGATGGATGTAAAATGATTAATATTTGTACGACAGTTATATTAATTCTCTCTTTAATTCTCGAGCTTCACAATGACAGAGCTGCGTTCTTATACACTATATGTATATAAGTAATATTACAAATAATTTAAGATATAATTATTAATTGAACAAATTTTAAATGATTTTTCAAAAAATATATTCACACGTATTTTAGGAAATTTATGAATCAATCTTTCTTTCTTTCTGTATTAAAACACTGTGTATTTAAATTACTTCAAAAGATAATTTTCTTTTAATTTTAATTAAACGTGATAGAAGCTTTTATCGAAAGGCTTAAAAAAAACTAGGTCAGCTATAATAAAAAGATACTGCATCGAACTAAGTTAGTCTCTCGATTAATGGTGATAAAATCTTTCTGCTCACAATGTATAATAAAAATTATTCATATACGTCTCATATATATATATATATATATATATATATATATATATATTATATAGTCAATATTTAAAAATTATATTATTTTTTGCAATAATATAAATCAAGAAAACTAACATGAAATAAGAGGGATATAAAACGCACAAATTTTGAATTTTTACAACAATGAAACAGCTTTCAATTGAAACAAACTTTATGCATTCGATTATACATATTTTAAAAAGGGAAATATTCATCTTGCAACAAATTGCAAAAGGCAATCTAAATACTTTCGAGTAAGAGTCTTTCGCGATACATATATGCATTTTAATGCATAGTGTACATGTAACAAGGCCGTCTCTTTTTTTTCTCATAAATATTTAAACTACGTAAATACATATTTTGCAAGATATTTATCAATAGTTATAAATTGTACGAAGAAAACATTATGATAAATTTAGAAATGAGGGAGAAGAAAGCGGGTAAAAGTGTTAGCAAATAATTATTATAAAAATGAGAGATACAAATATACTTTATCTCGCTGTAGGAATACGTGACATTAATAAAAAATAATAATAATAAAAAATGAAATAAAATGAAATATAATGATCCCTTTATTTATAGGACGGAGTAAGATTCTTCCGAGGCCCCATCAATTGTACATTATAATATGAATCTTCTGCGGGAAAGAGGATTCTGGTAAAAGCAGGTCGCGCGTGCAAGTCATATGCAAACTAAGGGCGATATTTGATTGTGCTCGAATCAGGTATCACACCAGTCTAATTAACCCAAATGTCACGTTATTCTAGACAAAGGGAGAAAGAGACAGCCGGCTTCGTTTTCCCGTAGCAAATTAAATGATATTTGAACACGACACCTTGGGCACTGAGTATGGAGATCCACGATGACCTCCGAAATTAAATTCCAGATTCCTAATTAACGGGATTTCATCACTGGCGGATATAAAAAATTCAGGATTAACTGAAACCAGTGTTATCCGCGAAATTGAATCACTGCCCAGCAAGCTCGAAGCTCGATCGATCAAACGCACTCTCTTCCCACGTAGAACTTTTTTTTTTCCGTAATGCTAATATTTGCGCACCCGTGGCGAAAAATTCCTGCGGTTTGTAGGTACTCGATATTCCTTTAATAAGGTACAAAATTATCCGTGAAAAGTTAAATAATTAAATATTGAGTCCTATATTATCCTCACTCATTACAATTACACGATCAATTAATAATAAAGGAAGAACTATTTTTACAAAACGCGTGAAAGAAATAATCAAATTTTGCTACATTTGATTAAATGAAAAGCATATCCTTTTGTGAGATTAATAATACTACGAATATTTTCATTCTTTACGAGTATAAGAATATAGAGGAATATTGAGAGACGAAAGAAACGATGATAAAATAGCCAGAAGTATATATAAAGAATTAACACTTTTCGGAAATGAAGTTTCGATTATATTCTTACCAAGATCACTGTCGACATCATGAATGACAATCTTAATGCCCTCTCCATCGACCAGACTACTCTGTCGAGGCAACTCGCGTTCTTCAGCTGCGACCCTGCTAACGGCTGTTGAAGCAGCACCTTTTGCCGCTCCTGGTTGAGCTGATGTCAATGCCCTTATCGCGTTTATGTCAGGTCTGAAATTAATGTAGAATACCCAACATGATTAGCAAAAAATCTTTCTAATAATGAATAATTCCTTATAATAATTATTTTAGAATAAAGATATTTTTGTGAGGTTTAATTAATTTTTGCAACGTCTAAATCTGAAATTCAGTAAAACTGTTTAAGCCTAAAAAAATAATCAAGCTAAAATCAGGATTATTTTTATAAACTAGGATATTCAAAATATTCTTATATACATATATATGTATATATATATATATATATATATAATTTTTTTAAATATTCTACTTTAAAATATTTATCATTTACGTACTTCCAATGACGTGAGCAAACCACAAATATTAGCAAACTATTCAATCGACGTCTAAAAACTTCGCTTCGGAAACTAAAGACATTAATATAAGCACGAATATAAGCCGATTTAAATAACTGATTACAAGTATTATACAGGTTAGACGAGAGAAAATTCAAACTATCGCGGATTTAAGCCGCAAGATGGATATTGATCGTCCATATTGAAGCAAGTTTTGCTATTACTAAACTATCTTGGAATAATTGAGATAAGTTTATTAATAATTTCGCCAACCAACGCTCGGAGCAAAGGTTGAAAAATGTTATAGCCAGTATTGACTCTCAACTTTCTCGGTTAAAATTGTAATAAGACTTTCGAGAAATATTATTTTATTTGCTAAATGAAATTGGTATGAAACCATGTTGACTCAAAAATAAATTTTTATTTGTGTATAATTTATATCAAACGATATAATTAAAATTTTTCTTGCTTCTAAATAGTTATTTGTAATTTTTAATTACAAGTGAGTTTATATTAACTGAAAATGTAGATTAAAGAAAATGGAGTTCTTTCAAATTTTAGATTTAATTTAAGCATTATTATAATAATTTAATTTTTTATTTCAAACATCTCGGTATCACACATCACTCAAATTACAATTTCGTAAGAAAAAAAAGAAAAAAACGAGCATAATAAAGAAGTTTAACTTTATACTTGTCACGCTTTAATTCATCAAATTCTCTAACTTACAACATAAAACAAATTTAATCTTAAATTGGATTTTCTCTGCGAGAAGAAAAAGCAAACGAAGAAAGAATATGAAACATAGTCAATCTCTCTACTGATATTTTTACCAAAGAAAAATAAAGTTTTTTGTTTTATTTTTTTTTTTCTACACTGCAACGAGACTTTCAAACGTAGCCCCAATTGCGTTAAATTGTTCGACTCGCGCAATGAGCATCGTCGAGTAAGCAATGAATTTCCTCCCACGCTCAGCGTGATATCATGGACACAAATTACCACCCTAATTCCGCGCTATAAAGGCTAAAGAAGCTTACGTTTGAGGTTCATAAAATAGTCTCGACCGCCGTAACTGCTATTTCTCCCCGTCGCAGAAACGGCTAATAGCCTTCCGGATTTCGTCGGATACATTTAACGCTAAATGCGAGGTCTGATTTTTAACTTGCGAGATAACTTTGTGGATGATTTTAATATATGAGACGTAAAACTTCAATTATATCTCTAGATTTTTTAGAAATTTAAATCTCTTTAAGAATAACCGATATGTTCATAATTTGATTTTCTAAAGAATAATAATTTTTTTGTATTAAATTGTGTTTTATGTGTCGAATGCAAAATTTCTTTGAAAGTAATCTCTTTCTATATTCATGTGAGAAATTTTGTTCTATATTTTGCTCGAAATTTTGAATGTAGCTTTCCTCAAAAAGATCGATTAATTTGACGTTAAATGTGAGGTATGAATATGGTTTCCAGTATGTAAACACATGCCAAGAGGAAAGCATCGAAACATCGGTGCACTATCAAGTAGTTTGTCGTATATGCGAAGCTCTCGACATGCATCGTATCGAAAGTTTCCGGCATAATCCTGCAAAAGTTTCCACGTAAAGGAGAAATTTCAGCGATAGTTACGACAAGGGCACTCGCTACAAACTAACGACGAAGAATATCAATAGAGTTCCATTTTCGCGGTAAACTCTTTGATTGGAAACAGAATAAATAAAGAGAATGTGCATGAAGAAACATAAAATGTCAAAGTGTAGTTTTCGTATTTACAAAGAAGCACGAGTGATATATATACATGTATTTGTTGAACGATATTTTAATTGGAACTGTACAAATTTGCGGTTTCTGAAACTTTTTTAATATGTGTCAAAAAATATCGTAACATTAGTTGTTGAATTCTCATTAAAATTAACTGAAAATGCATATTGAGATGTTATACTGTGCGGTCTATTTATATTATGATGACTTTACGAGCCTTTGGCGGAATTTCTTCAAGATTCACTTCAGGAAAACGTAAACGAGCGGTCTTGGTCGCTCTTTCGCAAAGAGTTGGCTGCAAGTTCGACTCGCACAAGAGAAATACGAGAGATATCTTCAAGAATAAGAGAGCGAGTTGATGGAACATATATGTCTGCATCGTGTTTCCAACGTCCCACTTACGAAATAACGGAGCGGAAACTTACTCGCTTCTCGCGAATAAATAAAAATTCATAAGTCGGTTGCGAGCCGATTATATGCAAACGATTGTCCGAAAGCCCCGCGGCTACGCTGCATTAAAAACAGACGATATCCTCCCGATGTGTATGACGTTGATGCAACCGCCTCGCCGTATCCTCCCGTTTTCCTCTCGCAAATTGAAATTTGCAATTTCGCTGACGATCGCGGCAGCGCGCGTGCCCCGCAGCGCTGGGCTTATCATCTCGCATTTTTATACGTAGCGCGGAAAAATCCTCCCTCCCCTCCCCTCCCCCCCCGAAGAAAAAAAAAGAAGCAAAAAAAAAAAAAAAAGCGATGCAAACGCCGAGGCGAATAAGACAGATTTCAAACGAGCCGTGCAACTTTTAACGAGTCTCGAGTGTTCCAAAAGCGTTTCCGCTTCCCCCGAGATGCATAATTTCGCGGCCGCGGCACGCTCGTCGTTCAATTGTTTTCGAAGAAATGGAAACGCGAAAGATCACTATGCACGTACGAAGTAGTATTTTATGATTTTTTTTTATGTTCGTCGCTAATTGTATTGTTTTGTTAATTGTATTCTGTTCTGACGTAACGCAATGATATTGAATTACAATGATATTGAAAAATTTTCTTTATTATTTTATCACCTCTTGTTTTATTGTTTTCGGGACATTTGTAATTGCATTTTGAGTCTCTCTTTGAAATAGCTTGCAACCATCGTTGCGCCCCAGAATACAATTATGGAAAGAAGATGAATTTTCCAAGGCATTTTCCCTATTTATTACAGCTGACACACGCAAGAAAAAAAATATATATTACAAATTCTAATATATTATTTTTATAAATTCTTGTACAAAAAGCAAATACATGGGATTTCACAATCCTGACTCTCAAATAATATCAATTATTCAAATGCAATTGGAAATGAGATTTGTCTCTTCTATTCATATTACTAAGATACTTTCTTAATTAAAGAAAATTCTTCAATTTTCAACATTTAATAATGCCAGAATTAGATTTAATTTTTAATTTGATTTTTGTAGTTTTTTTTATTTTTTTATTTAATTTATGTCGAGGAAGAATTGATCGAAGATTCGTCAAAGAATATGCTATTAACAACGAGCCATGACTATATAAAGGCGAGATTGCTCTGCGAATGGACCTTCTTTCATCTTGCACTGATAGATCTTCCTTCTATAACCACGTTCAATCATACGAACTCGTACTCATGTGGTATCGACAAGAAGCGATTTTAGCCGCGAGCAATCGACCTTTCAAACGTAAATCCGTCGAGTTGATAGAATCTTGCGTTAAACGCACGACTTTGTCGAATGTTAGAGACGTTTATTTCGGAGAAAATAAATATACTACAGCCGTGGGCAAAACGTTTTTGCAAACATCGCGGCGTAGGTCGAGATTGAAAAATAGCATGCGATCACGCATCTGATTTTTCATTAAAGTCTTCATACTTCGATGTAATAGAGAGTGTGTTTGGTACGGATAAGATTGCGCGCATATCTCTTTCTCTCTCCCTCTTTGCAAGGTTTCTTTTTCAAATCGTTTCGTTAATATGTTGCAGTTTTCCATCAGTGATCCTCTTTTCCTTTTACATATAAACCTTTTTCTGACAACATTGCCAATTATTGGAAGTACATCTTTTCTTTGTTTGTAATTTGTGACGAGAGATGCCATTTCAGAATCATCCGATATAATTATATCTTAATTTGCTTTGATATGAATATATCTTAAATTATATCTTAAAACAATTTATATTATTTACAATTTTTAATCGCAATATTAATCAAATATAAATCTTCCTATTTCTCATTATTATCACTATGATCATTATTCAAATCTGTATATTTAAACATTTTCTGAAAAAATGCATAGAGAGAAACGACATCGTGAATAAGCAAAAATTTTTAATATTGATTTAATAAATGAGAACTCGATAGAAAGAATTAAATATAATAAACCTAAATTAATAAATGTGAAAGAGAGCGTGGTCGTAGTGATATATATAACTTGCGTTTCTCGATATTTTCCGAAGACATTTTTGGTCTTTGTCCTTTCACGTTTGTCGCCATTAACCTTTAGAAAATGGAATTTTCTTGCTAAAAGCGTGCCCTCAGCTCACAAATTAAATTCCAAACGTATATTTTTCTTTTAAAATATAAATTGAAATCAATATATGAATACACATTGTAAATAAATTGGCAAGGATGAGTGTGGGTACGTGTGTATGATGATTAGGAAAATTTTTCAGTGGATTAATTTTAATATACGACAACCTAATCATCGTATAAAATTTAAACTAGATATAAGCTTGAAAAAAGTGACAGATGAGAATAGACTAGAAGAGGATAATTTTAAAGAATGTGGACTCTGCAATTGAAGTGATTAAATATATCCAATCTAGATTTTGACATTTGATTCCAGAATTGAATGTATGTGTGCTTCTCTCGTTAGATTTCTATTAAATCTCTTTTTTTTTTTCATCTACCATATAGGAAGCCGTATTGCATTCAGATCGAATTCTGCGATCAAATGCAATGTCACATGTCAGCTTTAGAAGAGGTTTCTCTCTTTTTCTCTCTTTCTTCCTTCCTCGATTTTGTGCGCAGGTTGGTCGGTGATAGATGGAAATTTACAAGATCATATCCCTTTATGAGATTCTTCTCATTCTTTTCATCGCGGCTCATAGCCACTCTTTGAAGAAGGGAGAATCGCTTAATTGCACAGTGCCATCACGAACTCGGAGCGGAATAAAAGCTTTTCCTAGCCGTTTCGCCGAATAAGAATGAGCTGCGCAACGATATCGATTAGGACATACTCGAGAATTTGCGGAAAAATAGAATCTTGCTTTACTTGCACGGTATTTTAGCGTTATTGAGAGAAATGTAATTTTTATTTGATAAATGAAGAAAGAAGACACGAGAAGCATATTGTTAATAAAAGCAAATTAAATTTTTCACATTTTATATTACTATTACACTTAATATTTGTTTTAAAGGATAAAATTGTTCCCAATTTATGAAACAATTTAGATTCGAGAAGCGTAAATATGTTGCAATTTTGCATATGTGTTCTCATACAGAACATTGCGGTAATGTTGCTGCAAATCAATTAAATAAATTTTGTCACCCAGCTAGAATTAAGCAATATAAATAGCAGACTCGTGTTCGTACATTAAAGCTATCACAGTTTAGTGCTGAAGAAAATTCGGGTCATATAGCAAATTGGATACAAAATAATGAAACAAGATAATTAAATAAAATCGGTAAAATTAAAGTAAATGAAAGGGAATTAAAAGTTCCAAAATTTAAAAATTATCGTGGCTGGAAATACAGGATACAAAATTCGTAAATGATAATTAAAACTTTTACTGTTGTGTTTCGAAATTTTGTTGAGAAAGAGAGACAAATATAAGCCATTATTCTTTCTTAGTTTCTCTCTCTTTCTCTCTTTTTTTTCTCTCTCTCTCTTTCAATATAAATAACTTTATACTCAATTATAAATTGCGTCGTTAAAATAAATGAAACATAACTGGAATATTTTCTTCAAAGTTGGGATATTCGGTGAAAATTTTTTTTATTATTTTGATCTATTTGATATATTGTTATGGCAAAGTAATTTTTTTCAAAAATATTGCAGTTGTTATAAATACATTGTCATATAAAGTACTTAAAAAAAAATGTTCTTTATCGTCTTTTTTTTTTAATTTCTCAAATTGTTTTAATATTACCGATTTGAAGATAATATAATTAAATTTAAATGATTTTTAGATTATAAGAATGTAAATGTTATTGTGTGAAAATAAAGCATGCTCTTGCTGTAGAATCAGATTTTTAAAGCAATTGTCAGAAAAAAAAGAAAGAGAAAGAAAGAGCTTGTTCTCTCTAACTTTCTCTCTAACTTAATATGTCAGGTGGGTTGAAAATACATCGACAGCTGTTGAAAGTATGCCAGTTAAGGCGTGCGATATTTGGCAAAATTATCGGCACGATTTACCCTGATTTCCGGCGGTCTACCAAGATGACGATACCTAGGTCGTGGTTGGCGGATCTCTCGATGCAAGCATTCGAAGCACGACCGAATTTCGACGTCGTGCAGCAAGGCCGTATTAAAGCGCAAGTGCCACTTCTATCCTAAGCCGCTCTTCACAATGCAATGTTTAGCCGGTATAAGCCAAAATAAGCCAGGAGAGGAAATCGAACATTTGTTTTAATTCGTAATACAGCTAGCTGTTTTTCTATTTCTCTCGTCTTTCCCGATTTAGCGACTCGCCGTGTCGCTTCGAAATTGAGGTCAACGAATGGTGCCGCTTTAAGATAGTACACTTTGATCGGTTGCAAATAATCAATGACCCTTTTCGAAATCGTAAAAATGGACTGGTATTTTGGAAGCGTTTCGTATGTACGCTTCGTTTACCAGATTAAATTGCATGAGCTATGTTCAGTGCATTCTTTCTAGTTTAACAGTGTAAAACTATAGCATTTAGACAGTATAAGCAAACTAATTTATAAGAACATTTCACAGAAATTTACATTTTAAGAACTAATTTTTTAAAAACAATTTGGCAAAAAAGATATGTATATATATATAAGAGTTGTAAGAGAAATTGTATAAAATTATTTCTAATACTCTTTTATGCATGATTGTGTTTCACAAATGAATTACAATGATTAAAGTCATCATTTATTATTACAATCCTTATTTTTTAAATTAAGCGTATATATTTTTTAAATATTAAAATTATTAATATATCTATTGTTAATTTAAATTTTTATTATTTTTGCAAAAATAGAGAAAAATATTTATTAATTGTAATTTTTATTTTATCCAATATTGCATAATTTTAGTTTATTCTGCTCCTTTGTTTAAAATGTGTATCAAAAATAACTCTAATATGAAGAATTGACATGTACGAGCGTTTTAATTTTTAACAATACCCGACCGTACGAGATAATAGCGATTATAAGCAATTCAGATGCTTTATAACGCTGGCTGATAATCTTAACAGGGAATTCTCCTCGGGCTTTTTCACTCGACTGATAAAAAGACGAAGGGTCGCGCAGATTAAGCCAATTTTGACAAAGGCGATACATCACGTAACACGCGATCCTTTAAACATCTCCAGACCCTTCTTATAATAAGCGTAACGCCCGAGGGATGACACTTTCTTGCCCAATGTTAGACCTTTGACTTTTCTTCTCATGGAAAACGATAGAAGAATGAAGATTTTTACCGCAGTCATTGAATCTGTTGACGAGCCCGGGTCTTGATAACCAGTAAAAGAAATTATTTTCTAATATATGATTATAGCGATCATGTGTGTGCGTGTGTGTGTTTGATTTTAAATGTTAAATTAATTAAAACATTTAAAATTTAAGCTTTTAGAAATTGAAAGCGAGATTACTTTCTAAGATGTCCATCTTAAAGCAAAAGATATAAATAATGCAAATAGAAAAGAGAAAAAATATATTATTGTTTGAGAGAAATTTTAATTTACTTTTCATTAAAAAACACAAATTTTGGATACGCAATACTGTCATTTGAATATATTTTTAATTTATGTAATTTCATTGTATCATATCCATTTCGAGTATCGCATTTTACGCAGGCGCAAGCTTTGCGATCAGTTAATATCACAAACTTGTCGTACTGCATATTTTCGAATAATCGTTACAGCGTGGAGGATTAAGCTCGCTGAAATTGTAACAGTTTAGAACTCGACTTTGGCGAGAACCGCAGATGCTCGTACACGAGTAAATGCGCGCACTTAACGAAGACTAGGGGAGAGAGAGAGAAATAGAGAGATAGAGATAGAGAGAGAGAGAGAGAGAGAAACAGAGAGAGAGAGAGAGAGAAGAGGAGCTGGATAAGTGGGTGGCATTAATTATTTCTCTAGTAGCAAACTTCCCTGTTTGCGATCCCCTCGACTTCTTGCTTGCAATACACATATATGCGCTTATACAACACACATTGCATACTGTTCCGTCGGGAAAAATAAAAGGAACGCAACCACACGGGGGTAAATCGAGGAAGCGAGAAAAAAGGGTAGTAAATCGATTCTCATTTTTACCACGCTGAGGGTTAAGAAAGGATGTTCAGTTCTATTATATCTACACAAATATAATTTTCCATCAATGCAAATACACATATTTAAAAAAAAGATACTTGTAACTTGTCATTAACACTAAGTTTAATTGAGTAAATTTTCTTTCTTTGTCTACGTACCATTAGTAAGATTAGCAAGAAACTATAGAATCGCTGAGAACTATAGATAGATTTATTTAATTTAAACTATCAGCGTAAAAGAGTTTTAATGAAATGTAAACGCGGTAGCATTGTTTCTTTTCTTCAAAAATAGATTACGCGATAAGCATTCTCTTGTCTTGAAATCTGAATATATTTCATGACCGCTCGATATAAATAAAAAATTCCGTTTTATGTCAAAAAGTGTTGGAATGGAAAATCAACATTTTGAGAGTTTCAATAAAAAGATTCTGTCATCTTCGCAAGAGATAATTTGTATGCATTGAATACTTTAAGTTTTTTCCTGCGTAATAATAAAATCAATAAAATATACTTTTGTAGATTAAAATAAAAACTTCCCAAACATTGTTAAAAAATATTTTAACAATGAGTTTATTCAGAAATATGCCGCTCTATATTTCTAGATACCCGAATTAATTCGTTGAAAAAAAATTAATTTTCTCGGTTTGTCCGTGCATTTTCCATATAAATGACCAATCTTACTAAAATTATTAAAACTAACCGAATTATTTAACAATATAATTTTGAATATAATTTTGAATATAAGTTTGAATAAATATAATTGTGAAGAAAAATGATAAATTTTTGAAAAAAAAAACTGTAGGAATATTTTCTCATATATACTTTTGATAACGTAAATATATATTTGCAGTATTTGATGATATTAAATAATGATAACTAAAAAATTAATTTATATAAAAAAATATAAAATTTATAACAATAAAAAATCTATGCAATTTGAAAAAATTATTGCAATTGTTTGTTTTTGACAAAAAATTTTATGCATGTGTTTATAGAGTTTGATGTTCGCCAAATAATTATTTATTATTATTATAGAGAGTACTTTTTCTATCATTTATTACAAAAAAAAAAATATATATATATATATATATATAATTTTACTTTCACATCTTTCGATGACGCAGCAAGCTCAAAAGTTTAAATTACTCTCTGAAAGCGTGGACGAAATGTCTGTCTCGATGTCAAAACTTCAGTGTCATGAGAAGTTAGAAAACAAGCAAATATGTGGGAGTTTGAAATTAAAGCACGCAAATTGCGTATACTTTTTTGCAAAAAAAAAAGCTGGAAAGTAACAAATACAAGTGAATATTTGCTGAAAATTATTTCGAACATTATAAGCTCAGAATTAATTATATATTTAATTATATTGTTTATTTAATCACACTAAACTTCATATATTTGTATGATATTTATTCAAACTTAAATATGTAACATGTATACATATATGGTATACAAGTTTATATAACGCTTACTAAATGAAATAATTTTACGCAAAAGGGATTCAAATACATCATAACTATTCAGTGATTATAAAGATTTAAGCAAAGCGAGAAGCGATTTCGCAAGGAAGATTATCTAATTTAACGCACGTCAGGTCACAAATTGCGAGAAAACTCTGTAAATGGCTTGATGTCATCTCAATCTAATTGTAAGTATATTTAAATCCCCTGAATGAGAATATAGATTTCATTTTGCTTTCATTATTATAAGTAACAAATCTGTGGATTGGTATGATAAATCTTTATGAGATAATAGTGTCATTGATAACTCACAATTGGGAGCCCCTTCGCCGATTACGTCTCTCCTCATCGGGTACAAGAACAGGCTGGGATACTGCAGGCGGTGCCACTGCAGGTGCAGATGACGAGTCTAGCTTAATCATCTTCTCGTCGTCGCCGGCGACCTCGTAAGGCATCACCGGCTTTACAGCGCGGAAGGAAGACCTGCGCGTTACGGGTCGCTCTTCAGGTTCTCGAGCGCCTGCGAAGAAGCAGATGATTAAGGACATTTTCAGGTCAATTATGTTATACTTGAAATATCTAATGCGACTAGTATTATAACGCGAATAAATCGCCCGGAATAACAAAGTCGCTGGCCGATAGTACAATTAAAAAAATAATATATGAATTTAATAAAACGCTTAAATAATAGAAATCACTAGATTATATATTTCTGAATTGGTTTTTAGATATTATTATTTATATATCGGAAAATTAAGACAAATTAATTTTCATAGATAAATATCTCGATGAAATGTTACACACACATCATATACACATACATAGTATTAATTAAAAAGTTTTTTATAAAAGTAATTTTATATATACTAATCGTTAGATGCGTAGAATCATTGCGAATTACATATAGAACAACATATAATTATATTATATATCTAAATAATTAATTTTTTATTTAACGACGTAAATTTTTTTTTGTTATTTTATTTTGCACTGTGTTTTACCTATTTTTAAAAAATAACTCTACTTTGAAAAGAAAATATATACGTGAGAAAAAGTCAAACTGACAAAAAAAAATATTTATTTATTTTATTTAATAATATATGAAAACCTTAAAAAGATTAAATGCAATATATATTCAAAAGTAATAAAATGATTATAGCTTTTTCATATTGAAGTACTACACAGTCAAGTACCAATGTTATTTTTCTCTAAAACGTAAAAAGTATTCAACACTTGACTTTTGGAGAAACCAGCATAGGTCGTTATCTAAAGAATGAAATACATTTTTGCTTGATTACAGATATCACGGTTGAAATAATATTTGAGTTATAACTAATTGTGAGATTATAGAGAAAGAAGAGAAATGGACAAACTAAACAATTTTTAAACTAAACAAAATGAAATGATCTTTTGATTGGATGATGATGATAATAATTCGTCGCGACAATATATTTCCTTGTCCGATAATCGAGTTTCCCGAAAATTTCTCACGTGGTTTTCCGACATACAGAACTCGAGTCTGTTGGTCAAGGTTTGTTTCATTTTTTTATTTAATATTTAATTGTGCAATCTACTGCAAGCACGTTGAAAATCGCATCACGTCGAGCTAAGGATCGCGAATTGAAACTATAAAATTCGATAGATTTGAAAAATATTCGAAGATCGATCGACGCGTACGTGCATGAATGTAGGTGGCTTTAAAATCGCGTTACGATCGTACGCCACTCCATGACGCATCGGAAATAGTTTTCGCAGAAAGTTCACTGCAAGTTGAGTTTGATTCTGTGTGCACGACCTCTTGACGCGGAAAACGAGGAAGATAGACAGAGAGAGAGAGTGAGAGAGAGAGAGAGAGAGAGAGAGAGAGAGAGAGAGAGAGAGAGAGAGAAAGAGAGGGAGGGAGAGGTTGAATTTCCATGTCGAGTTGGCGCTTCCGATCACACAGTCTGGCAATATGCACGCGCAGTATTAAAGTTACACAGTCATTTCAGGATTCGCGATGCACACGTTCAACAGACGCGATTGAATTGAATACATGAAAATGGGTATCCTGAAACTAGTTTCGCGCAATCGCTATTTAAAGCTGTTTCCTATGGAAAATTTTAACGTTACTCTCAACAACTACCGACACTATTACAGTTATCAATAATTTGATAACGTAAAATTTTCACAAAAGACCTCAAATTTCTGTAACGACATACATATACCATTACATATACCGTTTTATATTATAAATGTTTCTCTCCGAGAAACAAGATCGCGTAGTTAATTGGAAGTCGTGATTTGAAACCACTATAAATGAGAAACTTTATCGTTGTTATAATATTGAAAAGATCGAAACCATACACACACACACACACATCACTATATTCGGAATACGCTTAGCAAAAATCGGCTTTTCTTTGAAATTTCCTTGCCGCTTTGATGATGAAAACGCTAGATAAAACGCATTCGCGTAATGGAGGGGATTATATCTGCAACGAAACTACGGACACAGAAGGAACAATACGAGCAAACTATCGCCGCTGCTGCTCTATTCGATTATCCTTTTCAAAGACCTATACTGCCCTTACGGTCTCTTAGAGCGCGATCATTTCCAAATTGCCGAGAATATCGTTGCGATAACTCGTAAACGTGCAATATAGCGAGAAATCGGAACACGTATTGTTATCCTAGTGCCCGAAGGAAGCGGTGGAAGTTGGAAATTTCAAGATCGAAGAGCCGGTTATCAAAGTTTCCTTCGGAGATAGTCCAAGAGGTCAGGGAAGATAAGCGAGAGAAATTATGCGTACGCGATACAGCAAACGGCTGTTGATAAACACTATCCGTCGTATCAAAGTAACTTTTGATGCATAAGTTATACAAACTATCATTATGCAAACTATTGTATTATAGCTCTCCTCTGATGAGTTATGCGATATTTCAAGTTAAAATGTATATATATATCAAATACGATAATTTTTTTATATTTTATTCTTTTTAATTTTCTTATCCTTTTTACTTTAATCTCTCTCGTATTTTTTGCTGGAATATATCGCATAATAATTGCATAATTATTTAAATATAATTAAACAGAAATTAAGAGAACTATACGTTGTCATGTTAAATTAAAATCACGAGCGAATCAACCAGAGAGAATAATTTTTTTATTCGTGAGAATAAATTTTTTTTTTTAATTAATGCACCTTGCGCCGAGATGGAGGCTCTTTGCTGGGCGGCGGCGATGGCCATCGCGTTGAGACCGCTGCTTCCCGGTGCGGCGTAAACATCATAGGCAGACGCTCGTCTCGGCAATTGGACCGGAAGTCCTAAACCAGTGTCGGGATGCGTCGGCTGCGCGCCACCGCCAGCCATCGCTGCCGCTGTCTTAATTTCATCGTCGTAGGATCTCTGCCTGGTCACTCGAGATTTACGACGAATCGTGCCTCCTCCGCGACGAGCGCGTCGCCGACGTTCCTCTTCGTCGTCCAGATCGCCGCCTTCCTGCTCGATCGCTTTATCAATAAAATTAAAAAATGTTACTCAAGTTGGAACAAAAAATTTTAAAATTTATTTCAACTTCAAATCATATTTTTCAATTGATTTTTTTTAATTATCTATTAATAAATATTTTATAACTCCGGCTATCACTACAAATTTCAAATTAATTTGTATTAATTTATTCCTTTATACTGGAAAAAACAATTAAAGATTTTATTTTGAAGTCATGCCCATAAAAACAATATGTCCAACTGTCAATCTATCAAAAATTTGAATATATATTAGTGTCATATTAAGTACAGATTTATTTACCCCCGTTTTAAGAAAGCAAAATTAAGTTTTTTTTATTGGTATATTTTCTTGATCATATCATCAATATCCGGTTATTATGCGAAACGTGACATCTGTGTTATGGGGTACAGTATGTGGAGAAACAACAGATATCTTATAGGAACGAATAAAAGGATCCTTACCACCCGTCTGAGCTGGCATAACGACCCTCTGAGGGCTGGTCGCTCTCCCTCTATCAGAGGTCTGATGACGATCCGGCGAGCCACCCCTCGACTTGCTCTTCCGGTCCAGGTCGCGCTCCCATCTGAGCTCCTCCCTCTGGCGCTCCCCTGCAACCTTTCGAAACTACAACATTACGACACCAGAGATTAGGGCTCGATGCGGGAAACGTCACCACATGTAGAGCAGGGAGAAAGTCACAGCGTCCCCAACAATACGCGGCAAGGGAAGGCGGGCGAGAGGTGCAAGTACAAGATTAGGTAGCATAGTTCGACACCTAGAAGCTGATGGGTTTATATCAATGCACAAAGATTAGGAACTTTATGATTGTTCGGATGATTGAATG
The DNA here is from genome assembly GCA_039654345.1 of Cataglyphis cursor. Taxonomy (NCBI): domain Eukaryota; kingdom Metazoa; phylum Arthropoda; class Insecta; order Hymenoptera; family Formicidae; genus Cataglyphis; species Cataglyphis cursor. The sequence goes on from JBCEZX010000031.1 coordinate 5,362,389, forward strand.
AAGCTTCGTGACTGTTGACAGAAACGATTTGTTAGAAGCTGTTAAATGACAATCTCGAAAAAGTGTCCATATGACCACATTTACACTCAGCATTTAGACCCGCGGCCAATACCTCAAATTCGATCTAAATTATTTAAGCCGTTTGCTGTAAACATTTAGTGGACAACCCGATCTGACTTCAGGTCAGACTTCATATTTTAGTGACCTGACCTGAAATGGGACGTATGCTTTTTCGGTGTAAACGCGCGAGCAACGCGACCTAAAAGTTTATTTGCTCGCTGTTATTTTGTTGAACTGTCAAGTTAAGTAAAATTAAACCGGTGAAATACAATATAATAAAAATATGTACAAGTCTAAATAAAATAAAATATCACACATATGTGTATTATATTTTATTTTGTACATAATAAATATATATGCATATTTTGAATTATTAAAAAAATGTCTATAATGTCTATTAAAAAATTTTTTATAATTAATTTTAATTTTCCTACAATTTTTTTATAGTCAATTTTTAATTTTTAGTTTTCCTAAAAATAAATTCTATTTTATGATCTCTAAATTTAATTTTAATTTAATTTTCAAAATTTGTCCAAAAATAAATTTAAATTTTATATTATTTATATTTTATTCTTTTGTTTATTTTATTTTATCTAAATCTCTTTCGATGTAAATAGTTGATGATTAGATCTATTTCGTGATATAGATCAGATTGCGATCAGGTTGCTGGGTGTAAACGTGATGGATGGCGTTACTAAATAGTAGATTAACTAAATAGTAGTTACTAAAAAATCGATCTTGCTAAATTGTAACGAGTTACTAAATACTACGAAAGCTGGAAAGTTCATTCTGCTCTATCTGTGAATCAATCTATCTCTATTTTATTTGAAAATAATCAAGATTCATTTTATCAGCGTTATCGATATCCGAGAAGATGGAAAAACGTGCTGAACGGTAAAATTAAACATGAAATTGCTCGATGCGCAAGTTTCTAATTGTCTTTAGAAACGTGTATCATTTTGTGACGACAGATTATTTCTTCAAAGAAAACGAGTGATTGTATCGCATACTTTGACGTGTATCGATTCTACGGGGCTAAAATAAACCTTGTACCTTCTGCAAACTGCAACAAAGACTTTTCGCCCGACAATTCCGAAGCCGGTGAACTGCTCTCTTTAGCAGTGTGAAAATTAATAGCGTCCTCCCCTCCTGCCCCTCGCAACGCTTGCGAGTGACGAGAGGAGGAAGACCGCGGAGGAAACAACGCGGCCGAGAGAACCCGCAATATTAATGAAATAGCCACGTCCGAAAATTAACTTCGTCCGGGTTTCGTCACGCGATCCTGTCGCGCGGCATAATTACAAGTCGGCAGTAATTAAAGCGAGAAGAGACGAGACGAGAACGCGTTTAAGCATTAAGGGGTCCATTAAAACTCGGGATCCGTAGCCCCTTCCCGGGGCTACGATCGGAGCACGTCTTTCTCGCACACCATGACTAGTCATGGTGTTGCTTGTTGTTTATTATCCACCGGGTACACGTGTGGCTGTGATCGCGCTCTTACAAGCATCTGTCGCGCACATAAATATATCCACCGATGATGCAATGCGCGAACGTGCGTCGAAGAAATATCATTTTAACACGACGAAAAGATGCTGGCTCGTCCCCCGCGCCTCGCGATAATCTTACCTCGACGAAAACCACGTATGCAATCGTACCTCGTAACTGCACGGGCGCGTTCGACAACGTCTAAACTGGGTCGCCGTATACGATGCGATGTAACATGCATGCCACATATGTACGTACATATATCGGCGACTTTCGGAGCGTGAGACGTGGCGCAACGCCGGAGATGCATCGGATACTATGCATCACTTTGGATGCTCAGTCAGTGGTAAATTATCCAATAGGCGTAGGCTAACAAATATGTCTAAGCGCATGTAGGCAGCTCGGAAAGCTAGTGCCGTTATGTAGGGCATCTCGGAGGCGTAAACGCAAATGTCAAATGCAATTTTAAAAATGCGTTTGCGTTTACAGTTGTTTAACATTGAAAAATCCTACAGCAACTAGGTCAGAGTTATTAATCAAAGAAAAATTTGATCTCCAAGTCGCATTAGCATTTATATGAAGAACATTTTTGAAGAATTAATTAAATTGTAATAATGAATTGTACAAATTTAAAATAAAATACCATAAAAGAATATAATCTTTTTTCCATCAGATAAATAAATAAATGTATATGGAAATTATATAAATACAAACGTATAAATGACATTTATAATTTACGCGATAATCAGATTAATTTATGGGACCGGCTTTTAATTGTAAAATAATTTTGACATTTCTTTGATAATTATTTTTACGTCATCCCTTAACGTCATGATTATATTTCATCCATCATGCGACCGCTTTATATATTTAAAGCTTTTAAAGCTCGCGAGAGAATCGGCAACCGTGACGTGCGAATTGCATCGAAGTGGATTGAATCTCGAAGTGGAAAAAGCGTCAACGACAATTATCGCGAGGAAGATAAATGCATGGCATCGTTCCTCAATAAACGAGACGTATCGTGGGAGATTGACGTGCGTGCGAAAGCAAGCGATAAACTCCAATATTAACATTCGTCCCATCGTAAATACGAGACATCACCTCTCGACTTTGCATACGCCTACGCGTGCGTGAATACTCACTCGTAGAATGTATTTCATTACGTCACGACATTCCTGACAAAGCGGAGTTACGATCCCGGATCCACTTATTTTACATCGAACGTCGAATTCATCGCCAGCCACGCTGGAAATACTACATCCTTGGTCATCGAAAGGAATTAGATAAATTAAATTGTAGAGTTATTTATAGATATTATATTAAAAAATTTAATAATCTGATCGACACATCTCAAACGATGCGGGATGCGACAAGATAATACGGATTGATTACATTTTGCTCGACAAAATGAGACCTTTTTTTTGCTTTAAGTTCTGTCAAGTCATTTCTGATAAATTTTCTAGTGCTGATTACGAATCTAGCTGTAAAAACGGCGTATTATGTTTCAGTTGCTAAAATAGGCATCTTTAATATTTTTGCGCGTTATATCTTTGGATGAGGATGTGCTCCAGAAAGCAATGACAGCTCAAAATGAAGCTCAAGGCTTACATTTTATGATAAAAATGCTAAAAGTCCCAGAAGAAAAAGGTTTTCCTGAAAATTTCGTTTCTTGCATTTTTATGGCTAGATTCATATCATAAAAAAATTATTAAAAAATCTATCAGAAATATCTTAGTATAACTTAAAGCAAATTTGAACAGTATTACTAATGAAAATATTTCAGTTTTATTTCATTGTCCAAAAAAAATTATTATAAAAATATAACAACCATTTAACAAAAAAAAAATATACCATGTTGAACTTCTGTTGAATTTTGAAAATCTTTTACATATATTATAATAGACGAATTTAGTAAACAAAGAATGAAAGCCATAATATGAAAATAGAAACATGAATTTTAATGTAAACGCAGCGTGCAAGAAGCGCTTTTATAATAGCTACTTTTAATTTTTCCGTGTAATGAGCAGTTTAATCTGTGATATACAATCTCGTAAAATTTTTAAACTTCGTCGTTTTTATGATCTTATTCTTGCTGATGTGCAGAAGCACGCCCTCATTTCAATTTTACTCAATTTTACTCAATTTTCTTTCGTTTCCGTTCGCACAAGCACGAATGCGATTATTCTGTCAAATGACAAAAACTGTTGTCGAAAAATTTTACTGGTACTATAGTCGAAGTTTTCGACTCGCAACAACGTAAGTTTCAGCCTTAGAGCTGTATGACAGTCAATTACCGAAGCTTTGATAAATTCAAGGATAGCAACTTACGTAAATGTCAAGCATTTACAAACATCAAGCAATTTGCAGAATGCGGAATACATGTAATATACGTAATATACGTAATGCAATATACATAACGTATAACAAATTTCGTTAAGCAAAATGTAAAAAATCGGCGGCGTTACCTTGTATTTATTCTTTATAAAAAAAAAAAAATGTTGCAACAATATTGCAAAAACATTGCACGATTATATTTATATAATCGCGATTACACTTTTTTTTTATATGGATTTAAAAGCACAATGATAATGACTCCTCAGACCGTGTTTTAAGAAAATAAAACGCTTATACGATTATTACGATGCATTTCCATCCGAGTTTCAGAAAATTCGCACTTACGATCATCTCGTGATAATTACATGCCCGATAATTGTCTGTCTGAGTGTCGAGTCATGAGAAGTCTGGTTGCACACACGTGCATTCGTTCCCGATGCGTGTGTGTTTGCGGGCACTCAGTTTGCGAGACAAGTGCACTGCGGGATCTGCGTGCAATGAGATCTCGTCGAGAGTAGTCGAACTCCGCGTCAAGTTCGACATTAGTGGTAGCGCGCCCCTCGTTAAAGTCGCACGTGACAAGAACGATCGTCGATTTGATCGTGCATATAGCTTATGATTTTCGCAAATTACCTTGGCATATTATCTTGGCATGAAAGGGACGATAAAAATGAGTCCGTTAGTTTTGCGTTCGTTATGCAATTTTACCGAGAACGACTTTATATTCCATATTTTATAGAAAAGTGTTCTTACAATTTTTAATATCATTTTTTTATTAAATATATACACTTTAAAATATTTAATTTTTAAAATATATTTTATTAAAATTATTTTAAATATTAAAAAAAAAGAAGGTAAATATATTACGTGTTAATTAAAAGTTAATGCAAAATTAATGATTGTTATAAATGACGATTTTTTCGCACAATAGATTTATTCAAAATAATGTCATCAAGATTAAAATATAATGAAATTTGAACTATTGCGTAATCAATGATGTTTTGAAAATCCGAAGAAAAGCAAAACTGAAATAGTCATATTTTGTAGAAATTGAGCGATTGCCGACGTCACAATCGGAATAAAATAATTCGAGATATCCTTTGTGTGCAAGATGACCTGCACTTTGTTGCATGTGGCTTTGTTTGCAGTGGCGTGCAAGAATCTCAATGAATAGCAGAAAGTATGTATTTGTAATAATAGCGAAGTTTGTGGTTTATAAAGCGTTTAAGCGGACACTCAAAGCATGTTATACAGTGACTCGTTTCGCAGCGGTATTTTAGCAACTCTCTAATTTCAATCATGATTACACGGACGTTTTCGTGTATATAGGGATGCTAAATTATGCATCTCGTTGGGAAAAGGGAACCTCGTGCGATGGTAAATCGTGAGTAACACAGAAAGCTAGTCAAACGACACGGTGCGCACGTAAAGCGTGGCTTTTCTCTCAATTTTGAAAATATTCTCAACTTTTTATTGCAAAAAAAAAAAAAAAATAGTCATGTCAAATATATTAATTTTTTTTAAATGGGAAAAAAAACGCATCTAGATTAATAGTATGGATAAAGTTCCAAAAAGGTCCTACTTCCGATTTTCATAAAACATTTGTGAAAAGCTTCTTTTCAGGTTAAAATCAGGCTAAGAAAAGCCTGTAAAAGGAATTTTGATAACTTCTAAGAAAGTCATTTTTCAAAAGAAAATGATAAAAAATATAATAATTGTTGTAATTATTTCATTAGCGGACACTTTGCCAATGATCTTGACCTTCACATATGTTGTAAGAGTAAAGTTAGTGATTAATATTTGTGAATAACTTTGTTTTTTATTTGACGGTCTCGTATAGTTTTTGACATATTTAACGCAAAAGATTTACTGAATAAAACATAATTTTCCGACAACATATATACATTTCGTAGAGCGTACTCTTAGTAGATTGATTTATTTAAATATGACAAATAAAATACGAAGGGCGGAACGCCTTTCTCGCCCATGTGTAAAAGTCATCATTTTTTGTATTTTTATAGTTTTGATAAAAGATCACTATATTATTAATATTTACTATTACTAAAATTATTATATTTAAAATTATTCGAAATTATGCGAAAACTTACAAACCCATATATAGAACCGTATAATTGTATATCTCGTTTTGCGTCAGAAGTACAGGCGATATGGGATGGACCTCGCTTCGCGCAGAAAGTTGGAAATCCATATAAAATTATATAATTATAAACCTCGTTTCGCGTTCGAAGTACAGGGCGATATAGGATGGACTTTGCTTCGCGCAGAAAATAGTAAACTCATGTAAAATCATATAACTCGGTAAATATCTCTTTTTGTTAAATATCTTAAAAACTAAACGAGACTGCAAAATGAAACAAAGTGATTATTTATCAGCAACCTCACCTTTATACATATGTGAAAGTCGAGATCATCGGCGAGGTGTCCGTTAATATAAATAATGATCGATTCGGTACCATTTTCTTTTAAAAAATGACTTTCTTCTAAAAGTTGCCAAAATTTCCTTTAACGGCTTTTATTTTAATCTGAAAGAAAACTGTTCACAAAGTTTCATCGAAATCTGGAGATCCAAACCTTTTTCGAAACTTCACTAAAAAATATTAAAATTTTATAGATAAAAAAAATAATTAAATGTTGACTATTAGAGTACGAAATGTGATCGTTCCATCGCCAGGATTTCATCTATTAACGTTTTTTTATATATATCATTTTACAAATATATCATCAAAGCGATGTCATCAGAGCAATTATTCTCGCATTGTTAGATGAAGCGATTAGAAAAATCAGAGTTTCTGAGATAATTCTGAGATAGATTCTGAGAGATTCATTCTGAGATAATTATGCTACTTGCGTCATCCAATTCTCGTTTAATCGTTCAAATCAGAAAAGCATAGATTTCATCGCGAATCAAGTTTTCGCTTACCTTCTCCAGTTCCTTGAGACTGGCCGGCGAAACGTCGGAGTGCCTTCGAATTTCCGGGCTCCGCGGCGGAGCCAATCCTGTTCCGAGTGCGCCTATTTGACTTCCGGTGGGTCCCAATCGGGCGTCGCTGTGTCTCCTTTGAAGAGCTTCCAGAATCGGCACGTCCAGCAAGGAATCTGTGGATTCCTGTGTCACTATCGGCTGATCCCTCGAGGCGATCTTTCGACGGCAAACGCTACATCGCCAGGAAGACTATAACATTTTGAGAAGTTTACGTTTGATATTAATGTAAAATTATTCTTTGCTCTTTGTACATTTGATGTTAATACAGATGAAATGAACAATCGGTTCAATTGATTTTGTTATTTATTATTTAATATAAATTTAAGATACACATAAATGCAGACGGATTTAATAACATTTTTCTTCAATTACGAGCCGAACTAATGATGAAATTTTGTGAAATTAAAGCACGAATGTGAAAAGCATAATGGACGATATAAAACGTAAATATTTGATTTAGATTAATCGATATTATAACAATATATTTGCAGTTTCCAAAAAATATTTTGTTGAAAATCTAGAGAGAGAGCGAGAGAGCACACATATGTATGGATATTTTCGTTTATCTAAAAAAAAAACTTGTGCATTATTTTTACTTTGACAAATAACAATATATTACGAATGCAAAAGAAATTAGGAAAATTATGAGAATTATGAAAACTGATTCAAATTTTTTATTATACTAGACCACTATAAACGCGCGCTACTCGCGCGCCATTTATTTTATGTGCATGTGCATATAATTACTTACATATTAATTCTAGTTTTCCACTTTTTCAAAATAAAATAAAATAAAAATTACACATTCACTTAATATTTAAACTATCAAATGTGTCGCTCAGTTATGACAAGCTTTTATTGATATAAAGTAATGTTCAGTGCAACGTCGAGATAATTAATTAGCGAAAAAGAGGTAACAATATTGCCAGTATTTTTAATTTAATAAACTCCGTGATATATTAATTGATAATTTAATAATTGATTTATAATTTAAAATACATGTATAATTTAATATTCCGTTTATATATATACGTCATAGTACGGAAAATATTTCGGCAACGAATAATCAAAACATAACATGGTATACGGCCTTGACGACGTAAACATTAGCGCGCTATAGTTAACATGTTATGGCTTTATTATTCTCACGGCGACACTCAAAACAGTAAGAAAGTGAAACGCGAGACAATCAAATATCTTTACTCAACGCGATTAAGTAGCGACAAGTATCGGGAAATAATTTGATATCATAAATAATGATTATTTTTCACACACTTTAAATTTTGAATAATACGTAATTATATCATAATGGATAAATTCCGAAGCGCGTATTTTGCGTGACGTTTTAATCAAGAATCGAAATGATTAAAATCAAAATTGTAAATTATTGTTTTGTCGCGATTCTTGTCTCTCTTTCTCTCTTTTCTCTCTTTATAATTATTTCTTTAAAAATACTTGATGTTTAATTATATTTCATCCAATTATTTTATCGTTCAATTTTTCAAGTGTATGTTTCGTGTAATTGTTCCGCGATCGCGAGTGCCAGTATAAAGTTTGCAATTGTCGCATATTCGAATAATCGTAATTAACTGTGTTTTCGCGAGTGAATGTGAACATCACGAGAAAACGACAAGAAAAGAAAAGAAGGTCCTGAAAAGTACCCGACAATGGATAGAGCTGAGGTATGTGTGATAAATAATTTATTTCTATTTATCATTTATATTAATTTCAAAATATATGTAGTATAATAATATGTGATACCTGTTTTTTCAAAATCAATTAAATTAAAATTATGAGCATATATTTAATTATATTTAATTTGTCAAATACGCCATGACAGGCTTTTATTGATATGAAGTAGCGTAGTATTGAAATAATCAATCAACATCGAGGAAAAGAAGCAACAATACTTGCGACTATCGATTTTACATGTCTTTTTTAAGAGTGGAAATGTCGTTATATTCTCTCTCTTCAAATACTGGGTAAACCTTGTAATGTTTGCATAATCAGATTTCACACGACCTGCTTTTATATAATACATATTTATAATAGTGAAATTCATGCACAGTTCATAAAAGCAAAATTATTCTCTTTTTCCGCGTGCTCGGAGCATGAAAAATAGCAAATGGAGAGGACGAATGCAAATCTTAAAACTTATTAAAGCGCACACATTTCCATCATATTCACATGCGACGACTTTTCTCGCAAATTTTATAGCACAACGTTCCGTTTTATCAAAAATATATAGAATAACGCACATATATTTTTCAACGAATTTAGGTGACAGATATATTGCATATTAGGAATGAATAGAGACACGGAATGAATGGACATTTGGAATGATTGTGCACATTCTAGCAAATTTGGGTTACCCGCAGAAATGTTATGCAATGGCATACCATACGTTATAATAAGCTCAAGATAAAATATTGTGCGATCGACCGCGCACATTTATTGAATTTATCAATTACGCGTGTAATTAGAATTAATGCGCGTTCACTCGGCGAGCAAAAGGAAAGACAAATAACCGCGGCATTCCTCAATTAATCTTCGACATGAATAAATGAAATCGTGCGAAACGCAAATAAATTTTTTTGTTAGATTTCCACGCGTTTTTAATTTCCTGGAAAAACATAGAAATTTGGAATTCTCAGTGATTTCTTTTGTACCTGGAAAAATCAAGGAATTCTCACGGAATTTTATTGAGATTCGAAATTTTAAAGACAATTCTCTCTAATAATTTTGCTTTCATATTGCAAACAGTCGGCAAACTAAGTGAATTATGTGTTAAAATATATATTAATAAATTATGAATATATATCTATCTCTGTCTATTCAATGTTTGGACAAAACAATATATTCTTTATTATAATTTTGAGTGATAAAAAAAATGAAAACTTGATACAAGTAAAAAATACTTATTTTACGAAATTCAATTTTATTCGTACATTTATAAAAATGTAGCACTTGAAATTTAAGAACTTTTATGTTTTTACTTTATACCAGTGAAAAAATATTAGAGAACTCATGCAATAAAAGACTTTATTTTGAGAAAATTGCATTAAAAAAATCTTTAAAATATTATCTTTATCTGGAATTTTTTGAACAAAAATACCTGGAAGATGAAAGAATTTTTTTACAAGATTTGAATAGACACCCAGCATAATTTAGCCGCTCATTTTAGCTTCTTTTTGCTTCCTCTCTTGTTGACATTCGTAAACTTAATTATTGATGCAAAATAATAGAGGAGCTTATAATTCTTTCAGTGATTTCAAAAAGATCCTAAGTAATTGAAGAATGGGAATTTTATTGTTAATAATTTTTTATGACAATTTCCTATGGTTGTTACTTTAATCTATTAAAACATTAAACAAAAAGTTCATTTTACTTAACATTATTTTCGCTTTGAAATGCAAGATTCTTCGCCTCGATTGGTCCACCGAACACGAAAATAACGTCAAACTCTGACATCCTGGGATAACAATAAAATCCAACAGAAAATATAGCAGGAGTAAAAATTAGCAAGCAATGGAGGTGAACGTAATTTACATGAGACGATGTTAGGCCCGGTATTAGGAAACTTTCGTTTTCTCCGTATTACCGTGAGTCTCCGGCTTTTCTTGTCACTATCGCCTGACAATTAATTCTCCCTTTTGCATTCACGCTTTGATGAATACGCAAATAGTGGGATTTTCGTTTCTAGGGGAACTTCTTTAATAAGATAAATCAAACGTACAAAATGTATTTCCTGTCCTTATAATATTTCGTATCCTAATTCGCGTATAATAATTACGGAAAATTCGCGCATGTTTGCCCGTATATATTCGTTCAGTGCGTAAATGCGTTTTTTATCATGTTTTGTAATTATAAAGTATAATCGCGTGACAGAAGATTTGAAGTATTTTTTGATATACAAATAAAGACATTAAAATAAAAATTTATTATTCTTATTAATAAGTATATAATGACGCATAAATGGGAATAATAGACATTGGATAGCAGTGAAATATCGTGACTAATAATAATTTAATTTTGAAATTAAATTTTCACGTTTAATTCGCTCCTTTGTATTTTATTTTATCCGTTTATATAATCCAGCAATAAATTTACGCCCAAACACCATCCGTCTCGTTTTGTAGTAATATTTACTAATCGAAGACAAGCAGATTAATTAGAGATGGAGGCGCGCAAAACTTACTGGGTCGTCAGAATTCGTTGTCGTCGAATACGAGGCGCAGTCTTCGCAGACCTTGTGTTGACACTCGCAACAAGTTCGCGAGACTTCCTCGGGACCGAACGACTTCCGGCATACCCTGCAATCGTCCCCGCTGCTTGTCTTGCCGCTCGCTTCCGACTTTCTGCAACACCGGATCCGATAAACTTTATTAAAGTCCAAGATTTTATTCGCCATGATTTCTCTGAGCTCCATTAGTAACATTAATGTCGAATATTCTGTGATCAAATCATATATAAGTATATAT
>JBCEZX010000031.1:5373762-5404154 GCA_039654345.1 Cataglyphis cursor
ATTTATTACGCAATCTATTTGTAGTATAGGTAAAGCCTTACTTTTATAGTAATTATTTATAATAATACAAAAAAAAAATTATATAGTTAAATAAAGTACCAAAAAGTTTGTTCGCAGAACATTCTTATTTGAACAAGCGCAGGTTACTTATTGTTAATTAACCGACGACGAATCAATCCATGATCCTTAATGGACGCATCGTATTAAATATCGCTCGGCTAGGTGCACGAGCCTGGCAAACAGTAAAAATAGCTTTCGGTGTTGTCGCGTCCGTTTAAATTGACAGTGAACTTTAGGGATCGTCTTTTACACGGATAACGTTTGCACAATCTATGACTCGTTTGCACACATGTATTTTCCAGAAAATAAATCTTCACCTGCACTGAGATAACGGGCTCGCGGATTAATCGCGATGGATTATTATCAATCCAATAAAATGTTTTCAAATAAATTGGATATTATATCTAATGAAATGATGAATTAAGAGTTTCATCGCGCTAATGTTTGAATTATTTAAATGGCATTTACTAAAAAATGCTTTTCGTCTATAACATAATAAAGTACGTCATGTGGTGACTGTGCAGCTATTGCTGAAATGTTAACATAATGCAAATCTTCAATATTGAAATTAAAATTTTAAAAGAGCAGTAAAAATAGCTTCGAACATAATAATTTTAGAATGTATAATATATGCACTTTTATAAATAATACAAAGTTAAAGTATTTTTTTAAATTATAATTTATTAAATTATTTAATTATTTATAAAATTAGAATTTATATCTTTTCATCATATAAATATATTGTATAATATTTATTATATGAAATATTTAAAACAAAATTTTAAATATATGCACTTACTTTTAATGCTTTACATAAATTAATTTTTTTCTTTTTTTTTTAATTTTTCGGGAGAATTTTCATTGTAAAGTCAACATTTTTAAACTATTGCAAATGACTTTTGTCAAGGATTAATTGCTTTCAAATATACCAATTTGGAGATAGGATGGAAATAGAGTGTTTGGCAGGATGCCCTTTGGGAAGCATCACGTGAAAAAACGCAATACCGGGTTTTGCGTTTTGTTACGGTTACATATTGTTTCGGAAACTGACATTTTTTTTCGTTCTTGTTATTAGCAAGATTGAACTCGCAATCAAGTTAATATTTTTATATTTTTCACCAATTTCAGTGATAAATATACTCCAATATAAAAGCGATTAAATTCGATTACTTGAATTACAACTTTTCTAAAAAAATTTTAAAAGTTTAGAGTGTCTATAAGATAAAATCTGTAATATAAGTCGCGCGCGTTTCTGTTTATTTATTTAATTATTATTTATTTTTAGTCTATTAATTTTTATTTATTATTTAATAATGTATTTTAAATTGTTAATAATGAAAACTGTAATTATACTCAAAAGCATGAAATAACACGTGTCGGCGACTTGATAATATATTGTTGATAATATAATGTGTGCACTCGAAAAATTAACCAACTTGAAATTAAACGGAAATGAAATTATTTTATATTAATTCAATTGTGTACAATAAATTAAATTACGCGTAAAATGATGTTTCTCTTTGCGAAGAATACATAGTAATGCAAAGACACAATATTATGATATTATATATATTTAATAATTTAATTTAATTTAAATATATGGAATATATGAGTCATATACGTATATGATATAATTTGTATTGTGATATATATTACTACAATAAAAATATAGGAAATATGTATTTTTCGTATTTTTCGAAATACGATGTGCCTTCACACTATGTAATAAATAACAGTAAAAAACGTACAATGAGAGCATTTTATACACAGGTTACATTTTGATAGGAACTTACGATTTTAGAGATTCAATCGTGGAGGATTCCTCTTTGGGCTGAATGTCCTCCATCGGGGTGACCTTGGCCGGCTTCGTGACTGAAAAGAGAGAAAGAGGGATCTCCTTTATACCGTATATTTTACGAAGATACTTGGACGTCCTATCCGCGGGCTAGGCTTACAAGACTTATATCGTGCGGGATCCCCAGCAATTGGCGAATCGATCGCTTTCCCCGCCCTTCTATTGTCTCTACAGAGTCTTTAAAGTTCCATTTGGATCTTTAAGGATCCTTCCATGAGGGGGGCTCGTTAAGTATTCAGCCCCTTCTTCCTCCTAGCTAGGGAAAGAGCCACGCGGCGATTTTATCTCGCGCGATTTGCCGAAGGCTTCCCTAATCGAGCGACGGCGTTATCGCGAATCCCCGTCGGAAAACGGCCGCGCGATTTTGAGAGTCGGCTGTTATCCTCGACAGGAATGAATTCACGATATATTCTGCCGAATAACGTCCCCTCTCTCTAACAAAAAAAAAGGCAGTTCCGCAAGAAACGAGATAGGGATTGTAATCGGATTGCTGCTTAATTTCATTCACATTGTACAGAAATTCACCGTTGCATTCCATTTCTCTCTTACTGCTCATATCGTCGCTTTGAATTAGTAAATGATACTATGGAAATGTTTGCTCAAAGATGGTCTTACCAGACGCAAAAAGTATTTCTCAGCACCAGCGATATTGCATTGCATCACCAAGCAGAGCACTTCTCTGCAGTTTCTCAATTAACCCAAATACTCTTGCGAGTAATAGGATGATCCATGATTCTTTTTTCGTCACGAGTAACGTCGCGAATTAACGGAATGAAAAAGATTACCGTATCGTGGGTTAAAAAAAAAGAAATACTTTTACCTCTTTTTATGCGCTTTTTTTTTTGTAAAATATTTCTCAATATTTAAGGAATTTTTTTTTTTTTGAGAATGTAGAAAATATTCCCTTGAAATATTCTCTTGAAAATATTCCTATTTCTAAAGATTTATTTTATTCAAAAAATAACCTATGTATAATTTTAAAAAAGTTTAGTCGAGTATTTATATAACGTGGAGTTTTGGTATTTACATAATACTTGCTTTGTTTCTTCAAATTTGATTTACTTGCGCAGAGACGGAAGACGAAGTTCCGTAACTAAATAAAATTACGAGATTTGTAAGGAGATTGTCTGAATAAGATAATTTCTATTAACTTAAACTTTATAATTATAATTATTGAACTACATGTATTTTTTATATCGAAAAGTTGACATAAAATTTAAAGTTATATTCGAAAACTAGGTAGATAACGATACAAATATAAAGAAGAGGCATTTTGTAATTAACGCGATTAATTACTCGCTGAAGCGATACTCGACGGCGTGACGTTTTTTTTTTACGAGATAAACTTACGAAAACTTTCTAGAAAATGAAAAAGAAGAGAGATTGCACGCCCGCGGCGAAAATCCGGAAAAATCAGAATCAGATCGGATCAGGCCAGATCACGAGCACGCGAACGCATGTGGCCTGGATTAGATCGTCCGTGGATCCAATTAAACTTCTAGAAAAACCGACCAGATGCCTGTGATCCGCCGCATATCACCTTTCTCACCGCGGAAATTAACCGTCAGATCGAATCTTACGTGAATTATGACTCGGTCTGGAAAATGTGCCATACATAAAGTGCCGCTTCGCGAGCGTTAAACGGTTAATTCCGCTTGTTCTCGCGCTCGAGCAAAAAAAAGAAAAAAAAAAAAAGAATAGAACTGGCACTTTCTTTTTTCTTTGATTATACAGATTACAGATATTACTAATATAGATTAATTATTTATTAGAATATTTAAAATTATTTTATAATTGTCTATTATTTTAGAATTGCCTAATTAAAGTTTTTGTTTGCATTTTTATTAATATTTTATGAATTAATCGTGCCGATTATCTTCTGCTCACCAAGACTAACAATTATCTTAAATGTGAAAAAGTGATCTTTTTTGTTTCCTCATAGAGGAAATTTTGTTTTCGTGGCAAAATTTTTTTCCACTTTTTACCCCAATGCGTTTAAAATTTAAAACGTTTTCCAAAACGTCGAAAAATCATATTTTTTAAAAATGTCCGTATGTGTGTATGTATGTATGTATGTATGTATGTACATAGAATATACATTGTACAATTTCTAACTTTTACGATTTTTAAGATATCGAGTTAATTTTTTTAAATAAATAAAGTATCATTAAAGGATGGTTGGTATTAAATTTGACGAGAATCGATGAAAAGGTTCATTTTTTATGAAATTTTGAATTTTTTTAGAATTTTTTTTGTCTATATATGCTCTAATTTTTATAAATTTGGAGATATTTTCCTTTGTAAAAAAACCAGAATTGAAAAATCTGTTGCTTTAAGAAGCTTAAGCTTCGTAAGCGAAATAAAATGATGAAGAAACAATATCAAAAAAATATATTTTTATGTTTCTAATTTGCACAATTTCTATTTTGTTTTTTATATTAAAGTATAAATAAAACAATTTGTCTTCTATTCTTTTAATAGCAACGCATTATAATATCGAAAATATAAATTGCATTGATAGACATAGTAATGTTTGGATTTCGATGCCATTATTTATAAACGTTAAAAATTTATTTATTCTTAAATTATTTATAAACATTTAAAATTTAATTACATCCTTAGAAAAATTTGAGATTGATTTTTCATAAGTAAAAATTTTATGTGTATACTATAAGATATTTTTATATTCAGCAATTTTTCGAGCTAATTGACCGAAAAATTATCATGAAAGAATAGAAAATCGCGACTTACTTTATATTAAATCTAAATACATTGTCAGTTAAATTTTCAATAAAATTTCCCTTCAAAAAACATCCTCTTCAGATTAATCATAAACTACGGTTTTGTTATACAACTTTGTCACATTTATATTTGTATAAATACTCTTTGGAAACTTAATTAATGAAATAATTAATATTTAATGTTCCAATTAAATATTTAAATGATGAATTTATTTGATATTTAACTTTAAATATTGAACATCTTTATAATTAAATTATCTTTTAAATTGATATTAAACAAAAATCTCTTTCGATGTCATGAAGATTATCTGATAACAAATACGAATGCCAATGTGGTGATTTAGTTTTATTAACGACATTAACTCTTTTCTCGTGCTGGCATTTTGTCGTGACGTTTTTCCAGAGACACGGATGGAAATCGCGTTTACGTTTCTGTCAACGTTAACAAAGCGGATTACCGGCCTAGTTGAACACAACAAAAGAAATCTTTGACGTGCGAGAAATGTCAGGATTTTTCTCCTTACAACGGTTATTTCGTTATCATTGAGATTTACATAATCACGTAAGAATTTTCTGATGATCTATGTTTTCACACAAGACGAATCTAATTGATCAAAAAATTATCATGAATAAATGGAAAAATTATCATCACACCTTATCTACTCTTATTTTATACTAAATCTAAAAATTTTAGCTAACAATAAGATATAAAGTGTTTCTGGTATTTCATGCGATTACACTTCTTATAATTTATTTAGGTAACTATTAAGAGAGTCGAATTGCGATGAAAGGAACGTAAAGAGCTTTTGATATTTATAAAATAATAAAATAAGAACCGACACTGCAATATTTTTAAACAGCTTTATTAGTTCTTCAAAATCAGCATTTGTTTTTAATGTACGCTTTCTCTGTCTGTATAACGTAAAATAACTTATGAAACATGTGTGTTATTTAATAATGTGTTTCAGTATTTCAAGTATTTCTGAAAGACAAAGTATATGAGCGAGATCAATATTTCTACTTTTGTGAAAAGCGCGTTATAGTATATACATATAGGTATACTATATATATTCTCGAGAAAGTTGTCTTTAGATTTACTGTGTATTTAATGCTTAGAGTTGTATGTCTTGACGAGCTTGGCGCTGCTGGTGACGCATTATCATTGTTTCGGGCTTTCAAATAACCATGGAAAAGACAAGAGAGTTTCCATTCTCCGAATGGAAAGTGTCTCTTCGAGTTTCCAGCACAGACAACTCGGATTTTCTCTCAACTTCGAGTCGTCGGAAGTACGATGGTCTGCTACAAATACGCGAGATTTAACTTTTGGAGAGTTGTATAACGAGAGGTTGATCTCTCGCATAAAAGCTTGAATTATCATTTCATATCAGTTTATTTTCTTGATTGAGAAGAGAATATATTCGAAATATTATTATAACAAAATCTCGTTTTTAAATATTTTCTCATTAGTTTGATTTTAATTAATAAAAATTTTTGTTTTTTACCTTTATGTCACACACATACACATTAAAATTTATTAATTAAAATTTATTAATCTGCTCTATATCTCGTATGAATAGCTTTCTGTAGTATACAGAACACTCAGTATTTTATTTAATAAATCGATATAATGAGTTACAGTTAAATATTTTGTGAAAAAAATTTTGCATCAGCAATTGATATCCCTCAGTTAATAAAAATCAGATATTCTGTAGATAAAAATATGTAGCAAACGCATAGTATATGTTCTTTGCCAACTAATTTAAAAAAAAATCAATATATCTCGCGATATTTATTTTTCCGTTGCGGCTATATATGCTTTCGATATTTTTTTCGATGAACGTCAAACGCAGAATCCTTTTGAATGATAAAATTGGAAAAAACTACGTTTTATTGAGATAATATCAATCGAGAATTTAAGGAAAAATCTGTGGAAACTTACGAAAAAGACGGAAATAATTGTTCGTTGACATGATTAGGTAAAAGTATAGTAAAAAAAATTGTCTCAAAAATTGGATGAAAATAAAAAAATACTTGGCTTTTTTACGCGCGATAACTATAAGCAAAATATTGTTCAGATCATCTCAGAAATATATATACTCGTCGATTAAATATTTCACGATGTCAAGTGCACAAAATCACTCTATTCGATTGCGATATGTCGCTCTATATATGAAACTATGTATATTACACTGCATATAACGTAAAAAACATTTGTGATAAATTTTATCGAAACATTCAACGCGCGAATGCAATATACGTATAGGTATACGAAAAAGAATTTATTTCTCTATTAATGCAAATCCATCCAATTTCGCAGGCTCATATACGAAGAGCAATATGTTTAGGCGCAGAAGGGAATACTCTCTCCATGGATATTAATTTCAATTCCGCTCAGACTATTCGAATCTACCTCGATTATCGACGGGTATTTTTAACATTATTTTTCAACAGCAATGTGCAACCGCCAGCGATATCATCGCGGATGTAATACGCTAAAAAAATAGAGAGATGCATAGTTCGCAAATATTTGTTTGGCGAACAGCGGCTTGATTTCCACGAATTTTCATCATTCGCTAATAAGCCACGCGCGCGTAATTGGAAACGCGACATATTTTCGGTATCGCCTGCAGAAGAGCTGGTCGATATCGTCGCGCGATTGACATTGCGCCCGCGATTCGGTGCACGATAAACGGACACGTAATTAAAGCCTCCGATCACTGATGTAATACTTCCGTAATATTAGAGATAACAGCGCAATGACCTATTTATAGCATTTATGCAATTCAATGCAATTAATATTAATACCGTAAATGTAGTAATTATCGGTTTGCATCGTTACAAAGTTATCCGAAAATCTCAATCTATTATTAGAATATTTAATATTGTAATATAATTGCGTATAATCATGTCGCATAAATAAAACTTATATAATTGAAAGACGTTTCATATTTTTCAAAAAATTGGACAAGCTTGTTTTTTTTTTTTGCACGATGACATGATGACGATATAGAAATATCGAGTCAATAAATTCTAAATATTTTTCTATGTGTTTTCTTCAATATTCAATCGACGTTATCCATAAATTTCCATCAATGAATTATATTATTAATATTTTAAATTCATATGTTTGTTCTTCAATTTTTATTTTATCAAGAGCACAAAAATGTATATGTATATATGTATGTTCATGATAAAAAATTTATTATTAAAGAATTATAAATATGTTGAATATAATTATAATATTATTATAAATAATAAGCAAAGAATTATTTTAGATTAGATTTATTTTACATTAGATATCAAAGTAGTATTGATATTAAATATTAAATATTATAATTATAAGTGATGTATTGCGTAAACTTATATCAATTTGTTTTCAATCAAGGCTTGTTGCCTTATCACTTATCGATAATTCCTTATTGATTGCACATCACACACTATATTACATCGATGATCATCTCATACGAGTGGCGCGCGTTTTTATAAGCAAATTATCGTATACTTGCGAATTGCATTGTCAAATAGCTGATAGCTTACACGCGCAATTACATTGCTTAAATTGGACGGTGAAGAGAAATTATCAAATCGTAATGGAGAGAGCACATGTTACTGCTCAACGGCGGCACGCTATTAGTAGGTCTATTGCTGGTAATTGATCTCCAGATACAATCACATTGTTAATCATAGCTGTAATTAATGGAGTAGCGGGTTAACAGCGAATCGGCCAGTTGAATGGAATATCATGGAATTAGTAGTCACGGAATGTATCTTGATGCGATTGACACGAATATGTATCAAGATGTACGATTAATTTTTATATTTACGATAATTCATATATTTCGCGCGAAACGACCGCGAAATATTTTTTCTTACGTAAATATTCGCGCGATGATACGAGTAGTCGATACGAGAGACGCGGGTATCTAGAGTATCGATAACGATATGAAGATAAATACGATAGATTTTATTAATGATCGAACGCGTTATACAGGGTGGATCACTAAAGGTGTTACAGGTTAACATTGCTAAAACTAAACAAGATATGAAAAAATAGTTCATACCGACATGTTCAATAGGGAGACATCATATAGTCAAAGAAATAATTATTTTATGAGTAGAGTGGAAAATTAGCTTTATTTTTTTAAATAAAATTCCTTATTTTTTAATGCATATTCTTATAGTAATTCTTGAAACTTTTTTAAAATATTATATCAATAAAGTATTTTTTCATTAAGTATTTTTTGTTATTTTATATCTTAATATAACATATTTTGATATAAAATATAAAATATTTTATTCGTAAAATATTTAGTTTTCGATAATCTTATTGTAATTCTTTTATGTACAGAATAAGATGAATTAATTGATATAAAAAAATAATTTTAAAAAAAGTATGTAATTATTTACAATGTATTTCTCTTTAAACAATTATTTGTTTTTTTTTTCACATCAATTCATTAGATATAAATAATTCTAAAAATACTTCATAAAAAAATATTTTATTACAATGTTTTGGAAAGGTCTCAAGAAAAACTATAAAAATATGCAATAAAAAAATATAGTTTTATCATACGTAATTATCTAAAACATTATCTAAAAAAATATTTCCAATATTAATTCTTGGTGGTAAACAATTTTTATTATATTTAAATTGAAAATAGTTATTTTAAAATATATAGAGGGGAGAGAGGCACAGACACATTGATCGAGGTAACTTCATAAATAGTTCATATTATATCATGTACAATGTCGTCACGATGTCGAAATTAGATTCCGCAAAGTAGAGGATATTGATGTGAGCGATTCGAAAAGCCTTGATGGAGATACCATTGATAAGCAGACTGTTACAAGCATAAATGCGAGGGAAGATTAAAATCAGTCATATTCGTATTATATTGCTGAATTATACCGCTGAATTATACCGTAATGGCGCCAGCTTGAACATTAAAGACGGCCCATTCAAAACATTTCTTTCCTCGTCGTCTTTCAAACACGCGAACAAAAGCCTACTACATCTTCGTCATGTATATGTATGAATAACGCAAGATCCGACTTTCAATAGAGAGAGATTTCGGAGATTTCAAATCACTCATACCTTTCCGCTTTTGCCCTTTTTTTTCATTCCATAGTATTTTCAATAGCCTCAAATTTCCCTCTCTGTTTCCAGTTTTCCATTTCCTTCTTTTCTCGCGTGTTTATTTAAAATACATCGAACTTATTCAATCAGAAATGATTGAGCGTAAAAATAGTGATATGTCGAAAGAATAAAATGAAGTAAGAATAAATTTCTATTCGTAAGCTACTAATAAATAATAGTAATAAAATATGCATTTTTTCTTTCTGCTTTTTTAACTATAACAAATTTTACGATAAAACACAATGTCGCGCAATCAGTTAATATTATCTCTTCTATTGCAAAATTTAAAAAGAAAATATACATAAAGCAATGTATCTAAAATTAAAAATCATGGAATTGGATCTCTTGAATATTCTCAACTATGCTCATCACGAGGGTGATGTTGCATACTTTATGATTGAATTATTTTGGAATGACCCCGAGGACAAGGATTATTATCTCCGCTTTGCCGTTTCATCGCGAATGGCAAACACGTGTAGAATTTTTTACAGAATCCTTGAAAAAGTGGTTTACCGAGAGAAAAAGAAGACATATCTTCAAAGATCGAAGATCCTAATCTATAATCGAGAGGCAGTGAAAAAACGCATTGCCAAAAGTGGATCGAAGAAATAGACATGGGTAAAGAGGAGATGGATAGAAAGGGAAAGCAGAATGAAAATCAATGACGATACCAAGAGTTGATTTGAATTTTATATATAATGCACGTATAAACGCGATTCTTAAAACAGAAGTGAAGATGCGCGGGAGGTAAGTAGACTTTACCGTGTTGACTCTATCGATCTCTTGAGAGTTAATTTGAGTTGCTAAATCAGTGCCGACTCTCTCAGCGTAGAGGCTTCAGGCAAAGGATCCCTTTGTAGGAGGCTGCGAGAAGTCAGAGATCCGCAGAAACTACTCTTAACTGGCCGATAAACACGAATTAGCTGCGAGGCACAACTCACACAATGACAGTGGTTTGCCAACCTACTTAAACTCCAACTTAATAATAAAACTTGCAACTTTAATTGTACCTTAATTAGAGAAGGGTCTATTGCCTATTGTTTTAACGTTCGAATTATGATATTTGCGGTATTAAAAACATAATGTAGAAAAATATATATATAAAGATATGAAAAAACATATAAATATACAAGGTGTCTACAAAGTCTGTCCCCACCCCCTATATTTCGGAAACGGCTCAAAATTATGAAAAACCGCGAAATACGTATTCAATTACTTCGAGGGGTTATTCTTTTAAGGGGGTTGGGCAACTTGTCTCTGTTTGTGAATGAGAATATGTTTTTCATCATTCGTATACATTCGCTAGCATATTTTTATATTCTAATTTTTTGTCTTCTACATTATTTCACATTGTTTCTTTATCAATGCTTGGAATTAATTTATCGCGGATTTACATTTTCTGTTGTCTATTGTAACATGATTGAAATCTCTCCAATAATACCCGAATTTGGCCGAAACTATTTTTATCAATCGACGAAGAAAATCGCGTACGTATATAACCCAGCTTCGTAATCTCCCGGTGGGTATCAACATCCCAAATTGATAGAGAACCGCGTCGCGGGGGACGAGGAAAAGCACGTGCATCGTTGATGGGCTCGCGGGAGTTGCGGATGAATGTCGTATCGCGCTCGTGCAGATCTGCTCGATGGAGAAAGCACAGCGTATATTTCAGGTGTAAATAACAATTGCCATTCCATGGAGTTTCTTTCTCGATGGCATCCGCATTCCCTCTCGTATCATTCTGTGAACGTATCTTTGTATTTTACCTCTACTGTAACGTAAGCTCGCATTTTTCACTCAATTCTCGGCTTCGCTAAAGTTCGTCGCTTTATCGAAACTTTCCACTTCTTTTCTCTCTTTCCTTCTCTCTCAATTCTCTCCTCAAGACTTTTCGATCTCGTCCATGCTCTGTCGTTTATTTTTTCAAAGGCTTTATGACTCTACCATTCGCAGTCCCGTCGACGTTATTTGGCCACCCTTGTGTCACTAGCTCAAGTTTCTAGTAGGGTAGCAAAATGGAATGAAAAGGGATATCAGCGAATACAGTAGCCGTTTTTTTAGAGACGTAAGTCTTCTTCAGGTAATGTCGCTGTTTTCGCAGTATCTTGAAAGCCTTTCTTCGTTCTTTTCCCGCTTATCTCTTGAAATTGTAAATAGATTATTTTTATTTCTAAAATTGGAAGTTTATAAATATAGGTATTAATTTTCACTGATATATAGAATTGATATTTATATTTTTTATTTCAAATTATTTATTATACAAATTATTTATTACATATATATGCGTTAAAACTATTTGTTAAGCCTGACAGATATTGTAGATTATTACTACTATAAAAATAATTTACAATTTTTTACGCTTTGTCTATCTGTGAGATATATTCTTCTCTAAACCATGACTCATTTAAAACATATTGTACAGTTATTATAATTGCATCTAGTAATTTGACCCTTGCGATTTGGCAAGTTCTTTTCAAAAATCATTTTTTCGACATGAAAATTTAGTTTGCAACATATTATAATTTTTAGTAATTAAAAATAGTTTATAATTATAAAATTCCAATCGATTGTTTGTTAATAAAGAATAATTTGCAAGATTATTTTATTTTTAATTATTTCAAAAATTTTTTTAAATAGAAACTCCCGCGCGCTAATATTTTCAATATAGATACAGCAAACAATTATTCGAATAATTATATATTAATTAATAGAATTCGACAATATATTGTATAAATAATCTCGAGACAATTTTGTTTAAAAGTAGATAAGTCTGTAATATGTTTTTGTGTAGCTTTATGTTCTTAAACAGATTACGAATGCGAGATTAAATGAAAAGGGAAAAACTTGCGGTGCGATTCATGTCACGAAACGAGAAAAGGATAAGCCTTTTCGAGGAAAAGGAGGAACTTCCTTCGCAGCTTAACGAATCTCTGTAATTTAAATCCTGCCTTGCATCTCGCCGAGGTTAACTCACCTAGCGAGTATTTTTATCACGCTTTACCTCCGGCCTTCCTTCGTTATTAATGCTTTTTTTTCCTCGGATTGAAGTAAAATAAGCTCTCGATGTATATCGCGGCGAGATTTTTTTCTTTCGCGTTTTCCGACCACGTCTCATTCCCAGAGAAAGAAAGAGAGAGAGAGAGAGGGAGATTTTGCTTTCTATCTTTTTGCTTCTCTTTATCTCGATTAGCGGATTTCCGAGTATCGTTCCTTTCTTCTCCAGAATTCAATGGAGAGATAAATTGTGCTTCCGCAAATTATGCTCTCGAATCTCTTCATTTTCCTCTCATAAGTGTCATGAAATTCGTAAAAGTGAGTTTGTAAACTTTTATGAATCCGTAGCACAAAAATCAGTCTTGAGATTAACTTTCGCCGTCGATTGATGAATCCTTCAATCATCGCGTAATCTCGATCTTCTCCGAGCAAGTGTCAAATCGCGACAATATGAATGATGCATCGCTGTGTATTTTGGTATACCTTCTTGAATCTCTCCAAGGTAACCTTTAAACTTTCTGAAAGCGTAGTTGTGCAAATTAAGATCTTCTGGGTATGCGAGATAGAATTCCGGATCTCTTTCGCGAAACGTGAATGTAAAAGAAAAATATGTAAATTTAATTCATACCTTTGTTTTTTGAGAAGTAAAGTGTATTAAAGCCCTATTCAAGCACAAGACCATTATGTTTGTTTGCAGCAAATAAAATGCAAGAATAGAAGACTGACAGTAAAATATTATTACGTCCGTATTTTAAGAGCTGTCAACTTGCGAAGCGGAATAATTTCATTCGATAGGAAAGTCTATTCACGAAACCTGGCAACAAAAGTTCTCGATAAATCGACACGTTTAACAATGCCGAATGCTGATAAATTACGGCACGACATTTCTGTAAAACTTGCACGACGTTGAATAAATCAAAATGAACATCGAATCGTGATAACCGCCGACTGCATGCGGGCGGGCAGGTGCGTTGAAATTGGATGTACCCTGATGTATTTACCTTTAGCCTTTAGTTCAATAGCCTTATGCACAAGAAATTCTCGATTAAATCGCGATTATATTTTTTTTATAATATATAATTTTTAGAGGAAATTAAAAAAAAAATCTATCTCTCGCACAGCGATACTCAATTTGTCTAAATTTGACTAAATTTGTCAAAATAATTTTTCTGTCATTTGAGCTTTTGCGAACCTTCATTAAGAGAGAAGCCACGCATCCAGAAATTAATATTCGCGACTGTCGTGTACAAGGCTTTTCATAGCGCGGCGTGCAAAATGAGAGAAAAAGAAAAACGCGCGCTCGATGAAAAGCGCGAAAACGCTCTTACTCGACCATCCTCGTCTCTCGTTGGTTTCTATTTGTATACTTATTTCCCAACGCGGTGTCCCGCCGTTTAATTAGACAAACATGGCTGATATTTATGTAAGAGTTGCCCTGCACGGTACACATGATTGCGAACGCAAACGCAAAAAAAGAACGAGCATAAATTCTGCAGATTCGATTCGTGACCGAGATCGTAAAATAGAGGTGCTGGTGAGAATGAAATAGTTGAGGAGTGCCGGTATTCTGCAGTCAGGTCAGGTACAAAAGCGAGGAAACTGCACGAACGAATTCGAGTTGACGTGACGTCAATGTGATGACAAACGATATTATGGTGAGAATATGATGAAAGGGACTGTATTTCTTCGGTTATATCCGAACATATTTTACAATGTATAGCAGAAGTAACTTGGAGTCGTTAATGTTAATTGGAAAAAAATATTTCAAAGGACATTCTTTTTAAAGTATGAGTAAATATTTTCAAAAGATACAAAACGCGAATGCACCGATGAAAGAATTTAGCTTTGAAAAATAATTTTCAATAAGACGTCGACGTTTTCAAATTTCCTCTTTGCACGCAATTTCCTTTTTTTTTTTTATATAGAGAAAATATAAATTTTCTACATGCGATTAAGTGTTTATTCATATGAATCTATTTTTCACATAAAATCTGGATTATAATAATTGCGTGCAATTTAATGCAAACATTAAGATAAACAAAAAGGAGACTCACCGTTTCCTGTTGCTATAATGTTTCCCAGTAATCTGCTCAAAGTTTTTCCACTCTCTTCCGGCGTAACCGACCCCGACGCACCGGTTTCCGGTTGCGTCATTACATTCATCTGAAAAATAAAAATAATATTTTGTTACTTTACTTGAGAACCATTTTATTGCACAATAAAATCAATACAATTCTCATAGTTATTATAAATCAACAATCGTAACAATATTATATTAACTAATATCTGATTCCACTCCCTTATATATAACATTTAAATATTTATATTGAAAGTTTTGCGTAGAGATAAAATCTGTAAATACAGATCGATGATTACACAATTTTTCGAAAAAAGTTTTTCATTTTTTATTGAACGGTGTTATCTGTGTATATAATAAATTATTTTTGAATTTATATAGAGTTAAAGAATTCGTGAAATGTAAATTTAGAGAATAGATAACAAATCATAATTATAATATAAGCTAAATGATCCGTCCGTTGGGAAGCGGCCTAACAATAGCCTAATAATACAAAATAGTACTTAAACATGAAATACCCCAATTCACGTTTACATGCACATCCTTGACTCGACAAATGTTAAGATGACAGATATTAATTAATATCTGACCCGGAAATCTCTCTTCCGCATGCTCTATGCTTCAACAGGAACATTGTCAAACTCTGTCAACGTGATTATACAAAGAGAAATCGTCTAGGAATAATTCGAAAGGGAGTCGGGAATTAAATACTTTTCGCCGTAAGCGAAAATTCTTACCGAGTATTAAAATTGAAGCTAAATATGCGACTCTTCGGTTTACGTTTCATTAGAGCGCTATATTACAGTACTTCACAAGAATTATCGCCGGGAGGCTAAACTTGCGAACCTCGGAGATTTTAATCAAGAGTCATCGTAGGTCCTCTTCTCTCGACATCAGACTGGCAAGAATTCTCGCGGGCTTACGTGCGCATTATTTTATGCAAAACGCCTTAGAATGAGTTAGTGAATGGGGACAAAGTTTTATTCATCTTATTATCTCGACATTTCGTAGGTTTTATATTTTAATATTTAACATTATTTATTGACATTTGTAATAGTTGACATTATATATGATAGAATATCTTTTTCGCAATTGTTTACGATTTATCATATAAACTAAGAAGATAATGGAAAAGCTGTTTAAATATGGCATCGTAAAATTTTTACGATGATTAAATTAATAATTATTCAATTTTATTAAAACATGTTATTAATTATTAAATATTTATTACAATTATTAAATACTTATATTTAATCATTATTAAAGTTATGAAAATATTATATAATTGGGAAAATTATTCTCTTATTTTATTTATATATATTTTCTGTGAATTTTATACTCAATAGATTTGACATTATACAAGAATTTTCCAGAATTTTCAAGAATTTTTAATAATTATTGAACAATTCTTGCGAGTATCGATTTAACATGTCTTTTTTAAGAGTGGATAACATTAAATAATATAAAATATAATAAAAAAATCTTGCTACATGTCTTTTTAATACAATTTTAGATACACAATCGTGATTAATTTATTTTGTTCTTCTTTTGCTTTCTTTAAAAAAAAAAAAAAAAAAAAAAGACTAAAGGAAACTACTTCCGTTTTGTGTTACGTGCTACTCGTAGAACAAATCCAAAGACACACTGCATGAAACAGCCGAATCCAATTTTCTTCCCTTCTTCTATGTTCGAAAGCAAGAAACTCGAGTACTTATTTTCCGGGAAAACTTTCAGTCCGCCAACGTTTTATATACTTTCCCCAGAGCTTCGATCTAGCCACGATGACCTTTGAAGTATAGGACGATAGTAAATATCTTTGCAAATACAAGCGAGTCCTATGCGAAAGCCAATCTCGTAATCGAGATGTAAATTGCATCGCATCTGGCCGATTGCCAATTCTCTCTCTCTCCCTATCTCTCTCTCTCTCTCTCTCTCTTTCTAACTTCATTTTCTATCAAACTCCGCTTTCTGTTTGTGATATGGCAAACTCCTCTTGTCCGAGATACTCGCTACCTCTATTGGTCGCCTCTGTTCTGCATCTGTGCATACTTCCCTTGTACACAAGCTATATTATTTTTGTTTTCGCACATTGAGCGTGGCATAAGATGATATGCATAATGTGACCTCGTTCCTGGAACGATTCCAGCGGTCGGAAACAACCGGCGGGACGCTCCTATGATTTGATCGGGGCTGCCGCTGATGAAATGCGCCGGGCAATGCATATACATATATATATGTACATACATCGGGAATACTAAACGCGCGGCTGACCGCGTGTGGTTCCTCCATTCTCATTTTCCTGTCTGCTCGCGTCATTTTGCAGATCAGCGTGATCATCGAGTCTGACATGCATTTGATTACATCGTGTATAATTTGCGACAAGCATCGTTGATTTTATGATAACAGGATAACATCGAATCACGCTATTATAAATAAATTTCTCGTTCGAACTGCGGATTAGAATATTTGAAAATGAAGATAGATTTCGAGTACATCTAACATATTTGACACCCTGGATATATTTTAATTAATCACGCGACATTGACATGATCATCGATAAATTCGTTCTTGAAATTGGATTCACTTCCACGTCGCTCATGCATCACGCATTCAGATTACATATGTACGTTATAACTCATTGAAAGTTACACGCACGTGTGCAACTGTTACACGACTGTTCAAACTGCTATTGCAATTGTTGTATCGTATACAAAGTTTCTTTCTTGTTTTCTGCTTATTGTTAAGATTACCGCAAAATTGTATCAAAAATGTATAGATAAATAAACTGCAAAAAGGTTGATATATGTGTTTGGTTTTACGACACTAACTCTCTTCGTCGAATAATTTATAATTATACGCACGAATAATATACTAATATACTACATTAAAATACTCAACACATTTACATTTCCCGCGAGTTGTCGAACAATGACCGTATTACCGATAACACATTTATCGCATTTTGCAAACGTTATGACACATGTAATCGAAGTTTCAAGTTCAATCAAGTGTAATCATCAACCATTTGTGAATTTAATCGGAGATATTCTCTACTCTGCCATTATTTATAATACTTGAGAGAAAGAACGGAATGTATATGGCAATTTCGCAAAAATATAGATTCTTGTAAATTACAATAATGATAATTTCATGAGTATAATCGCTCATTTATATGAGCGCTCATATGACATATAATAGCAAATTTTTGAATTGTTACCCTTAATATTTTTTAAGGTTTTTCATTAACATAATTTTTATTTTTTATTTACGTTTGCAAACACGTTTTTTTTTCTTCATGGATAATATTAATTACTTACTGTATTAATTACTTCACACGAAAGAAAAATTTTCTTGTATTGATTATTATATATGCGTGTGTGTGTGTATGTGTTTCTCTCTACAAATATAATATCTCTAATCATTCTAAACTTGAGTATTCAAGGGTAAAACCGAGTACTTTTTTGGATTTGTCTTCCTACAAAAAATCAGAAAGTAAAACAAATTTTGCTGACCATTAATAATCTTTAGATCTTAAATTATGAGAAAATCAGGCTGGTTGTTGAAAAAAAGTATTTAATTACTATAGATAACATGATTTTTGGGAGTCAAAATATCCGGTTGTTCTACCGATAGGGTACCTATTTAAAAACAATTACAAAATCTAGATTTATTTTAATCAAAGTACAACACAAATATGTATTCTATTGCCAAAAATCACAAATAAAGATATCCTCTTGAAGAAACAAAAGTACCCGGTTTTACCCTACTTTTCCCTATAGCAAAATTATTGATTATTTAAAAAATTATTATTAAAACGTAATATAAGTATCTCTGCGATTTAAGATCTATAAATAATAATTAATATTTCATATAACTCTTAAACGTCTAACATACAGTTAAACGCTACTGTCATCACGTACAATGTAACAGACGCTCCACGATCCTCACGCACGTATAACGTGTAATTTACGACACTGAGAGAAGTATAATCGCATGATAGATGAAAATGGCGGTGCGCCCATGTTTGCGTAGATACTCACGGAAACTGTCGTGCTTGTCCGCTTTCCGACTTATCGGTCACCACAGCCATGGTAAATAATCACACCAAGTTGAAAGCGTACGGAAGAAAAATTCGCAATGAGAAAAAGAAAAAATAAAAAAAGAAAAGACTATTCATTCAGCACCGGGAATTAAATTTTGTCATCATGGCTAGGTAGCGTGCGCTTAAATTGAAATAAATTAAGCGTGTATTCACACACAGTGACGCCGAAATTACTAGATTAACGCCAATGTATATTGGAAATGAAAGGGAGGAGACACGTTCTAGAAAGAAATAGAAAACATTCTCTATTAAAAGTATTTTTTATTTTATTGTAAATTAATAAATCGTGCATTTTAATCGAGAAATCATCGTTAACATGATTTTAACTTATTTTATGTCACAATCATAAAACCTATCTTAAATCAATTAGAGCGTCAAAGTTTTTATATTTATGATAAATATCTAATAATAACAAACATGATCACAAATGTTTTTGTTATATGCACTGCGCTTACTAAGCTTTATGGTACACATTAAAACTAGATAATTTTTTATCAAAAAGACACGTTATTCTCATTTTCAATTTTTTTGACAAAAATTTTAAAAATAATATGTCATGTACGTCATTAATGTTTTACATTATGTACAAAATGAAACTTTTACGTAGAAAAGTGTATGAATAAAATATGATGTGTGAAAGCAGCTTTTTACGATTTTGCCGATAAAAAATATATTGCTGAACATAAAAGCTATGATCAAGAAAAAAACAACCGGGATAAATGAAAGAGGCGGATAATAATAAATGCTCTTTTCGTAATATGCAATATTTTCTACGCGGGAATAGCGCGATCCTTTAGATGATGAATAATGTGTTCTATTGAAAAATGGCCTCTGACAAGGTATACGGATATACGGCATCCGCAACGTGCGTTTTCTTCAATTTTTCAGAAACCTTATGTATTTAAAAAGCACGGTCGAATTGAACATGACTCCGGTTCCGATAGGACGAACAGAAAGCTCAACTCGTCGAACGCGCGCGAAAACTTTTTGACGGTGAATATTTCACGAATACACGAAAAAGAACGGCCTCTAATTCCAGTTCTTCGAATTGCGACATGATTTATCCGCATAATTTCCTCGCGGCGTATTTTCGGGACGAAAATTGGATCAATTGAAATTTTTTTTTGTTTTCTCTTTTATTAGCAATCATAAGTTTGAAGAGAAAAGAGAGAGAAAAATATTACCTTAATTGTTGAGGGTTTGGCACTAACGGGCGAAGTTTTTAAGACTCTAATAGCGAAAGTTGGTGTTCTTTTACCGGTGCTACGCTTTTATCGTTATTTTTACGCGAACGCAACCATTAAATGCTTCGCCTGGTATAATAGTGCAATCTTTTCTAACTTGAAGTTTCTTAAACGGGCATTTTTCTTGAAAATACGATCTTATTATAAGCGAATTGAGTAAGTAATCGTGTAGCAAGCTAAAATGTCAATTTAGAAAAATAGTAATAATTGTACTATATGACATCTTTTCACAATTCTATTAAAGCGTAATAAAATCGTCGTAGTGATAATTTAAAAATTATAAATAATAAGAATAGATTAGAATCAAAATCACATAGTCAAGTTGTTTCTTTAACATTGCCAATGACATCTTTGAAAAAGACGAAGAAAACGTAAAATGTCTTTTGCAAAAGATTATTTCGATGAATTATTCGCAAATAAATTCAGAAATCTCATTGTAAATTTTCTGCGTTTTCTCTGTTAAAAATTTTTATTTATCCTAATACTAGAACATATATCAATACATATGTAAATATAGCTCGCGCAGAAAGAACGCATTTTAACTAATTAATAAAATAAATAAAATAAAATATATAAAAAAAAAATAAAGACCTGATATCGCGAAAATATTTTAGATTGCATTGCGAGAAAATAAATGTGCAAATAACAATTTACGCCAGAAAGTATGCCAAGCTATTAATGTAAGCAAATAACTTTGTGTTTGAATACAGGTCTAATATACTTGATAGCTAATGATCAAAGGATAAATTAATTAACTGTTGAATGAATTACAAGAACAAAGGTAGTGGCGGCAGGCAAACCTGTTAATGACACGAGCAGTTGCACGTCATCAACGGGCTTTTAAGCTGGTTTTGACACCTATCGACTTTATGATGGAAACCAGAGGTGTTGCAAAGCTGCGACAGAGTCATTATCAGGCTTGCACTTTCGAGCTCGATCGAGAAACGAGACCTCTCGTGATCTTTCGATTTACCTTACGATATATAATTTGAGCCTGTAAATGTCAGAGCGTGTTTGTCGCGCCAAACATCGGATTGACACGAGGCACGTGTCAAAGCAGAGCTATCGATTTTTATACTTTCTAAAAAAAAATACATAGATGTAAAGAGAGCAATATGTGTATGTGTAAATTTTTTAACAATTTTGCTTATATTAATTGGAAACGAAGTACTTGTTTCTTTGAGACGTTTTTGAGAACGAAATTAATTTTAACGCGACCGACTTTGATGAAATTATTAATTATTAATATAGCGTAATCAAATGTGTTCAAATTTTAGACATACAAGGTCGCGAAAATGTAAATAACGCATCAATTGTACCTTATCAGTTTATTTTGTATCAAGACTTCTTTCGCTATCTTACGCGATTATGACACTTTCATTTATTCAATGGAGTGCGATCACACGAGATGTAACGGTTTCATAAAATTGTGTATTCTCAAAATGATCACGACGATGAATTGCACGTTAAAACGCAACAGCGCATCTCATCATCCCTTCACATGACACGCCAACAGTTCAGTCCAATTCATGTTTCACGTGTTTCACATAAAAAAAATGCAAATAATCGCATCACTGATAAATTAGGGAAGAGGTCAGTTCCATCTTTCGCTAATATGGAAGATGATCGTTAATGAAATTGCTCGTCAAACTCGAGTGACCGTGTGGCAGCACGGAAGAAAAAGTGCGTTTCAGAATCCGCGCAATAATGATACCAACGAGCCATTATCCCAGATGTGTTCGACGCGATAGTCTCTATATAACGTTGTAAATGGTGTGTGAAAAAGACTTTTCTGTGCCAGTCTACGTTCAAGAGAATGTACTGTATTAGCGAGAGAAGAGGTTGTCCTGGAATACGATGCTTGGTAAGACAATCTCTTAGATTAGAAACGATAGCATTGAAAGTCAAGTAATAATATTGACCTAATTCGATTCAGGATATCTATTCCCTGGAAAAACATTCCCTGGACAATCTGTGGTTCTCAGGATTTTTTTTTTGTACCTGGAGAAATCAGGGTATTCTCCTGGAATTTTATCAGGGCTCAGAAAATTAAAAAAAAATTTTTTTTAGTCATTTTGCTTTTACATTGTAAATATTAGACAATCCGCTAATAAGTCAAGTTGAATTATAAATTATTGAATTATAAATTAAAAATACATTTTAATTAAATATTCTTTGATTGCAATTTTTTAATTTTTGTGCTACTCAAATCTTGCGAATAAAAAATAAAAAAAAAATTGTGCAAATTAGAAACTTGCACATTGCTTTCTCATCATCTTATTCCTCTTACAAAGCTTAAATTCTTTAAAACAAGCAGGTTTTTCCATTTTGATTTTTTCTGTGAGGAAACCAAATCATCACCGATCCTCACTAACTTCAATACCAACTATTTTTAAATAATACTCTATTCATGTCAAAAAATTTAATCCAATATCTCAAAATTTGCAAAAATTAAAGCGTGTACATTTCTCAAAAAATTCAAAATTTTATAAAAAATGAATCTTTTTACTAATTTCCTCATCAAATTCAATGTCAACTATCCTTTAATATTACTTTATTCATGTAAAAATATTTAACCCGATATCTTAAAATTTGCGAAAGTAACAGCGTGTACAGGCATTTCTCAAAAAATTCAAAATTTTATATTAAAAAATGGGTTCTTTCACCGATAAAAAAATTTAACCCAATATCGCAAAAATTGCGGAAGTTACAGATTGTATAATGTATATATATTCCGTACATCATACATATGTACATACACTTTTAAGCACTTTTAAAAATAATTTTTCAACATTTTGGAATATTCTAAACACGGTGGCATAGAAAACTAGAAAAAAAAAAATTATCACAAAAACAAAGTTTCCTCTATGAGGAAGCAATATGTGAAACATCTAAATATATAATAACGCAGCACGAAAAATATCGAAGTAATATTTCCGTTATCGATTATGGATGGAACGCCTGGACGTGAAAGGCATATCGAACCGTGCACCCTTTTTCATATTTCACTCATCGCTTATTAGCAATCGATCTTTTCAAAGCCTTTCGAACATATACATATATATGCCGTCGGTATTACTATACGTGCGCTATACAATATTAACACACAGTCAGTGAAATATAAAACTGTCTGGTCTCCGATGTAATCTTGACGGCGCCAGATCCCGCGCCGGCGATGAAAGTAATGGCGGTGTTCGAGACGAATCGCTAAGAGAGGGTCTCGCAGCCATAAAAAGCGAACCTCCCGTACGTATCACGATCGACCTTTAAGGCCATTGCCGAATATTGAGGCCATCGAGGAGCAAATAAATAATCTCGCGCCGTGGGCTCGATAAATTTTGAAACAGCCGATAAATATGCAGCCGAATCCTCTTGCACGCCAGAGATCGGCTGGACCACTCGTGTGCGAGGTGAGAAAAAACATAACAGCCGTAAAAAAGCGAGGGTAGCGCACACATGATGTTCTTTTCAATATCCAAATGGAGTACGAAATTTTTATGAAAAGGTTGGAAAATAAATTTATAAAAAAGAAATAAATTGAACATCAAGATTGTTTAGAATGAAAATTAGTATAAAGATAAAGTTTTATATTGCTATATATTAATATTTTTTTATTTAATTACAAATTCTTTTCTATTACAAGTCATGTGTATTAACAGGGTTGGGAAGTAACGTGTTACCATTGCAGTTATTTTTTTGGTAATTATAATGATAACGACGTTGCAAATTTTATTTGTAACGAAAAAGTAACTTTGTTACATTTTTCAGTAATGAGTAACGAATTCAAATATTACTTTGATTGTTACTTTTTTTGAATTTACTTGGTATAATTTTCATACAAAGAAACATATTCATAAGAGTGTTGAAATGCAGCCTAATTAATAATGATAGTGCCATCAAAATTATATTGTTTCTGTTACTTCAATGTAAAATAATGTTTAAAAATTTTTAGTATTTAGTATAAATTTGTAGTGTTTAATTTGATCTTGTATTAAAAAAAAATTAAATTAAATTAAAAAAAGTATTAAAAATTGTAATGAATCTTTATTTTTTGAGGAACTGTAATAGTAACAAGTTACTTTTTAAAATTAGTAACGAGTTTTTAGAAAAAAAAAAAAAAATGGTAACGAGTTATTTTTATAAAATAACTTTCCCAACTCTGATTAATTATTAAAATAAACATTTGCATTCTTTTGAATATTGCGAATATTAATGTTTAGACAAACTCGCTTTGCTGCAAATCCTTCATAAAACAGAGAATAATATAATTTTAATAATATCATAGGTCGGAATGCGAGAAAACATTAAGGGCGGAATGAATAAGAGTGACGACGAGGAGTATTTGTGCGGCAAAATTTCGCTTAATGTGTATTTCCACAGGGCACGAAAGAGACAAATAGCGAAAAAAGCGTCAAATAAAATAAAATCAAGTTTATATCAAATATTTAAATGAAGATAGAGGAACTATTCAATATGCGCACTGCGAGCAATAAAAAACAGCGAGCCGTGTGACATTAAATATCTAGAATATTACGGAAAATTACGTCCCTACGACAATAGCGAGGATATAATTTATTAAAAATATGCAAAATCATTTCCAGTAATGTGAATTATTTTACAAAAAATAATATATTATAAATATAATGTGTTTGTGTGTAATTATTTTTGATATTTTTATTACTCAAGCAGATAGCGTGCTAATTAAATTGAAAATCCCAAAATTATGAGAATCAAATAACGTCAAATATTTTTCGAGTGTATTTATATATCTCTTTATTATTGATATAAATAGAAATGTAAAGGTGAGAGAGGAAACAGAGCGCAGAGAGATGATACAGCGCGGAAACTCCAAAGCTACCGTAAAGCCGAGAACATAGAGGACCAACGTATAAACATTTTCAGCGGCACCGGCTGAGAGAAATATCGCGTGCGAAAGCTTTCATCTCATCAGGCTGCTTTTGGAAAAGCGCGGACGTGGCGCAAAGAGATTTTTTTACAGAGAAACAGACAGACAGACACACACACACACACACACACACACACACACACACACACAAAAGTGCACGCGGGCGCGTAAAGAAACGGTTTATACGCAAAAAGATCAAGAAGATAATCCTTGTGTCATGAGTACACGTGTCGCAAGCGCGAGTTATTTTATCCTTTTTACATCTTTTAATAGCAAGTTTGTCGCAAAGTTATTCTTTTTAGCACACAAATGGAATTAATTTACTTTATAACAGATGTTCAAAGCAAACAAACTTAATCGATTATTTTTATTTATTAACGATAGAAACGGGGAAAATAGATTCTTATATTTTTGCTTCCTCATAGAGGAAGCTTTGAAATTTTCTTTTCAAATTTTGATGAATGTGTTTAGAATGTGATGTTCTAAAACGTCGAAAAAATATATTTTTACAAAATGTCGAATGTGTGTGTATGTATATGTATATACGTACGTACACAAAAAGGACGAGGTTGCTCGAACTTTCGCAAATTTTGAGATATCAGCCTAAATATTTTTACATTAATGTCGACATATTTGTAATTACGATTACTAATATTATAAAGGAAAGGAAATAAAGTTACGAGCAAGCAATGTGCAAGTTTTTAATTTGCACGATTTTTTACTTGTTTTATCTTTTTTTTGTGTAATTATTATCAAAAAATTGAATAATTGAAAATGTTGAGATATATGATTTTCATCTCGCTTTAATATATCACGTTAAATATTTGATATTTATGACTATGACTTAGTGTAATAATATTAATTTCAATATCAATAAATTTTAATATCCAATTTTAATCATATTTCATACCATCATTATATAAAATGACATATATCGTAACATCGTAACATTAAAACGCAGACTTTTGATATTTAATTATGCAAATGATCAGATTATATGGACCGATTATCAAATGGAATAGCTCTCGCTAACCGAGAGAACGGAAGTAGTCGTATTGAGGGGAAATTTACAATTCTAAAGTGTGACTTTTGTGACGCTCGATTTGCACACGAATAAATGCTTTACATTGTCATTGATCGAGAAACCAAGTTCGCTGTACCTATATATATATATATATATCTTAAAATCGCGCCTGAGAGTCTCGGGATCTTACGTCCACAGTTTTGGTCTGGACAGATATTGGGATCGTCCGTTTCGGGCGCTCCGTATTTTCGACGGGATCGATGCCAACTGTTGAATATTCGATGCGCCGCAGATATTTGTCGGGATGAAACCGGTCGTTAAATAACCATCCGCGTACTCCGGGCACGATCTATCGATTACCGAGAATTTTCTATCCTCATTCGATTCATGCAGATCTCTCGCCGTGCAACCCCGTGCGGCTCGGCCCGCGTGATGTAATTACGGACGTTTTAGTGTATAATTCACATCTGCATGACTTTACATTTCATTACGTCTAAAAAAACTCGATTGAAAATCGTGACGTGATGTGACGTAATTTTCATTCGCATTCACGAATGCGAATGAAATCCGTATCATCGGTGTATCGAATGCAATTATAATGGCGGAATCTTTGACAATTAGCGTCATGTGTAATTTGTATTCCACTATAGATTTAATAGCGTCATTTTCTCACCGTTATACAGAGTATTTCTAAGTAAATGTGAAAATTTTAGAAGATGATTTTTTGTTGAAAATTAAGAGTGATCTTTCATATAAATATATACTTCTATATCCCTCCCTACATTCCTTCAAAAAAAGAGGTAAAATTAGGTTTTTTTTTAAATTATAATTTTGTGTTGTTTTTGTTCTATTTTTTCCAACATTTACTATAATTTGGTTTTGCTTGCTTTTTTAATTTTAAAATTTAACTTTTCGTAACTCAAAACCTATGCCATTTAGTGTTGTGTATAATAATGTATTTTTTTTTTCTTGAAAACTAGATTTTACGAAAAAAATTAAAAAAATAAAAATGTTTCTAAAGGAATTAAGCTTTCTAACGCATATTTTTAGATTATCATATCCCAGTTTGTTAAAAAGTTCTAATAAAAAATTGAATAAAAATTGTTAATTTCCTCTTATAACGATACAGAAGATTAAAAAAATATTAATAAGTATCCTTTCTACCAATAGAAAAGGTCCACTAAATTTCATTTTTCTAACTTGTCCAAAATTTGAAAAAAAAAAACTTAATTTTTACCTCATCCTTTGGAGGAGTGTAACTCCTCAGGAAAGAATGTAGGAGTATATATTTATACGAAAGACCCCCTTAATTTTTGATAAAGAATCATCTCCTAAAATATTTCGTACTTATTTAGAAACACCCTGTATGTATATTAATATCGTTAAAATTCACATTTGTTTAAATATAAATTCAACGCTACTCTCATCAATTCGTATTTGAAAATGATGCGTCGAGTTTGAATAAATAATAAAAATTCCACAGACAAAATCATTTTGCAATCGCTTAATAAAAATTGAATCTGAAAAAATTCTATACGGGACGATGTACCTACCTTCTTCATAAAGGATTTTAATGCGTTGTTGCTAAACATCTTGACGGCTCTTTGATCCCGCTTGTTCTCAATGAAAAAAACAGGGGATCCCTAAGTCCCAATCGCGTCTCTCGTCACTTCCTGCTGATCAATGTTGACTGCCGGCATAAAGATCCGTGGTCTGTTGCTGATTCACAATCGCTCGGATCTTAGCTCACAATATGTCTGTGACAGAAGTGTAGTATCTTGTTTGATGACATCTGGAGCCGTGCGGCTCGCCCTCCTGCCGCGAGATCATCTCCCGCGATTGTTATCACCAGCTCTCAAAGTGACATGGGAGCCTGCGGTGCGTCGTCGTTTATTCTGAAAACCAAATGTCAACCAGTTTAATGACGTGCGAATATGACAGGTTCGAAATAAAAAATGCACGTATATAATCGAGGCTGTATAGTCTACAACGTACACATTGTAATTCAATATTTTATGCTTAAATAAATTTGTGATAAATGATGGACACGCGATATATATATCCACTTCTCTGAATTATGAGCTTCGATAATACAGTCCATAATTGTCATCCCGTTGAATGTTCTACATTTTATAATTATTTTCAGAGTTTATTCCGAGCGTAATAAATAGATGTTCTATGTTAAAAGAGAAATATCAAGGTTTTCGCAGAGTTCTCGTGCCATATCGCTTTGTAGTTTGCAAACAGTGCTGTCGCAGCTTAATGTTAACTGCTTTAAAAGGAATGTTTGACCGAACATAACTTCGTTAGAAAGTTTAGACAAACAAATATTTACCAGCGCAAATTAATATCTGGCTTTGTTTCATCGCGCATACAAGGTCAATAATTGCTGACAGCAAGCGCATGCACATTGCTTGATGATTAATTTCAATTTTTTGAACAAAAATATACGAATATACGAAAAGGTCATCACATTAATAATTAATAATTTTTTCTAAAACATATAAATACAAAATACATATACATTTAATACTTTAGTAAATTATAGTATTTTAGAATGATGATAAGACAATATAATCTTATTTTTAGTCTATTATTAACAAAAATTAATTTTTATTCGGAGAGGCGCAAGCTTCTCATAAAATTTGAATTGTTATACTTTGATACAGTAACAGAGAGAAGCTTGTTTAATCTTATTTATATTTCATGCTCCATAAAATTCTAAAAAGTCGCATCGAATCTATATGAAGTCACACATGTCAAAAGAATAATTTAATATTTATGTATGTCATCATTCAGTATTTTCAATTATTGAAAAGCGCAGGACATGTCGAAAGATTCCTAATTCTCTCAAGTATAACTGATGATGTAATTATAAATACGAATATCTAAATTTGAAAATGTCATAATATTTAAAACTAATAATCGGTTACATAAATAAATAAGATGAAAATTGTGCAAATTAAAAACTTGCATATTGATCATCATTTTATTTCGCTCACAAAGCGTAAGCTCCTTAAAGCAAGCGAGTTTTTCAATTTTGGCTTCTTCATAGAGGAAGATCTCAAAATTTGCAAAAATTAGAGCATGTACAGGCATTTCTCAAAACAAATCATAATTTTATTAAAAATAAATTCTTTCACCGATTCTTCCAAATTCAATATCAATCATCCTAATGATACTCTACTTATTTAAAAAAATTTAACCCGATACTCAAAAATTGCAGAAGTTAGAGGTTGTACAATTATAATATATTCTGTACATACATACATACATGCATACACACATACGGATATTTTTTTTTAAATGATTTTTTGACGTTTGGACTATAAACCTAAAGACATTGGCACAGAAAACTGGAAAAAATTTTGCCACGAAAACGAAGCTTCCTTTATGAGAAAGCAAAAAACATCGCTTTTTCACGTTTAAAATAATTATTAGGTTTGGTGAGCAGAACCGGCTCGATTCATTCATACAATATTAATAGAAATGCAACGAAAAGCTTTAATTAGGCAGTTCTATTCGACAACATGAGCGAATGTAATTTAAAATAGATAAAAAAGAAATGTAATTACGCGACTAATGCGTTTGATATTGCGCGACTTGATGTTGTTAAAAATAAAAATTTTTACCGGAAATTGCAAAACGAGAGATCAAAACGAAGTTCGCTAAATTTAATCAACGTACCAACACTCTACAATATACGTATTCCTTCTCATTAGCTGTAATTTCAATCAAGGAAATCATCCACGCAGCAACTAAAGGCCTTTAATTCCCGAGTGTAGTTGATCACGAAGGTACTGTAATTACAAATTCAAACTCCGCAACGCTGCTATAGTTATCGAAACTAATAATAAATTTATACAAACCTACATATGACATGCTTACACACTCTATTTATACATACACGTTTCGGTCTGATGTAATCAATAATGCTTGACAATAATGAGATATTTGTAATCTACATAATCTGTACTTATGTTTTTATCTCCGCAACTAATTGAGATTAAATTATCATATTAAACGCTTGCTATCGATAATTAATAATATTGAATAACAAATTTAAATTAATACATCTTCATAGATTCTCTTTTCTCTTTAACATAATAAAATTATCAAATTTGTAATAATAATGTCATCTTTATATGCGATTAATAGAAATTATTGCTTTTTTAAAATGGAATATTTTCTATAAAATAAAACAATTTGTGAGAGACTAATTATACATATACTGACAGAAATTGAAATATAT
>JBCEZX010000031.1:5404370-5420725 GCA_039654345.1 Cataglyphis cursor
ATATATAAATTTAATATATTTATAATTTAATATATATATATAAAATAAAAATTAAAATAAAAAAATGTAATAAAAGTAAATATTCATGTAAACAAACATTCTATGTAATTTTCATTTGGCATAACTCTTTCGTGTTGAAATTTCAATATTCGTCAACGTATATTTTTATCATAAGAGACATTTTTTTCAACGTTTTTTGAATAAAAAACGCAAATGACCTGTAGGGATGTTATCATCAATCTCGAAATCATCCGAAATATTTTAAATTCCGCAAAATCATTTTACAAGCACCGATTAGGCATTCTACGCCATCGGCCGTTTGACAAACTTGATCAGCTTCAACTTTTGATTTCACGAACTGATTTCGTGCAGGCAGAAATACGGCGCGGTCTCACCGCATACGCTTTGAAAGCCGCGCTTCACTCTCTTCCGCATTCTGCGGATCGGGCAATTAACCTGTCCTGCGGTAAGACAAATTTCGGTTGCAACCGGTTTTCATGGCTACGTGAATCATAGTAATTGCGATGTAAATGGCTCCGTTAACCATTCTGCTC
This sequence comes from Cataglyphis cursor, assembly GCA_039654345.1. Lineage (NCBI taxonomy): Eukaryota > Metazoa > Arthropoda > Insecta > Hymenoptera > Formicidae > Cataglyphis > Cataglyphis cursor. The sequence goes on from JBCEZX010000031.1 coordinate 5,404,925, forward strand.
GACGGAATTAACGCGACACTGCCCTGTTTCGACGTCGCACTAAGCGCGTCATTGTGGTCGAAATTTGTTATTGCCTCGGGCTTAGAAATTTCGCTTAATGTTACATGGTCATGTACATGCATAAAATATGAGCAATAAACGGACGATATCAGAGATATAAACATATATTAAAAGTACAAATGTTGGCCTAAATTAATATTGAATATTTTAAACCTCCGTTAATTGCAATATTTTTTTCTCATGAATGCAAATTTCAGATACACTAATTTTCCCATTATTTTCCTCCGTTTCTTGAAACAATTTTTCTCTTATTTAACACTTGTCTAATAGACCAGACACTAAAGTACATAAAAAACAGTGAAGAACAATACGTAGTAACCTGAATGATAAAAAATGGGGGAAAACGTTCCGTTTCTCTCAAAGTGAGGATGGAAAAATTCGCACGAGGTACGCGGTAAAGAAGCTCATACGGAGACAAAGCGAAAATGTGTTTGAACGTGGCGATGAGACGATTATACCAATTTTCGAGAAGGATAGGCGGGAAAAATATCAAAGAGACAACGAGAGCGGCGCGAAAGGGTGATACGGTGAATCACGGAAAGAAGCACGGTCTGGAAAGAGGAAGCGTGGGAGAAAAAAGATGAGTATGAAGAGGACGGGACGGAACAATGAGCGGAATGGAATTTGAAGCTCTCCACGCTCGCAATATTCCGGCGTATATTAATTTATCTCATAATGATCCCGCCGCGGCAAATAATATCCCTCGAACGTGGGCGCCCGTCGCTCATGGACGAGGAAGGAAGGAAGGAGGAGGAAGAGGAGGAAGAGGAGGAGGAGGAGAGAAGCAAGCCGGCAAGAAGTAGTCCGGTATTTGCTCATATTAATCGTCAAAGTTAATATTCGCGTGGGATGACGCGATCGACAGGTTGGCGAAGCGCGACGCTGGTTGCGGAATTGCTCGAAAATCTGATGGATCCGCGAGTATAAAGGAGAGAGAGAGAGATGGGGTGGTTCTGGATATTGGGTAACACGTTGCTATTTGGTAGATCGTTACGCTTCTCCCCGGGTGGGATTAAATTTTACGAGCTACGTTAATTAGCGAAAGCGTAGATGGTTCGTATTGGGAAAAAAAGGAGTGAGGAGGAGAGAGGAGAGGATGTTAATGACTGGTGTATCTCGCGTGTACACGACGAATAAAGGCGGTATCGTATTTTCGCATCGCGATTGATGCCGTTTCATTTATGAGTTTACATATGTGTGTATTTTATATTTTTGCTTCTCTTAGTAAGATAAAAACTTTTTTTTTTTTTATATTAAATCCTTTATCGTTATCAAACTGATGCTTGATAAATATGCTAATTTTCCATAAATCCGCTTCCAATATTCTTATAATGGATATTTAGTACTGAGAAAATCAATATTGAGCATCAATAATATATTGAGATAAAGCCCAAAAAGACTCCATCAAGATATCATGAATGAACAGCAAAAGCAGAGTCGTATATAGAGAAGCATCAGACCGTAACACGCAATATCCGCGATGGATGGATACGCCTTAGAGCGAAGCGCAAACAAAACCACTTCGCAATGTACGATGAATAACCTGACTGGAAGGAGTTTCCGATGACGTATACGAGAAGCGGAGACAAAATTATCCGGATAAGGAGTTCGGACTGTGCACGAAACACAGAAAGCAGTTCACAATGATCGTCGGAAGAAGGACGCGGTTCTGTGTGTAGCCACCTTTATACACGCAACAATGAACAACATAAACGTGGAAAATATCTGGAGCGTATTGTTGCGAGGTTAAAGACAAAGAGGAAAGGGCATTGCAAGTTCTAGTGTAATGGATATGAACAATCAAGACGGCCGGGCGGCACTAATTGCACGGACTTCGGTCTATTGTAAGGTCTTAGCAGTTAAAATCACGTCTTACGGCGTGAAAATAGAACTGAGTACACATATATCGTTATATATATGATTATTGAACAATTAAGATGGCCGAAATTTCCCTTTACTCCTCAGTCTTCATACCCCGCATGCGAAAATGTACCTTGCATTCTATTCAGATATTTCTTACGTCCATGATGGGCAGTACGCTTATGAAGAACCTCGGGATGTGTATGTACATAATATCGATGAGATAATGAAAAAGCAAGCAAATGAAAGGTGAAAAAAAGCGGAGAGAAATCTCTCGCTTACCTGAGCGAGAAATAAAAAAGACTGCAATAAAAAAATGCCATAAATTTGCAAATAACACTTGAAACCGATACTGAACAATACACATCTATCTTTAAACATCGATCTGTTGTATACACGGTTCTTCGATTCACATTTTAGACATCAGATGTGAATCACTGGGATATAGGATAGTTCGACGAAAGTGTGTTTTATTCCAGTTTAAGATGCAATAGATAACAAATTTCCTTTCCTCAAATTGTTTTCTTATTGTACAATATGACATTTCGAATATTGCAAGAGACGGACATTTAATACTATAAATGGATACTTGAAATTTAGCCTAAAATATATGATCGTTGATCAGAAACGATCATATATTTTATTTTGCGTCAAATACAAGATCCCAAGAATTATTTTTTTTTTTTTAGAAATTTAGAACTAACTAATAACAAAATATATTGGAATAGTTTTCTCTAATATAGATATACTCTCTCTGTCTCTCTGTCTCTCTCTTTCTCTCTGCTTTTATTTATAAATTTCAACAAATAAATTGTGTCATTAATTTTTCCAACACGTACATTTCGAATGACCCATTTTTCGCCTGCTAAAATACACGCGATCTGAAATCGTATCGTCTGCGGTCAAAACTAGTATATCGAGAGAGAGCCGTGAAAGCAGACATGTTAGTTATTGCAATACGCTACGCGTGCGGATACGCAATATACGAGTGGTTCACATTCCTTTTATATGAACAAAATTCCGTTCGCGAAAAACGGACGCGTTGCGAAATAATGAGAAATTATCGCATACATTCAGCTTTCGTAATAATACAGACATTAATTTTGCTTTTCGTTTTTAACTCTTTGAACAATCACGATGACATGAGTGCCGTGTATATATGGCGAATCGTTAATTGAATTTGTCGCTCAAAGCGATGTGTTTTAAAACCATTTTTCCTTGATTTATGAGAATTATTCAAAATAAATGAGAAAATAAATTTAATTATTATTCACTCAGACTTAGAGTCATCTGTAATACTTGATTCTAATTATGAATGTGCATGTACATTTGTCTACGTTTCATAAAATATTTTATTTTACTTTTTTTTTAAATTGATTGCTTTTTACAGAATGTTGCAAACAAAATTTTTTTTTTTTGCAATTTGCCCAGAGATTTCCTAGAAAAAAAAACACAAAAATTTAGCTGAAAACGGCATTTATCTGAATTAAATTGATCTTGAATCTCAATTATATTCTTAATTCTGCAGTTTTGTTTTCGAATATCAAATAAGCCCGTAGCCAAATTGGAAATGTTAACTCGAGAGGAAATCGAGAAATGACCGCGTTAAATTGGACCTCTATGTGTGGTCGATTGCACAAATCTGTCAGACATTTGCACTCGCGGTATGAGAATATATCTTGATCAAATATGTGATGAGACAACTAATAACTATTAAATTACTTAGAATTAGAAATGTATACGACATATTTGGTGGAAGAGTGAAATTATTCAGAACGTTGCAAAAAATTTTTCAACGCAATATAAAAACTAATCCATTATAAGTTAATCTCGATTAATTGGCTGTAAGCTTCTATAGAGCGTTCCTTAATCCTTCAAATTATTATTTTAATAATAATATAATAATGTATTTTTACATCCAAGTTTTTGGAACAAATAAAACCTGAATAATCAAAGCATAATTATATAACGTTATATATAAACTTATCCTTGATTCTGTTTCAATAATTTCGGACAGAAATTACATCATAGCCGCGAGAAAAAAAAAGAAAATATTTCCGATCAATTTCCACTCGTAATCATCGGTTTTCTCTAAGAGAAGCGACGAAACAACTTCTTTGTCCACGCTTGCGATATTTTCTTATAGCTTGATGGTGATAAATCGCCACGCTGGCAAGATCGATGATACGCGAATCCAGGCGTCGTTTGTACGCAGGGATTATAAAGACTCCCGTTACAAAGCAACCCTTGGTTGATCTCATCCTCCCCGTAAAATGATATTTGTCCCAGTGTGACTACTTGTTGAGCTCGCTATATACTTTAATACCGCGTTAAGCCGCAGACTATCACCATTGCGCGTTATTGTATATGCGTTTTACTCTCGCATACAGGATTTGCAAATTTAAAATTGTAGTAATACATATTACATAAAGCGATCACACACATAACGTACATATAACGATATGTATGTATACGAATATGTATTGCTTCAAAATTGACTGACATATGTACATCTTACTTATAGAACAGCTAATTGTAATGCACAGGATATATATATAATTAATTCTCTCTTTCTCTCTTTCTCCCCCTTCCTCTTTCTCTCTTAATCCTATTATTTTGATGAAATATTAATTACATCGAAATAACATATGTGTTAATATTACTCAATAGCGAGAAAAAAGTCATTTGTCGCAATACTCGTTACTCTGTAAAGCTCGTTATTTTCACACGCGACCTCATTTTCTGCCATACGCTCTCGCCATTTGAAAATCTCGTAAATAGTATCGAGTTAGTAACGATCGATCCTCCAATCGTGTCAACTCGAAATAGAGTACTACTTCTACGATGTGTGATTTTTTTTTAGCATTACGGTTGGTCTTTCGTTTTTACCAAGCTCGCGAAATCGTTCTCTGAAATTCATTCTCACGCGCAAAGGCATGATCATAATGAATGAATCTAATCGATCTAACTGCATTAACGAACGTTTCGTTATCCTCTTTGCAAAATGAAAGAAAATTTTCGTTCTTGTTAAGGAACGTCACTTTCATCGCAAGACATTAAATGCTCAATAAATTTTGTTTCTTTGCTATCCGCGAAAGATTTATCTCATTAAAATATTTTCGCTTTTAAGAGCTTCTAAAATTGATTATAGGTAAAAAATTGTTGTGGAGGAAATATTTTATATATCAATACGTTCCACAGATATGACATACGTAATAACTACGTGGACGTGGAAATTAAAAATAAACGCAACAATACTCCCTCTTGAGACCGAAATTAATATTTATTTTATGATGAAAATTCTCGGCCTGTTGTTTGCTTGAAACCGGAGCAAATGAATTTTTATCACATACAAACATAACGTATTTCTACAATATGTCAATATGACACATACATAGGACACATATATACACTCTACTAGAAATTCTAATTTAATATTTTATTTATTCTATATTATACGGTAGTATATCCGCTTAAAAAAAAAAAAAAAATTCATAAAAGTAATATTTGCCTCGAAAGTCGCGATATTTTCATTCTTTCACGAGCGAAAATTTCTATCGCACCATCGGATACTTTCGTCATGCGTAAAAGTATGTCGCGCACGTTTATATATACATTATCACATACATATTGTGATATATGCAGTATTCTGTGTAAGTGTGTGTGTGCGTGTGTGTGGCATAGCATTTCTATGTGCAGCAACGCATCGATCCTGTGTATGCGCGTGTGTGCTTGCGCGAGAACGGATTCGAATCTATTATCCCATATCAAATTTCATTCCTGTAAGCGCGTCGCACGTGCGTGTCGCGCACATCCGCGTTTGTTACCTGGTGGGTTTATTAACGTGCTGCACGAGCTGCCCGAGCGTGTTGTATCACCAACGTTCGACTGTTGTCCCACAGTGCCGAAGCATCGCCCGTTACGGATTCAATCGGATCGTTTTAAACACAAGGGAAATGTTGCTGCAATATTAACAATGAAATACAAAAACTTGGTCTTAATTATATAAAATAATATGATCAAAATTATTCCCTTCTTGATCTTAATAATTTTTTTTTTTTCTAATGAATATAATGTCATGCTATATTTTTGGAAAACTCAAATTATACATTATACTTAATTTTCACTTCTCCATCAATGGATGAAACTCTAAGCTATAGCCTTTTTAATTGGTAGCACGTAAATTCAGCTATGATGGTGTTATATTAAACGCACGGCGCGCATCGGTCTCTTATACAGAATTAATTCAATTTCTCGTAGACACGCCCGGCTTCCTAGAGACCAATGCGCACAATTCTACATCACGAATTATCCACCGCTCCGCTTCTCTCATTTTTTATTCAACCGGCAAAGCGGCCTCCGCGCCATAATGCGCCACAAAGGTATAATAATGATCATACTCGGTAAGAGTTTACATTTTTTATTTATTCCTTCAAATAAAATAAGCTTATCTTCAGGGCATAACGACAGTTTAAAGACAACTATATTGACGAAAAAAAAAAAAAAAAAAAAAAAAATACCGCCACAGTAACTATAAATAAAAATGCATTAAAAGTTTCAGACTCAGCTGACAGAGGAATCTGAGAAAAATGCAAAATTGTCAGCCTCCCTTAGTCGAATAATTTTCACGGCTCTGTAAACGGCGCAAATTTCCAAGTGACTTTCCAAGAAAAACGCGACTCCCGCGAGAGATCTCGTTATGCGCCACCACTTTGCGGGAATTACCTTTCCCCTCCTTTTTCTGAGAGCAGATTAGTCTGAAAGTTTTCTCTTGCGACCACAGCAAAAGTTACATGCACATGCAAAGGGCGCAGTAACGTATGATTACGGTGCGAAAATTAAATTAATTTAAAAGAGTTAATAAATTTCATTGAATATCACGGCATTGAAAAAGCGTCGGTATTCTTTTCACAATGTTTATTTATCTTCCTTTGTTATATCGTGAAAATTAAAAGCTACATCTAATTAATCACAATCAACATGACAACTATATTGTACAAAATTTAATGAAATTGTACTTTTATTATACAAATAATTCAATAAATTTGTTGTAATTTTGTCTTATTACATAAAACAAATGTTAAAAGGGTTGATTGATTGAAGGGTTGGTAACTCATCAATCTCCGTTCACGATAGAGGATAGTTATAACAAATTGGTGTGCAGTAAAATTTTCTTTGGTTTCAGTAGCAATATTTGATGGGTACAAAAAAAAATATAACATTTGTTACATTAAAACCTAACATACACATGATACTTTCAATCTATAAAAATAATATCAAGAGAGAGAGAGAGAGAGAAAGAGAGAGGGAGAGATCTCTTTGATATTTTTATATGTTTTTACGTTTTGATATATTATATGAATAATTAAACAGATCAAATAGATAATATCCTTGAACTTGTTTTGATGTTGGACTCCATTAAAGAAAATCAATTTTCATATAAAGAAAAAATATATTGCTAAAAAAGAAAGCCCGTTTCTTCTCTCCCTCTCTCTCTAATAGATTTTTATATTTAAATCATTTTTTTAATCAATAATTTATAACTATTGCAACAAAACTTTCAAATAATTGATAACTTTATGAAATTTGATTTGATTATCAACGTTTGCTAATCCTACTTCTTTACTATCAATGCTTATTTGATCACCAGTTTCGATTTCGTGACAAACCACTTATTAAGGTTTGATAATTAAATCGCACCCGACAACATTATATGGCGATGCATTGTGAGGCTATCAGTTTCACTAATAAATTAAAAATCAGAGTATATGTTATTAATTTTATATTTTATCACGCTCCCCGGACAGAAAAGTAAAATTTTAGTACTATTTAGTAGTAATATTTTTATTCAGTATCATTTTTATTATTATTTATCATGTATTTATTATGCGTAATTAATTTGTTTCTTTTTTTTAAATAATTTTATTTTTTTTATTTAAAAATCGAAAAACAATACTATCACCATATCAACATATTATCATTAAATGGGAAATAAATCACGTTGCAACTACTTTTGCGACAGCGCAGGTCGTGCAACGCATATTGTGACAGTAATTCGTTACTGTTTGTCAGCAACGCCGAGTAGATCGTAAAGGCAACGAGCGTATAGTCCATTAAAGGGATAACGAGAAGGATGCTAAACTTTTACGGCAGGGTCATCCATAACAGAGTTCGCTAATGAAGCTGTCAGGTATTAAAGTGTCGTACCTAAGGACGGATAATTATTAATGATGACTTCAATGGCTGCACCGAGGCGTTTCCTATATGCCATGTCAAGAGAAAAGTTAAGACAATCGAAAGACAAATCGACTTCCGCAAACAAAGTGGAATTTTAAGGGGATGAAAACTTTTACATAAAGCTTGTACGTACAGATTGATTATGTCAAATGAATGATCAATCAAAATTTTGAAGAAAACAGCGTGAAATATTTATTTAGCATTATAAAGTTGTGTGCTTGAATTGTCAAAATGACTTATTCATATTCTCCTGCTTATCGCACGTTCCCTGGCTTGGGAGTATAAATAATATCTTTTGACTTTTCAGAAAACAAAGAGGTAGTTATACGTGACCCGGGTACGAAAATTTATATCTGATAAATATATATCTTAAATCTCGCGTTCTATGTTCTTATCAAAATTTGAGTATACGTAAAATGAAAATTTCAGAATTTCTCACCAATGACTTTTTGCAATCTTTCTTTCAATTGTATAGAAAACGTATGGAAGGCACTTCGACGAGTTGATAGACGATGTCAATACGTTGCCAAAATGCAATCTCCATTACATTGGAAGACAGCCAATAACTGTGAGCGTGGTACATAAAAGCGTATATTGCTTTCGGGTTATCTTACTAGTTCCGATCAAGACTTATTGACATCCTTAAGAAAGAATTATATTACATTCCTTTCCGTTTATGCCTTGGATAGAATAAAAGGAAACTTATATAAAGAAAGTAGACTTAAGGGCTATATCCAACTCATATCCTCCGCCTCCGAAGATTTTCTGATAAAGTTGAAAAGATTCTTCGCATGTTAGAGATCCGTATAAATCGTTTGGTCTTTTATTTCATTTCAAGATTTAATTAGAAATATTAAATGTTAATCCTGTTGCGTGTTTTTATTTGTGGGAATTAAGATACAATCTCTAAAATTGTTTTCCAAAAATGTAAAAAAAAAAAGAAAAAAATAGAAATTTGCAGAAAATACTTTCCTCTTACTCTCGTATCATTTAATTAAAAATGGAACCGATGGAACGGAGAAACGCCAAAAGATTTTTAATTAAATTACTGCGATGCAAATTCGGACAACAAACCGCAAAATACGGAGATTATCAATAATCGAAGGGCGAACGGTAATGTTTAATTCGCGATATCGTCCATCAAAATCGTCAAGCCTTTAACTATGATATTATCAGACCGGAATACCGATATTTGGGTCGAGGTTTGCGGTATAAAATCAGTCCTGTACACATTCCACACATATATACACACACACACTAAATATTCCTGGAAATTCAGCTGATGCGCATATAGATACATATACACATGCGGAACGGACTTATTCTAGCGGCCGTTCTAATTAAACCGAGAAATGGATTGCAATACGCGCGGCGTTATTTAATCAATATCGCGCGGATTCGTACTTGAGGATCTCCCTTTATTTCCTGAAGGAAAGAACGATTCTCTATTAATGAATACCGCGGCTGCGAAAATTAATTCGATCCGCATACATAAAACGGAAATTTGATGTTTTGCGCGATATTCGAAAGGTCAGTTTAAACGATAAACAAAATGTTTACTCTGAAAATTGTAACAGACTCTAACTCGCAAATGTCATAAGATGCGATCACATGTGATCTGTTTTGATACATTTATGATTATGATCATTTCACAATGATGTTTAAAGAGGGCATATCTGTTTGAATCTTCGAAAAATGAGTACATTTTTCAGATTTTGTTTGCAGTGCAACGAATTTTTGCAGCGCAATGAAAATTTGATAAAATTTTCTTTTATTATATTAATAAATGTTATTAAGTGCTTAAATAAAAATTTTTAGCTTGAATTTTTTTTTAAAGTTGTGCAAATATTTGAAGATTTATATTTTCATGCGCAGTGTGCATGGAAACATTCGTTTATTATATCCGAAATGAAAAATGAATGTTTTTTTTTATTAAACATATTAATAGCTATCTGCTATCCAAGCGTTTTTTCAAAATGTTAAAATACAAAAAATGGCATGTTGAAAAAAAAAATTTATCTTTTATTTATTTATAACAAAAAAATAAGAAACCAGATTTAAAACAGACTTTAACAAATGCGGAATCTTATTAAAAATTTGCATGCAAAATTTGAAATCAATCTGTTGAATGTAAGGGTTTTATATTTTCATACACACTGTGCATGAAAATATAAATCTGCAAATATTAGTATAAATAAAAAAAAAATTTTTAAGCTGCAAATATTTATTTAAGTACTTAATAATATTGTACTAATATTGTAAAAAAAATAAAAAGTTTTTATCAAATCGTTGCGCTGCAAAAAATCTAGAAAATATATTCATTTTTCAAGAGTTGAAACAGGTATGTCCCCTTAATTAATATCGAATCATAATCTATGATCAAATTGCCACTAAAGAAATTTTGTACGATTCCCCGGTTATCTTTCGGTTCTCGAATTAGGTAGATATATTCAAAACTTGATTTGTAAGTTCTTATCCGAACGCGCGGCAGCGTTGTTCATTAGCTTTTTTATTAATCTTGCTCGCTTTACTTGCTCAAGGTTGGCTTTGGCGACTCTCCTTCCCACTTTTATGAGAAACGGAAAGGCTTTTGTGCACGTTGCACCATCGATCGACTCGATTAAGAGCTGCCGGCGAATCGAAGCTCGTTCCGCGTCGCAATCAAGCACGAGATAAACTCGATCCCGGAGGGTTCGCTTCCGCGATTTAGCGCAATTTCCAGCGACACACACACACACACACACACACACACACACACACACACACATACACACACACACACACACACACACATGTATATACGGGACAAGATAAGCGGAGGTGAAAACGCACTCATTGCAATTGAGAGATGCAAGAAGTCAACCGTGTTGACGAGAATCTCAAGTTACACACGCTCGAGTGCATCTCCCCGCCGGTGCATCAAGGCAGAAATTATTTCTTATCAGCGTCCTGAATTTAGAGAGCACCGTGGATCGAATATGTTGTTACGAATCTAATACCATCTTCATTTGCCTTTCATTCATTGTCCGATTATGTAAGATGAATTTCACCAAGCTAATTTTGACACGCGTAGAAAATATACGTTGATGAAATTTTTTATAATTTTTTTTTTTTTTTTTTTATAGAGCCATCACGAATCACCGATGATATATTGAAGCATGAATTTATTTTATACTTTATATTATTTAGAAATTATACATACATGTGCGCAGCAAATGTGAAGTGACAGTTGATAACTGTCATTTCAAAACATTATCAATTATTAGCTATATTGTCAAAAATTTTTAACGAATGTGAGAAAGAAAAGTATCATTTTTAAATAAAATTAAATGACAAGAAACAATAAAAGAAATAAAGTATATTCTTTAATTATATTTTATATTATATAATATATATAATATATATAGAGAGAGAAATAAATAAAATCATGTTTCGCAAAAATATAACTTAATACTATAAAAAATTAATTATTTTGAGTCTTATAAAATTAATTTTCCCTTAATCACCAATTTTCTGTACATTTTAATTCTCTGTAGGATGTGTCTATTTCGCACACGACCTTGTATTATATTTGATAACACCCAGTTTGCAAGCAGGACAAAGCTCTCACGCTCTCAGTTGTCCGTTTCGTGCTCGGTCGAATCGGCTGTCGTCGGTCGTAACGTAGGTGATCTCGCAAGGATAACGTAGAAAGACAGACAGACAGAGGGAGAGGGAAAGGAAGGAGAAAGAGAGAAAGAGAGAGAGAGAGAGAGAGAGAGAGAGAGAGAGAGAGAGAGAGAGAAAGGCCGACGTTGGCTAGGAAATGGCTGCCACCTGTAGCTATTGATCGGTAGGGCGGCGAAGCCGAGTATGTGTACGTGCACGCGTATTTTCCTCTCGCCGCGCTTCACCCCCTTCGCCATCCGCGACTGCTATCGGGAAAGCCCTGTAAGCTTATGTTTTCCCTCGTCCTTCGACGTCGATTCCTTTGCGACAAGTACGTACATATTGCGTATGACGGAAAACTTATCCCTCGTAACGTCCTGCGAGAGAAATTGAGGCTTCGCAAACGCGTTTGCCACCGACGCGACATTTATATCGTGCATCTCGTAGCCGGCGCATTACGTTGTTTTATCATCGTTATTTTTATGATTGGCAAGATTAGAAAATGTAAACGCGGCGACGTGGCATAATAAATATAACGAGTGACAAAAGATCACCGGACTCGTCCCTTAATTCTCTGAATTTGGGAAATTTGTTACAAGAGATAACATCGCGAATATGTAATTAATATACATTCGCCACTGTATATATAAAAATATAAAAATATAAAAATCCATTTTTATAAAATATAGGTCTAAAATACTTCTTTTGAAAGAATATAATTTTTTTCGATTAACTTTTATGCTTTAGATCTTTCGTAGCTCTCACATATTTGTTTTCCTCGGCTTTTATATTTAGCTGCAAGAGACTGCTTCTTTTAAAAATTTATTTCTAGTCGGGAAAACAAGCTCACGATAATCAAGTCTAAATTTAGAAATTTCCCCTGAGAGAAAACTTAAATTTAAAATCTTTTTGAAGTATAATTTTACTATTAGAAATAAATTTTTGGACTAAATGTAGTGCAAATAACAATACGAAAATGATATACATATTTTCATAATTTTTTAAAAAAGAGAAAAATTGTTAAATATAGTAGAATAAAAAAAAAGTTTCAAATATATCAGTTTAAGAACAAATGAATTACATATAATTATGTAAATAATAGTAAATGAATTACATATTAACAGAGTTGCCTTTCTGATAAATTTTTATTTATTATTACACATATATATATATATATATATATATTATTTTAATTACGTAGGTAATATAACAGATGTGTTAAATTTGCATGACAAATAACGATATATAAACATCAGAATCAACAACAGTGTCGATTTGTAGGATGCACATGTATAAGCGATGAACTGAATAATACGAATACCAATAAATTTATCTACAGGAAACATGGCTATTCTTGTTACTATGCGTGAATTGATTTCTTTAGTTATTATTTAGTGTCAAATACAAATTGAAGTAGGATACAACAAAATGGCACGGAGGTTTATTCCTGTAAGAGATGTAAGCGTCTCGATTGATTCCTTTCTCTTGTGATCTGTGCCATAATGTAAAAGATAAAGGATCTTTATGGGGTCGTCATGGATTTTCTATTACCTTCTCGGATACGAATCCGAATTTTATTAACTCTTCGTCGACTTAATCGAGTCATATAGACACGATAAAATAGAATAACACGGCTATCAACCGCCGAAATGTATTATTGCTCGATATTGCTTGTCGTTTGTCAAGTAACGTTGTCTATCTCAGTTTTTTGTTATCATTTAAATACGAGCATAATACGCAGCTATACACACAATCTAGTTAAGTATACATATCTACAGAATATTTTATTTGCATTTGTCTCGCTACTACTACTTTACTTTCTCATAATTAACATATTTAATATTAGTTTGTCTATGCTCGCGCGCATCGTAAAAATTATAATGTAATTTTTTCCACGGAAAATTTTCATGTGAACGTTATTTCTTTTCTCTCAATTCCATTAACGTGATATTAACAAAAATGTAAAAAGAATTTAGTCTATGTTGCTATTCAACAAATATAAAAAAATGTAATGACGAAGCTAAAAATTGTCAAAAATTTTGTTAAAATTTTTTTTTTATTTTCCTAAAAATAAAAAAAGATATGCTTTTTTATAAATATAAGTATAGCTATGCTTATATAGCTATAATGCTCGAGTATTCCAACTGCAATTTTAATGTGAGCCATTTTGTTTGTATTGCAAAAAACATTACAAGAGACAAAAGAAATAAATTTAATAAATTAGCACCGCATGCATGTCTACAAAGAGACGTGTTTTTAAAAGTTTCACAGAATGTTTAAAGAAAGAACAATGCGCGCGTATAATTCACCATAGAGCAAAAAACGAACAAAAGCTTTGACCACTGTTTTTCGCTTGTTTCTTTTATTACTGACTCTATTTATTTTGTAACTGCATCTTCCTTGTAATTAACGTATATGCTTATCCGCGGACGAAACAGGTCTTTAATCAATTTATTGCTTCCTAAACTGATAAATTTTCAAAGTATCTCTGAAAAAAATTTCCAAATAAAAAGTTGGCATAGAATTTATCTCTTTCTTTCTCTCTCTCTCTCTCTCTTTCTTTTTCTTTACAAAAAGAAGTTTATTTAAGAGAGAGCTTGACATTTTACTTGTTATATAATTTTATTTTGATACAATAATTACAAAAAAGATGATTAAAAAAAATTTGTTTCCGCAACTTGTGTTCATCTTTGGAATTTCGTTGAAGTAGTTAAGGCTGATCGATAAGTCGAACATACTTCGCGGAACTATGTTAATTAATTATTGAATTTTTTCGTTTCGTTTAATTTGCCAGAGCAAATACCATCGCGAAACGAGCGAGGTGCAGAATGCAATCGCGTCTCTCCTTGAGATACCTACCTATTTATTGGCAACAATAGCGCGCTAATTATTCAAGGCAACGGTGTGGCAACAAGTTAGTCGATATCACGATTCTCGTAAATAGTGACGAATCGTTTGCCTAATTAAATGTAACTAATATAAATCGATAATATTTTAAATAAACGTCGGATCTACGACAAAATGTCATGCAATTCATCTTGAAATATTTTTACATTATATAAATAAAATAAAAAATGTTACATGTATTAATGTAGAATATTCGAAATAGTAAGTACATAAAATTATACATATATAATATTAACCGTTTTTTTTATTATTTATGTAACTTATTAATGAAAATATTGAAGTTTCTCTATTAACTGTCACAACAAAAAACAATTATTTTAAAAATATACTTTTTCTGGAATAAAATAAAAAAAAAGAGATAAAATTTGTGCCATTTCTAAGAGAAATCTCGCACTATGAGCATATTCACTACAAGCAAAATTGTGCTATTTGTCGAAAAGCAAGTAACATTTGTCCCCATACAATAGTCTAATCAAGACTCCGATTCATCAGTACCTCGTGAATCGATCCTGAAAAATGTTCCCTATACACAAGCGACATCCCTTTCGCGTCACAGATTTTTCCATCCAAGCGCAAACGGTCGACCCGGCCGACATCTTGCAAAAGTTGCTTTGATACAAGGAGAGTCACGAAATCTGGAAATGTTTCTACGACATCACTTGAACGATCAGTTCTTTATTATTAGCAGATGTACATTGTGAAAAAAAAATATAAAGCCGCCGGATTAAAAGAATTTATTTCCCGACTATGCAAATATCGCGAATACATCGAGTCCTTTCAAACATCTTCGAGCCCGAATATAAATCGAGCAATCGAGTATCCGCTTCGGTCCGATGAATCGATTCGAATCTTTCACGCAGGACGCGAAATCGCAGTACACCGATATTTCGAGTACGCAAGTAATTTTGCCAACCGAAAAAAGAATAACACAACAGCATATTTCGTATGCAGGAGGGACGCATCACATTGTGGACTGCGAACTCACGTATTCCGCACGTCAGTTCTGCACAGACGTTTACGTGTGGAATTGCAACCATGAAAAGAAATAGTAGTGAAAAAACGCATATATATAAACATCCTGTATATATA
>JBCEZX010000031.1:5420821-5489035 GCA_039654345.1 Cataglyphis cursor
ATATATATATATATATATATATATAGGGTGTTTCAAAAATAGATGATCAAACAAGAGCATATTCCGCTTACTACATATAAGGATGAAAAAAAGTCATAAATATGGGATTCATCCGGAAATGCTTTCTTTGCAAATTGTAAACATTTTTTATTTACATCGGACAACATGCCTTACATCAATGTTTCATGAATTGTTAATTAGAAATGAGTGATCGCTTGGTCTGCACGTTCTTCCGATTTGAACCCCTTGAATTTTTATTTATGGATACATCTTAAGATTCTCGTTTATGATACTCCCATTGCTAAGAAATACTATTTGAAATTGTATTATCACTTTGTATGACAAAATACGAAATACGAAATTTTTGAACAGTCTTTGACAATCTATGCGACATTGATGCGAGGCATGCATTAAAGCCGAAGAAAATCATTTCCAGCAATTTCTGTAATAAAATATTCTTAAAGTCTGTTAAATATTTATAACTTGCTAAGAAAGCATTTTTGAATTCATGTTTATATAACTTTTTTTTTATTCTTATAATGAGTAAAATATGCTAAATTACAGTTTAGCCACCTATTTCTGAGACACCCTGTATATGTATGTATGTATGTATGTATGTATGTATATTTTTCCCAAGCGGCGCGTCGAGACTTACCCTTAAAAGAGAGACAGGCTTCAATCTACCAGAGTTTTAGGAACAAACACGCGGTTACAATATCTCGTTACATTGCGCTTGCAACCTCGTTTATAGCCGACTGCTAGTACTTCCCTCTCGCAGTGACGATAGATTTGTCGAAGGCAGACTCGATTTCAATTTTCGACATTCGTGCGCTTGACAGAATCTGTTCGCTATTTCACATCCAAACTAAAAGTGCAAATGATTAAAGAATACAAATTTTAAAGATAAATCCGTTTATATAAAATTAACATAAATTATTATAAATTTGAAACCTCTTTATAAAACATTAAACATTTTTTTTTTATATTAATTATACATATATATATATATATATATTGTCTGAAAAACTTTTAATTCCAAATTATGGATAATTTTTACTGCATTTTTTTCAAAAGTAAATATTTAAAATTTTTATCAAAATCTAGAATGCTTTTAAATTACAGAATTTTTACATTAAATGGAGTATTATGGAGAGATTTAAACATGCTAAGAAATTTCTTTGCATCTCTGGCAACACATTTTTTTTCAAAAAATAAACATCGTCTCTCTTAAGAAGAAAAGTCCAGTTTCAGAATAGCGAACAATGTGTTGTACATACACTATGAATCATATTTCACTGCGTGAGAAATTTCAAACAGCCGGCTCATAAATCAGAATGAATGGCGTTAAAAGAAATCAGTTGTCCGGTTTCATAAATTGCAAGAATTTCAAAAGTATTGACATTACAGTTTCCTACCTCTCTGTATCATATTCATCACGTGTCACTTAACATACTTTGCCCTCGGAAGCAGTGAATATCGTATCTCCAATCCGCAAATCCATATCTTCCAATCCCCAAAACGAAAAGATATCACAGGAAATCGCATCAAATTGTCATTGATGACGCGTGAACGTGAAATTATCAATAGTTTACGGTATGATCGTATCCACTCTTGCATGTAATGTATACGTATATAAAAAATTTACGAGAACGAATATTACATTTTACGTTTGCGTGTTAAAAAAAGTAGTTAATATCTATGTGTCAAGCATGATACATTTTTCTCTTTAATAAATGATGATTATATATATATATGGGGACTGTTAGAAAATAAGCGAACTGATATAAATAACCCATATAATAAAACGCAAAGGATGAAAGGAAAAAGGATGAAAGAACAGATAAAACAATTCTCTTATGACACTCGTTTATGATAAAAGCTCATGCGAGATATAAATCATCCTTCTACTCTCTCTTGACGGTTTTCGTTTTTCTATACTAATATCGTTATCGCTGCGTGCCAAGCTTATTCTCAAACTATTGCGCCATCACGAAACTCACGCACGTATATTGTGCGTGGATATATAATTCATATCTCGATTGAGCAGAGACAAAGGCGGCAACGCAATCTCGACAGGAATCGCATTAATCATCGAACGAACAACGCACGCGAGATTTTTGTGGAGAAAAAAGGAGAAGGAAAACTATCAGGGACTCGAGAGAGAGAGAGAGAGAGAGAGAGAGAAAGAGAGAGGGGGGATAAGGCTTGTTCCTTTAAATTATCATCGACGAAGTTGGAGGATGGGCAGAAATTGACGGATATCTCGCGACATAGAATTCGGTAAAGGGAAGGTGTATGCAAAGTGCGTGCAAGGGATGTACATAACGGTGGATAACGAATCCGATAATGTTATCACGTCACGCATATGTATATTTCATGGCGTATTTCTGCGCGTGATTCGATCGCGTCCGCGTGATTATCATTCGCGATTCACGCTTATTGAAAACTATACGGCCGGCATGGCATTCGTAGCCTCGCGTGACAGCAGATATATGTAAATTACGATACGATCAGCTGTTTTCGCGAATTTATACAGATGTCTCGGTTGTTTAACGATGAGATGGAAGAACGATAACGTGAAATTGATGATGACACAATTATGTGCGCGCAATTATAAAAAGTTTGAAATATTTTACTCAGAAATTTTTTGCATTTTTTTACATATAATATTAGGTTTATTGAGTTTACGTAAAGACCGCGTCGCGTGACTAAATTTGACATCTAATGTTGTTAGATTACTATCGGCATGGTCTTCGATAATGTCGGATCAATATATCAATATAATGTGATCAAAATGATAGTCTGTAAAATTTCAAATTAGTACACGTTTGACAAAATATATCTTATACAGGATGTCCCAGTTTAAATAATGGATTTTGCTATCTTTTCTGTAATTTTTTTTCTTGTCTTAGACAAAAAAGCTCTCGAGATAAGCTACAAGAATATGCAATGAAAAATAGGAGTTTCCATTTAAAAAATTGAAGGTGACCTTTACGTGACTTTTAAACGACTATCCAAGATCAAATAATTGCCATCATCTTATGTCCCTCTCAAAATCATACAACTTTTGTCGGAAATTTTTTTGTCTATGACAAATTACAGAAAAGATATTAAAATGCATTATTTAAAATGAGACATATAGTATCGAATCAGCAATTAATGTTAAGACATATCGATTTAGTGGAATCGAAAGAAAAGAGATCACAGTGAATTATTTAAAACCGAGCGTTTGTTTTCGATTTTAAATATGCAGCGAGAATAACGAGAGGCTAACATTAAGGTAAGAGGTATTGCATAATACGACGCGCGAGAAACCAATACTTGACAGGTAACTTATAAAGATATTTCAAGCATCAAAATCAAGTATATTCGTGACGTATAAAGTTTTGCTGATAACTTATACGTTGCAAAAATAAAATGGTTTACATATCGCGCTGACCACGTTTTAAGCAAACTATTATTCAAACAAATATCTAAATCTGAATGTTTGAAAAAAAGCACATTGCATATCATGTCATACGATTTTTCACATGTTCTTGTTTCGGTACGATATTATAAATATAAAAGATATAGTGTATTATAATATATAATATAAATATATAATATAATATAAAATATTTATATAAATATATATACTATTAATAAGATTTCCAATTTATTTAACTTTTTATATTATTTATTGAGATATATATTATGTAACTCGCATTATTTCTTGATTAGGTGTTACATAAATTATCGCCTGCATAATTTATTTATAAAAATTTTAAAATATATAAATAAATAAGCAAAAAGCGTGACATTATGTAATATTATGTATACCGGTGATTACAATATCACGCGTTTTCGTTAAAATGCAGCATTTAAATTTTCCCTGAATAATTCATAAATGCAAATTACACGTTCTATCGTAATTTTTTTTCTTTTTTTTACTTTAATTTCATAAATTGCTGTGTACGGATAAATATGTTCTTTTGATAGAATACGATGCAACGGAACATGAGCTTTTGATATGACGTGATAATAGTTCCTGTCTTAACACAATGTTGTTTCATGTAGCTCGATATTAGGGCGGCTTTCAAGGTTCACTGAAAGTACACAGATGACGTGTAACGAAGGCGCGTTTCCTCGATCGGAAGGAAATTCTTTGCCCGAAGCGAGGAACGACTTGGCGCAAATCGAAGGCCGACGGAGGTAAAGAGGGAAAGAGGATTGAATTTCGCTCCCGCCTCGAAAGGGTAGTTTCGAGGTCGAGGGCTGTCGACCGACCCAAGCCGATCAATATAGCTACAGGTGTCCGAAAGTAGTATTTTTATTCCTGAAAAAGACATCAGAGACGTACAGAAAAACGGGCGTACGACACATTTCATTTGTGACATTTAGTTAAACTCCTTTATCAAAATATATATAGTCAGATGTGATTAACAAATTATAGCAATTAATAAATAAAAAAATTACAATAATAATAAATATTATACAGAACGTTGTGTAACAATTTAAATTTTAATAACAGATTCTTCGATCAATCTTGTAATTTATTTGCTATGTTAAAAATTGGGTTTAAATGGGCTTTACTCTTGCGAAGTAATTTCTGGAATCTGGTTAAATAATGTAAATTTGATGTTCATTTAAATGTTAAATATGTATATTATCCTTTTTATAATATTAATTTGAAACTTTTGCTGAAAATAAATTGTGAGAATAATCAACTATATCATATATCGTCAAGATAAGCTACATATGTGTATTGTTTTTCTCCGCAAATAATAAAAGAAAGTAAGAGGAGCAGATGAATTTCAAGCCTGCTTACGATTGCTTTAGCTACAGGTGTTTGAAATTACGAGCACGCGAGCTCGTTATATACTACGTGCGTTTCGCTTACTCAGAACAATTTCACACGGACTTGCATGAAGAGGGTAGAATCCGTGATGGTAGAAAGGAATAAGGGAAAGTTAGTTCTATATAGCTATATTTCAATTTTAACAATCGCAATTTTATATTTGCCCAGATATTTCATATAAACCAGTTTCTTTTTTTAATATTAAAGCAGAACCACTCTTTATTTTCATGAAACAAAAATTAATTTGCGTTATATGTATATAATTATAAATCTGAAATTATGTTCAACAATTTATATGAAAGTGTAAAAAAAGCCGTAATCAAATACTAATATAATGTATTATGTCTATTGCAGTTAAATATTTATTAATATATATTAATTTCGAAAACGCTTTCTATTTGAATGTTTATTATTTTTTTTTTCTTCAATGTCTCACACATCCTTATTTTATTTGGCTCAGATATTTATTTAATATAACTCTAATCTTTTCTCGTATCTTCGAATTAAACGGAGAATTATGTGCTTGTAGAGATCATCATAAAGATTGGACTGACAGTCTTTCATATTTCTATCCTTCAATGATCTGGAAAGAGGAGGGTTTTTCCATTTCTTTGCTCTCTTTATGTAGAAAAAGTGGTATGAAAAGGTGTATCCAAACAAGTACGCGCATCAAGCGCGTCTTCTTTCTATCTTGAGATATTTTTTCTCGAGAAGATGCAATAAACATGCAACGGAGTTCTTATCAAACGTGCTCGCGTTTATGCACCTGACACTACGAAGGAGAAATATACTCAGCTGATGCAGAAATTACAAAGTTGTTAATATATTCTCAATTCCCAGAAGGAATTAATCGTCCAACGATGTTTTTCTTAATCAATCTTTCAGCCATACAGCTCTCTCTTTCCTATCACTTTTTTCTAACTTTTATAAAATTAACGATACACACATATTTAATTAGAATTAATTGTTGCTTGAAGAATTCACGAAGTAAATTTACGTGAAAATGCTTTATCTACTTGCAAGCATTTTAACAACTAATCTCCCTTGACGGTAGTTTGTTGGAAACTTTTCTTCAGCCGGCTTTCGTTCTCCGTGTGATTTAGCAGTACGGACAGTCACATAAATATCATTTTCTAACAAGTTGGACAGCGAGGGAAGGAAAAGGGGGTGGAGGTAGATAACGTTCTCCAAACGAGCCACTATGCGATTTAGGTCGGCCGTTCTCTGTAGTTTACGACAATCCGTGTGGCGTAAATATGCCCAATTTACAATTTTCAACGTGTAATCGCATGTATATCGCGATTGATCGCGACGGGATAACAACCGATGGGAAAATGTCTCCATTTTCGGAAATGAAACACCATCGGTTGTACATATATCGACCGACATTTGGGGAATAAGTAAAGGAATAAGTAATCATCATGTACCTTGAAATGCGAAACTAGGACACTCAGTGGCCTTGTTGCATCCTGCGCAACAATGCTGTTGACAATAATGCATCGTCAGGTTAAAGTAGACCCAGACATGCACGCCACTATAACAGTTGTTATTATAACCATTGAGAAACGCCTATATTATACGTAATGTGATCGTACTAATGCTAACGATCTGATTGCTCGATTTGAAGCATCATCATTTTATAATGCAATTTAATGAGACGTTTCGGGCAAATATATAAACACATTGTTTTTTTTTATTTATCTACTATGTTCTTGTTTTTAGAAATATTAATTTTTACTGAAATGAGGGAGGGATTTAAGGAGGCATTTATAAAGTAATCATCCCATCCGTGATAGCGGCATTGTCGTGCCTGTGTAGGACATTTACACACTTCCCCAGCTCAACATATGATTGTTAGAAAACAATATTTGTGAATTGGAAAAAATATGCGAGGCACGAGTGGCTGAATAGGAAACGAACCAGAGTCTTTCTCTTTCCGGGCAACTCTTATCACTGGCACTGAGTTATTCAGACCTCGTATCTTTTGCCACTTTTAACAGTATATACTCCAGAACAATGTTAGAATCTCGTTCAATGGATGCAATGCCGACGGCGTACATCTTCAAAGGGATCCTTCAATCGTACTAGACAATTGAAATTTGACGCCCGTAGTCGATCAGTCTTGACCTATCACCAGTCTACATGAAAGCTTCCTCAAGGCTTTATATTACTAATCATACTAATAAAAGAAAAAATTAAAAATGTTTAAAAAATATTTAATAAAAATTGTAAAAAATATAGAGTACAAAGGAGAAAATTAAGCTTGGTTAAATCGGTAAAATCAATAAAGTAATTTGTAAGCTTTTGCGAAAATCTTATGATAATATTTTTTACATTATAATTATTAAGTTTAAATTTATCTAAATTTGCTAAGAAATATTTTCTGAATATGAAAATATTAATAATTAAATAATAATTTAATTAAATAAAAATAAAAGCTATGAAAATGGATAATAATTTTAACTCATAAATTAAATGAAAATAAAGGTTACAAAAATTGATAATAACTTCAGACTTTTAGATTTTAATTACTGAATTGTAGGTATAAACTGCGAAATACGCGGAAAACGGTAATAATTCAACAATTAATTGAAATAATAACGGATAATTATGATTATATCCTGCAATAATCGGTATTAGAAAATTGGTAGTATTAAAAATTATGTGCAACAGAAAAATTGGCGAATTAATGTTAATGAAAATTTCAATAAAACCGTTTGTTCTACCGCATCTTATGATTTTATGTAGATATCAAATTTGTTTTTCATGTCTGACAAGTTACCGAGATCATCAAATGAGTTTAATTTTTTTCAATTATTCGTCAGCCATAGTCACTTGTTTCTTTTTCTACCCTTTTTAACCGCCGTTTATTTTAATTCCGCGTGCAATAAGCGCTCGGTGTCATGGTAATTGCGTTTTTATTTGATTTAATCCCGGTTCCTGACGCGTAATTGACGTTTTAAGACCCGACTCGTAGCAAAACGAAGGGTAGACGCGCGAAAAGATGTCAGAGAAGAAACGCGTATGTCCCGGGTCGGGAAACTGGGTCAAACGGTGACCCTCTTGCGGTAAATAACCGGGACGATACACACCCAGCGCGGAAATTATCGGCGGTAATTTTCCGGGGCGGCCTAACGAACGACAGCGAAATCGCGCAAGCCACGAATTTAATAAAAAATCCGGAGCGGAAGAGTCAAATGAAAGACTAACACGAGAACATTGAGTAATGCGTATAGAATGATTACATTAAGTGATAAGTGTAAATTATGATCAAAAGCTATATAAACGTATATTGGAGAAAATCTAACTTTTAATTCTAGAATATTAATAAAAAAGAATATAATTTTTTAATACTATTATTACGACGTAATGATGCATTTTAAAAAATATGTTTAAATGAAAGAATTATTTTTATATACTTTTAATCAATTTTATATAATTAAAATATTTTCACAATAATTTGATTTTAATAATGTTAACACTTTTAAAGAATTATCTATTAAGACATGTTAGCAAAAACAGAAGTTGACATATGTTTGTTGACATGTTCCTAAAAAATAAAATAGTTTAATCAAATATATGTTAAATTTAATCTTAATATTTAAGAACTTGAAAGTATAGAGATTTAGAATATTATTTCCATTACGTCATATCAAATGTCAACGGAAGAGTTGTTAATACACACATATATTAAAAAAAAAAAAATTAGTCAATAAATTATGACGACAAATTATGACATGAAAATTTTTACCAATTTGAATAAAGCTTTATCTATATAGCATTATAACGCGATTCATATTACATGATCTCATTGGGCTCCAAATGTCAGGCTTAGATCGAAACTCGCGCGGTAATTTACATAAAATTTCAATTCAAGAATATATATATATCTATATATAATTGAATATTATAGCGTGCACATGCGGCTGTATAGAATGGCGTCGTCGCTTTTGCTACTTTTTCCCAAACGACCTCATAAATTAACCGTGTAGCGCGCACAATGAAATAGCGAGAAATCTACGATTATTTTAAGATAAAAGAGCGAAAATTTTCCCGACCGGAGCTTTTGACAATACATTTTACACGCGGCGAATGATAAATCGCGACTATTTCCTTACAAAGGATGCATTCGCATTGCAGGATTTGCGGTGATATTCATGTTAGATTCTGTAAAAATCATTAAAAAAAACTTGTACGTGCAAAATAGAATAATTCATATTTATATAAATATAAAATATATGCGTAAGTAATCGTCACGCTGAACACTGATTTTTATTAATAATGATAGAGCGCAGTCAAATTTTTTTCAAAGGCAGTTTCAGAGAAAAATAGAACTCTTTATATGTATTTTTACTCTATTTTGCTTTATTAATACTCATTCGTGGCAATATTTTTTTTTCTCTCTCTCTCTTCTTTTTAATTCCACGCTATCTGAACACAAATAATCGTTATGATTTTTCGCTTTTGAATATAACGTTCTTTTCGGAATCAGCGTGCGATTGTTGAACTGTGCAATCCAAAAAGCTGAGTTTCGCTCGACTTAATCGTAACGATTCACGAGTATTCGCAAGTTATATGAGTAATATATTTTCTTTTATTTTTATTTTTTAATTCCGTAAATCCGTTAGATATTTTTCGATTGCGCGTAAACGTGATTGGCTCAATTATTTATTAAATCTATTGCAAACCAGGTATTGTTAATAATCAAGAGGTAAACATTAATCAATCGATTGTAATGTAAAAATATTCTTGAATTATAAATTTTAATTATGTGTGCAATGTATTCGTTATATTAATATTAATAATATATGAATTTAATACTACAGAGTGTACCGTGTAATTTTATGTT
The DNA here is from genome assembly GCA_039654345.1 of Cataglyphis cursor. NCBI lineage: Eukaryota > Metazoa > Arthropoda > Insecta > Hymenoptera > Formicidae > Cataglyphis > Cataglyphis cursor. The sequence continues at coordinate 5,430,508 of JBCEZX010000031.1, forward strand.
AATTTAAAACTGCAACAATACTTAATTCAATGATTATTCATAAAGTATTATTTATTGCGTGATTTAGTTTTGTGCTTTTAGATATATTCTGCGATCCGATTAAATCGCCATCAATTTCACTTATCAAAAACGAAATATACGGTGAAAATAAATATATAGTGAACAAAAAATGCGCAACGGCAGACTTAATATGACGAATTTTTCGAAAAATGCAAAAAGTGATAAATTCAATAAAACCCGGAAAATGTAGACTGAATCTATCCAATATGCAAATTTAGTAAACGAGATTTTTTAGTAAAAACTTAATAGTTTCCTTTAAAAAATGTATCTGTATACATCACTCTGGCCATGATTCAAATTCGAGGTTTACCTCAAAACCTACACATTTCACATTAATTCTTATGAATTTTTAAGATAAGCAATTTCCATAATTTTATGTAATTAAAAAGTTACAGAATCTGAAAATGTAATTATGTAATAGAAGCATTCATACAAAATGAATTACACTTGCAAATTTCCGTTTAATACGCTTTAAAAAATATTGCCATTTTACAAAAAATTTTTAAATGTATTTTATTTATATTTCAAATAAAGAGAAAGAGAGAGAGAGAGAGAGATTTGTTTCAATATTAAGTTGCTATTATTGTGACTGAGCTTTTGTACTGTAATCATATTGTAATCGTTCATCATTAATCATAATTAATATTTCGTAAGATGCTATTACAGTTCATACGTCAAACATTTTTATTATTTATTAATTCTCATTAGTAGGGAATAGCAAAGCGTGCGTAATACAAAGCAATTACGCCGTGCTAACGCGTGACAAACAACATTTTACAAAAATCAATATGCATTCGTCAAGGATTTCCTGTTAAAATAAGAGATCATTCACCGTTCTTTTTCTTTTTATCTCTTCAAAGTTCATGCCAACGCAAAGTTGATATCTCGATTTTTGGATATTAAAGCGTTTTCCAGAATTAAAGAGAATAACAACTAATTTTTCAGTATTTAAGAAAATACAAACTAATTACAAAATTATGATTACGCTAATTGTTACCAATAGAGTGCAACAAAAACTGTATTGGTACAGAAATCTAATATTCAGCCTTCAGAGCTCTCGCTATTATCGAAGCTCTTGTGAAATTTTCATTAACACACTTTTTCTCCTACAGAATATATATATATATATATATATATATATATATATATATATATAATTAAATTAAATATTTAAATCAAATAAATATACTATATACTAATTAAATTAAATACGTTTGCTTTCGAAAATAATAAAATAAGAATTTCAATTTTATATTTTTTAGATCCTAAATATTATAATAAATATATTTAAAAAACGAAGTTAATGAAGATAAAAAAATGAACGTTATGATTCCTAAAGGATTCCTGTGGGAGGATGAATAAGGGAGTTAATGAGCGCGTATAATTTTCGCAAAGTGAGTTTCGAGGTAGTTTCGCAAGCGAGATATCGGGTATAAAATTTTCAACGCAACTCTTTGACTGCGTTTGCATTTATAGTGACGTTACACATGGTGCCCTATTCGGTTTTATGCACGAATAAAACCGCACAGTTTGAGCGTGAGCTGCTGCTCGATGACATACGATAAAAAGAGAATTTCGAGATGTGCAGTTGACATACTTCCTTTGTAGGATAATCGCCGGAGCGCGTTCAGAGGACAGGTACGCAAATCAATACACATATTTCCATCTTCATCTTGGTGCGCATAAGCTTTAAGACGCGTATGATCTTATTCATATCTGATAATAGACATTAAAAAATTTGCAATTGTGGAATTAATTGAATTATTATTTTGTAAAACTTATTTTTTAAAGAAATTTATTTATTAAATTAATTATGTATTAACTAATTAAATTAAATATATGCATGCGCATTAAAATATGATCTACAATAATATTTTTAATTGATTTCTCCCGCATCTATAAATTTCTAAGTTATTAAATACTTTGAATTTTAAATATTTTCTTATAAATAATAAGAATATAGTTTGATTGACAGTTTTCAAACTGTATTTATCAAGTTTTATTAATGTAATCCGGTAATTTTATCTTGATTAAAACTCAAAAACATATTTTCTTAATTAATTATTCCATAGTAAAATATAAATTTCCCTTATAAAAAAAAAAAAATAATAAAGATCCACATCTTGCATTAAAACAAAAAATTTTTATCCGTCATAATTAAAAAAGCTACTGTAATCACTCTCGTTATTCTCTTCGTGTTCTTCGTTTACACCCACTGGAAGTCATATATAGCAGAAAGTTTATTACTACAGCTTCATTACACGTGAAATTCCTTGTTATCCTAATTAACTCCAACACACAATCAAAATTGATATCTTTTTTAAAAGGATAACTATGCGCAACGTATCATCATCATTCCATAAAGAGCCGAGAAGCGAATGACGGAGGATACTCGCTTGAATTTTTCATATTCTCATTCGACACAAAAGACGAAGCGATGATAGAACAAAAGGGTACAAGGGTTGAAATGTGTGTGGTTTATTAAGAGGATAAGAGGAAGCAACACGAACGTGCCTCTCGTTCCTCCGCGATGCTTTCAGAGAAATTGCGCGAAACAATGTTTTTTTCTGAATTGATTACGAGTTCTCGAGAGGAAAGAAAGGGCTTGTGGGACGAGTAGTGAGGCGCTGAATGTGTAGACGTTGCCGAATATTACCCTCCGCCCTTTCACGTGCCGCGAACAGAGAATCGAACAAACGACGAAATTGAACTGCGAATGGGAAAGCGTTCCTCGGCGGCTTTTGACGTTGAAGCAAATCAAATTAATTTACGCTCTCGAAACTCTGAAGGAGAGAGGGGGGGTTCTTTAACAAATCCCGTTACTCGCGTCTTTCAGTATCTCGTCTTTCAGTATCTCGCGTGCCGCATACGCCGACTGATTCGATAGTTTAGTTTCTCCTACAGCTGTATGCTCGAAGAAGGAGCTTTACTCCACTACGTCAAATTTATCGAATTTTGCGATGTTGTGTGCAGTTTACAGTCCGTGCAGCATGTATTTGGAATACATCTTATTGTAATTTGATTTATACGGTATACATGACACGTGTATTTGTATTCGGCGAGTGCTCCAGGCAGTTATGCCAGTTGCGATCGGAACCCGTGCCCGGAATAAATTTTCTTATTTTCATCATTTTTATAGAATAAATGTAAAGCCAAATGCGGAGAGTGTCAGTGATATTTATACGAGTAACTCATAAAATTTATGTAAAATCATATTTTACAATATAAATTTTCTTTAGCTATTCCATTTATCCTTCCATGTTCCATCTTTTATACATCAGTTGATGGAGAAAATTTTTTCACGAGTTATAAATTTGAATTCGTCTGCCTTTTTAATTATTTTATTTCTAAAAAACACAGTGCGCCTAAATAAATATTAAAATATGCGTATTTTTAAATTATATATTATGACATTTGGTTTAGGAATTTTAATGACGATACATAAATCAGGATTTATGTCTGGATAATTTCATAAATGATATCTGAATCTATCAACTTATTTAAATTTTTGTAAACTTAAAAAATTGGACATTCTTTTAATTACAAAAATTATACAGCAAGCTAAACGCAAAAGAAAATCGAATTTGTTCGAAAAAAAATGTATGTATTTGCGTGAGAACTGGTTAAATTTCGGAAGCTGACACTATAATCCTGACTTTCTTCCTAACAGGAGCGCTTAAGAGCATCTTTAGAGGTGAGATTTGTGGCGTTGTTTGCCGTTTGACTGACCCCGTTTTGTGTAAATCGCACTATTCTTTCCGTCCTCTTCAGAGATGTGCTTGAACGTTATCATCTTTGCGGCACAACTTTCAAGGGGCACAACTGCTATGTCGTTCAGTTTCTTTATAGCCTCGTTTCTTTGAGAATTATTATTTTATGAGTATGAGAAGAGGAGATAAAGAAGCGAGCAACTGACTGATAACATACTGTTTGTCGTGGAGAGGGGGAAGGAGGGACACACTGTAGCTTCAAATATATATCATAACATTTAGACTTATTTAGAGATATTGTCTTGTTATTTCAAAAATTGTCATTTTCTTATAATTATACATTCATAAAATTATCTCTCTATAAATTAAAACTTTTATATCAGAGATATATAATTTTTTGTTGATGCCTTTTGATTAATAATTTTATATTTGCTAACCACTTGCGATTATCTTAAGCGAGAGAATATAAACAGCTGTGCGTTTCCCGCAAAGTTTGCACAATTTGCACGACCACTTGCTCTTTCAACAATTTGTTCTTGAACAGAGAGTATACAATCGTTACATGCGAGAAAAAATCTCTTTGACGATTACTTGTCGGTAAAATTTCAAAAAGTATCACAAATACATGAGGAACTACGAATTACGTACAGTGAGATATTTACTTCTTGACAGACGCGACACTTGAAACCTGACCGTTCAACTTTTTTTGTTGTCCGTGCCTCATTGTTATATGAATACTACGGTTGATTGTTAATACGCACGTTTGTAGTACGCCATTGAAGAGTTTAGAATAAAGCAAGCTCATAATTTTTAAAGTTTTCTTTTTAAATGCAAACGCGACGACATAAAGCATCTAAAATAAACGCTTTGCAGCTTGTCTCATTATTTAAAAATTTTTTTTCTTCCTGTTTTATCTTCGCGTGAGCAAAGTGACATTTTTAAGCGCGAGAACAATCGTGTAATTTTTCAATTTTCAAAGTAACAGGGAAAAATTCCTTATTCAAAAGTTTTGCGAGAGTTCGATACTTTTGTCACCGCGAAATAGCTCGGATTTGAAAGAATGTTTGTTGAACTTTATATACGCGACCGTAAATAAGAAAGCTCGCGTTTCTCGAATAAAACATCATATGCCGACACTCTGTTTCACTTTGAACAGCAACGAGGCCGACCAGGAAAATGAAGTGGGAAATATTTCTACGATCTTTCATACTCGCGTTGACAACTGACACGCGATTCTCGCGGGCTTGCTTTTTGGGTCAATGAGGAATTCTAGTTGGGTAAGACCCGTATAAAATAAAGTTGCAACTCCTGGGAGATATGAAAATTGCGAGAGCACAATTGAATCTTGATCGCCGGAAATGCCAATTTGCAAGATAAGAAAAGACGCCGCGGAACATTATCTTTGTGTGAGTAAATGTGCGCGAGAGCCTTGTTGGCGTCTTGCCAACGGCTGTACGCTTTGCGTCATGTCGAATTTATTGGTTTTCGATGGCTGTAAAATGGCGACCGCGTTAACATAGCTTATTAAAGTTCGCTATTGACTTATTATTAATAACGAAAACGCTAGCTTCAAAAATTCGATAATGCAATTTCAACAGTTTAGTTTAGTCGAGCAGGATTTTAATTAATTTTGTTCAAGATTAGAAGTGTATGAAAGAGAAAATGTAATTTCGTGTTTGACGATCTCATTAAATATCATATTGTTAAAATATAAAATCCGATAACTCTTCCCTAGAAATTAATAATTTTATTTTATATAGATTAATTAGTATTAATTATTTCTGCGAGCGTTTACGGATGAACGAATGTGAAATTTCATATTGCGAACGCGAAGTTATTAAGCGTGCGACAAAAAAAAATTTCTGGTTTTTACCGCAAACAGACGCCAGCCATTATTCAACAATCAACGCGGTTTGATTTTTCTTTTTTTCTTTTTTTTTTTTTTTTACCGACGATCATTTTCACACGGCCGGTTGATTTATGCGTTGGCTGACATTTTAATTAAACTTGTGGAAACGTTATTTTTCGGCTGATAAAAATTACGTGTTAATAAAATTTTGCCCGCGTTGTGATCGTAATATCAATTATTCATTTTATCTATTATTTTTTCTCATTTAAATTATTTCGACATTTCTCTGTCTATAAATAGAAAAATCTTTGAATGCCTTTTCGCTCAACGAGTAAAATGAGCCAGATATCTGAAAGATACAAGTCAGCGTTACAAAAGTTTCGTCACAAAAGTCTATCTATATCGGAAATGATATTGCGCGCTATCGACGCATTTGCTTTTACTACTACTAAATTCGTTTCGTTTGCTGAAAAATTCTCAGAAAACAGACGATCGCGAGAAGGTAGAGAGCGCAAAGTCGTTATTTTAGCATCGAGGAAGATTTAAAAAGCCAAGGCAACGGATTAAAATTATACTGTCATCGTTATAATATCTCGCGTACAAGTTAGATGACACTCTTCGTGTTCACACTATATAAGTTCGCGAGATTACATAAAGAACTTCCGCTTCTTACATCGTCACAATAGGGACAAAAGCAGGAATAAAAAAAGTTGCAAAAAAGATAGAAAATTTCTTATACAATCTTTAGGTATCTCTCTCTCTCTTTCTTTTTCTTTGTTAAAAAATAGATTTTAAATTAAATTATTTGTCTATATAAGATCATATCTCTCAAGAAAGAGTCGCAAATATTGTATTTAAACTCACTGAATATAAAAATATTTTTGCCCGATATTAAAATATTGATTTTACATTTTGTGTGTGTGTGTGTGTGTGTATGTGGGATATTAAAAATAATTATATGTACAATAATTATTTTCTTTCTCAAATATACGACAGCTGTAGCTAAAAACAAACTCTTCTTTTACATTCATGATAATAACGAAATAATTATAATCGAATATGCATATATGAATAGCAGAATTATTTGTCAGTTTATATTCGTCACATTAAGGCAACGAATTTACGCGGCGTCATTTAACGCAAAAATAAAATCAATTTTCGAATTACGTTTAAAAGAGAGACGCAATATTCATGTACACATGTTTGCTGTTAATTGTGAAATATCCCGACTACGACAGACACAATTTGACGATTTGGCCAACCTGTTACTCACAGATGCACTTTGAAAGTTTTCAAATTACAGGCAGATTAACGGCTGACATCGGACGAATTCGATCGCATTAAGAAGGGCGCAAAATACGCGGATAAGGGGCTAAGAGAACGAGTAATGCCAAGCTCCGAGAGTTCAATCTCTCGTCCCTCGCCTCCTACGCGTGTAACTTAATTACGATCGTATATACTCGCGCCCGGTCGAGAGTAGAGACTTGACGCGAAACAAATCTTCGCTCTAATCTAACAGCCGGTGAAGCAACCTGTTACTTGCTGCTCGAAACTCGCCAAGTTATATCAAACTGGCGGCACGATGAGATCGACCGCGGAAACCGCCGTGCATCATCCACCGCTCATCATCTATCGCCTTGTTAATCGTTCTCACCAGGCGATATATACTTCGCAACACTTTCAATCAGTCGCTATCGTGTCATCGCCATCAACTTGATGTCTCGACCGCGATTTGTCGCGAGACTTAGCGATTGATTAAAAGACATTTGCGATCGGTAATTCTTCCATATAAAATTCATATTTTTACAAATGATGCATGTGTTACATACACATTGTTATATACATTGTTATATATATAGTGCGGAGAAGGTGATGGAATATTTTACATTTTTTTAAACTTTTCGATTTGTTACTCTGATAACAAATAAAAAGAATTTTTATATTTTCAAAACAAGGATAATTTCTATAAATGACGTAATTTTCATAATGATGCGCAAGAGATTTATATTCAATATAATTACATGCATTATATATGAGACTTAAATATTATATATTTTCTCTTTTTAAAATATATTATAAATTGAAGTAAAAAAATTGCACAAGCTCTACTAGCTGCTCGCAATTTACATCTTCCGATCTCCATTTTTGATCGCAATCTTCCAGCATATTTTCTGGTTTAATCTAAATTTATGCTACTGCTATTCGACCGTAAATCATAACCAGTTCACACCTGAATATCGATCACCAAACGTATTATATATTCGTCATTTTAATACAAACTGTACACAGCCTGGAAGCCTAATCCTTACGATGGATCCGTGATTAAACGTATACGAATTTATCACGATTTTTAATCAATTAACACATCTAAGAATGGACTGGAAAATGGTAACCAAGAGTTTGTATTTAAGACACTTTGGTGCGTACGTTACTTGTATAAGTAGCTTGCTGCATATTTCCGGATATATCTTCATTGCAATCTACACAAACAGCTGTTACTTAATTTACCCCTAATGACCTTAGTACACTGTATAATATTTGCATATTATTAGTATATTTATTAGTATCTAAAATTCTAAAAAATTGGCACGAAGGCAAAGTGGCTACAGTCAATATCGTTATATATATATATATACGAACATGCATCTCTGCTCGGTTCGATCGCGATCGATCGCTTTTAAGAACATTGCTATAACACCAACCTGTTACTTGTCGGCAGCGCGAGCCTCCAAGAGGGGAATAAGGGGCGCGTGTGCGACCCCTCGAGCGCGCTCGACCCTTCGGCTCCCTTTCGCACGGATGCACGTGCTCTTCCTTCTCAGTGCCTTGTCCTGGCAGCGCGCTCACTTTTTCCCCTCGATAAGAACGCCCGGACCCGGTTGGATACACACGCCGGATACAGCGACCCGGGAAGAGAGAAAGAGAGAGAGAGAGAGAGAGACCGATATCGCGCGAGTTTGGTGGGAAAAAGAACCGGATGTTGTATCACCGCGACACCCTAACGAAACGACCGTATCGTCGGGCAGGCAGCCCGGCTTGCACTGCCCGGGTCTACCGTTTCTCCCACCGAAGGACCGCCACCGCTACCTCGTCCCTCACCCTTCGCCCTTTCCCCTCCCCCCCCCCTCCCCCCGCCCCTTGTAGTGTGCCGCGAAAACCTCCCCTTTCACCTCTCTATCCACCATTACCTACCGCATCAGCCGCGTTCTACAGCGAACGAACGAACGAACGAACGCCGTCCTCTTCCGAAAAAGCTCACCTCTCGCAACCCCACCTGACACCGCTCCGTTTGCTTTCCCCCTTTTCCCTCCCCCCTCCCTTACCCCCTTTCTCACCCTCAAAGTCCGCTCGACGTACAGAGAGCTCAGAGCGCAAGCTCGCACCCCTTACTCTCGAGGGTTAGCGGCAAGAAGACTTCGTCTCACGGTCGACCGATGCAGGACGGAGGACGAGACCAAGACATCATCGTATCGGGGACGAGCGTGCGTCGTGTCGGTGCGTGCGTCGATCTCGACTACTGCGTACTCGTAGCGCGCGTTCGAAGAGCGATACGTGATCACGCTTATCACGCTGCGATTCGAAATTCGGTAGTGAATGAATATGACGGTAGTTATCCCCCATCGGGGGATAAGTATCCGAAAAGGGAGAAGCTGACGCTGCGGGGTTAAAGTGATGTTGAGAGCGGGCGCAGTAAAAGCAGCCGATTTTCCTGGAAAACCTCTTGTCTCATCTTTAAATTTAAATTGCCATTATAAAATTTGCTCATGCTGCATTTGTTCCAAATTTTCTTCTCCCAACGCGACAAATATGTTTAGATATGATGATACTTATTCCAAGAGAGGTGTAGCAAATGATTGAGAGAATATAACTTGTTATATCATTTTAAGCTACCCGTTATTAATTTTTTTTTTTTAATTGGCCACCCAGTTATTAATATTTTTTTTAATTGGCTTATTCTCTATTTATTGATGCAAAGTTTTATCTGAATAAATGTCGACTTGTCACAACGAATCGCGTGCGGCACGCACGTACTCACGACTGTTGCGCGATTTTAAGCGGTTAACCATACGCAAATGTTCGTTGAAGGATGAATAAATAAGCGGCTCATGGATATAAATCTACATTATCCCTTAATCCAAGGATCGCGAATATGAAACGATACGTAAAGGGGGGGGGGGAGGATGGAATGAATAGATAAAGAGACATGTATATGTAAAGGAGCGAATCAAAGTACACATGGCAAAATTTCGACAACGTTGCCGTTGGTTGGGCGCGCTGAATCTCGCATTCATTATCATCGCCGAATATGATCTATGCAAATCGCGTACGTGAACAAACAACATAATTTTCCTCATTGACATGTTTAATCAAAACCGCTGGAAATCGAATTGCGTCACCGAATCTTAACTTTACTCGCAATAAATTGCGACATGTATCGCGCGCACGCGTGTCTCATATAATCCGAGACGAAATAGCATACGCTGCTATTCGGTTCTTATATTTAAGACCGTCTTAAGTACAATTTTAGGATGTCATAAACCAATCACAGAACCATATTAGCATCTTAAGACATTATTTAAGACGGTCTTGAAATAAGAACGGACTATGAATACGAACCATAATATTCTTAAGATGCAGCTCGTAAATATTTCTCCTCCAGCATAATTCTATCGAGAACGTAAATCTATCGTCTTGCAATACAGTCGTACGGAAAATTATGTACTCTAAAGAGCAAAGAAGAATGTATTGTATATTAAAGAATCTCGAGAATCAGCTGATCGAAAGTGAGCTTGACATATTGAAAAGAGAACTCCCTCTTGGAATTGGTTTTCTCCAATTATTTTTAATTTACATTGTGTAACAATTTTAATTTATAAAAAATTTAATATATATATATAGCTATAAAATTTTTCAAAATTTAAAATATCAAAACGGCTCCAAAATAATAAACAATATTCTATAACAGGACTAAAGGAGCAATTATCGTGTATTCTTATAACAAAATACACATTAAAAACAAATACATAAACATTTAATTAGAATAAATTAGAATAAATTAGACATACAAAGTACAATATAAATAGTGTAAAATTGATAAAACAACTATTAATAATAGAAAATTGATAAAAACACAATTAGATAAGATTAGAAATATATTTTTTAAATTTGCTTTTCAATAATTAATTTTGTTAGGCAAAAAATAGCCGAAAAATCCATAATCGAAACGAGTCTCGGTATTCTCCACCTGTTCGCGACACTCTTATCATTTCTGAAGACCGCAGGAACAAGTCCTACAAGACGTCACGCCAGCGTCACTACTACCTGATCGATTTCGCGCTCGCGGAGAGGAAGTTTCCTGGCGAAGCCTCAGGTCGGGCTCGTACCTCGCCTGTATCCCTGCTCCTCCATTGTCCTGCAGCCCCCTCCACACCATTCTCTTGCTCGGACGCGGACCGTTCGAAGGGAGTGAGCGGCGAGGAGATTTCGTGATGCGCAGGCGACGTACCGCGCGCGTGTTTCAGGACACTCGGCTTATTATACGGTCGGAGGTGTCAGAGAAGAGAGAAAGAGAGGGAGGGAGGGAGAAAGAGAGAGAGAGAATGTTCCGGCACAAGGGGTGACGCGGGAGGGTGGGAAGTGGGTGAAAGAGAGGAGGATGTCGAACAGTGTTGAACAGTGCGGAAAGTTCCGTGGCGGAGAGATCCAGGTGAGGAGGAAAACGCGCGACTCATGATAGAAATAGACCTCCGACGATGATGCTCGTTATCCATTCGGAATAAAAAGTATAACAGATCTGAACTCTAGTTTCTCTCGCCGTAATAATGAGGGGATATACTGCTTTTATTCTTCCGCGTTCACTGTAAAGAGATTTTTAACAAATGTTAAAGAAATTTTTCACGTTTGATTTTTCCGTTGAAATTGGAAGAGTTTTACTCAGAGTTTGCGTAGTTTTTAATAAATGTCGATATTCTAGACAACACACACGTTTATGATAGAAATGTTTAATATTATTAATATTTAACATTAATAAAACACCATGTAATGCGTTAACCGAATATCACGTTGCATATATTAAATTTACATTGCCCAATAAATGTGTATATTAAAAATATAGGGGTTGAAGGTTGAATATATTAAAAAATATTGGCAATATTTTTGTGCTTGCGCAAACTGTACGAGCAAAAAGCGTCTTCCATATTTCGAGGTTCTCAAAATATCAACTTAAAGCTCAAGCTCAAGCTTGAAACATCGGCAAATAACAACGGCAAAGAAATAACAATTTACTTTTGCCTCCGTGGATTTTCTTCCTGAAGGAAGGAGTTCTCGCTGACTCTGCGGTGTCTGGATCTCTACTATTTCAATAATTAGGGAGAAATTGTGTTTTTAACAATTTACATTAACAATGGTGGAATGCAAGGCCATGTCGGGGAATCCTCTTTCATTTCTCGGTGCAACTCACTAAGAAAGAATCCGCACCGCGCTTTGACCGTTGATTGTTCCATGAATTCTGGCACCGTCATTAAATTCTTACGATGCGAGAATGTCTTTGAAGCGCTCTGTGAAATGCGTTAGCATTATTCAACCCGCGAAATCTTGCCAGGAAAGTTAAAGTAGAAACGCAAACACGTCGACTCACTTGTCTTGCAAAATATATTTTACGCTTCTCGTCCGCGTACACTTTGTTAATCTCGAAAGAGTAAAAATCGTTGGAAAAGTTTGCTTTATAAAATATGGGGATAAAGAATCTTCTTACATTCTACTTAAATTAATATTTCAACTTGCAATTATATAAAGATTAACAGATTAAAAAGGACTGAAGCTAGGATAAACATATAATTCTTATTAAACTGTTTTCAAAAACTTTAAAATAAATAAGAATTTTTACAATAATATATTTTTTTTTCATATGAGATATAAGTATCTTAAGCTTCAAATGAATAATTTTTATTTTTATTTTTATTTTTTTTGAGTTTTATCTTTGCGCGCAAAAATTGTATTAGTAGAAAATATTAATCATTGTTCCTGATATAATGTATCGTACACTTTCTAGCGCCGAAGAATTACAATGAACTCCTCCAACAGCGGTCCTGAATTAATCCTTTGTGCAACGGGACTTGCGCGAAACACACAGAGGGACAGTTTCGTACTCGGATATGCAGTGCTTTGTGAGCTGTGTCGAAGGGACGGAAGCGTGCTGGCGTTATACAGCGAATCTTTGTGTCAGAAACACTCAACTACGTGCATTAATACACACAAGACAATTAGCAATATTCATCAAGGAACGAAAGTGGAACATCGATATTCCGATTTCGCGCTACATTCGAGATAACCGACGAACGAACAAACGATGCCGTAGTTGTAGCCGATCGCGACTCATTCATACACATCGCCTGATTAATTAGAGAAAAAGAAAAGTTCGGGACGGGACCAGTCCCGTTCATTTCTCCTCTCGCTGACTTGTGGCAGAAACAATTTTCCCGCTCGCGGAACTTTTTCCATTAATCCGATGCCACCGATGGCACACCGGCTTCATCGGTCAAGAGCAGTACGATTTCATTCGTCAATTTAATAGAAATCTCGATGATAGCCCAACTTCCAAGGTCATGTATTATTGAACAAGAAACAAATTAAATTCTTGGAAATTTTTCACTTTTAATATACAGTGTGTTTTTAAATAAGTGCGAAAAATTTTAAAAGATGATTTATTGTCGAAAATTAAAGGGGATCTTTTATATAAACATTTACTGTTATATTTATCCCTGAGAAGTTACATTTTTACTTCCAATATAAGGAAATAAAACTAACAACCCATATATTAAATTTTTTATTAGATCTTTTTAAGACAGACCGTAATGTAATCATCTAAAAAAATATATTAGAAAATTTGATTTTTTTAGAAACTTTTTATTTTTTTTATTTTCTTTGTGAAATCAATAGTTTCAAAAAAAAAAAAAAATAAATAAATAAAATGCATTATCATGAAGCGTGGTGGCATAGATTTCAAGTTACAAGAAGTTGAATTTTAGGATAAAAAAGCAAGCAAAACAAAATTATAGTAAATATTGGAAAAAAATAGGACAAAAACAACACAAAATTATAATAAATAAAAATCTAATTTTTACCTCTCTCTTTGGAGATGTGTGATTTCTCAGGAAAGAGTATAGAAATATATGTTTAGATAAAAGACCCTTAATTTTCGACAAAGAATTATCTCCTAAAATTTTTCGCATTTATTTAGAAACACTCTGTATATAACGATGCTATAGTCACGGTATATCATCCTTTTCCAACGAAAGTGGTAAAACGCTCGCGACCGTTACTAGAAAAAGAAAATTTTCTGATAAGAAAAGAGATTAAAGAAGATTAAAATGCGGTTCATATCTCTTCATAAAAACATTGGTAATAAAATATTCTTCTTTGCTAAAGTAAAATCTACACCTCATATTTTTAACGCAACGCGGATGGTAATCTGCATGAAAATCGTACGAGATTATGCGGAAAAGTGTGTCACATATTATATGTGGCGGCTTTGAAAAATTTAATCAAAAATTCGATCCTACTACATTCCTTTAATCTTTAATTATCCAAGCATAAAATTTGCATGTGTATTCCTGTATATATGAACAGGATAAATTTTCAGAAATAGTCTGTTTGCATTTGCGGGAATTTAAGCGAGAGACATAATTATTATATTTTATTACTGAGCTAATTATAATTACTCTCGTCAATTTTACACGAGCGCAACGTTCCTGCCAACGTTTATTTCGAGCGAATATCTAGCGAATAGAATTTTGTAGTCAAATATTATTCCGACTGTCTCCGAGCTCGTAACTATTTTACTTCCATAGTTTCATAATTATATCAGTATGCGAACGTTATCTCATAACGTCATTTCAGTTCAGTCGCATATGCAAATTCAGGTACGCTGAAATGTCACGGTTCGACTCTCGCCGAACAGTCTTCAATTTTAGGATATATATAAAAGTATACGGCATATATAGATTTGAATGCATTTAGCCATCGATCAATTTCTTTCGCGCTAATCTAATCAGTTTCTTTTTTTTTAATTTTTATTTGACAATGTAAATGTTCTGAAAGGATTTTTTTAAGCATGCAGAGGACAATATTAAGAGGTCCCTTGAACTGTCAAAAAATGAGTACATTTTTTAGATTCTTTTTGTAGCGCAGTAACTTGATAAAAATTTTTTATTTTTTTATAATATTAATATAACATTATTAAGTACGTAAAAATTTTTAGCTTAAAAATTTTTAAAGTTATGAATATTTGCAGATTTATATTTTCATGTATGGTATGCATAAAAACTCAAGCTACGTTTAACTGATTGACTTCAAACTTTACATGCGAGTTCTTAATAAGATTCCGCATTTTTTAACAAAGCCATTTTTTTTTAAAAGACAATTTTTTTTTCAACATGCCGCTTTCTTTCTTTTTTTAAGGTTTGAAAAGCAGATAGCTTGTTTAATAAAAAAAACTTTGAAAAATTTTGAGAAAATCTTTATTTAAATGAAAATCTTTATTTAAATGCTTAATAATATTGTATTAATATCATAAATTAAAGAGTTTTTATCAAATTCTTGCGCTGCAAAAAAATATAGAAAATGTATTCATCTTTTGAAGGTTCAAATGGGTATGTCCTCTTAAGAAAAAGAAAAAGAAATGACATATGTAAATAAGGCACGTGCTATTAATAAATAGAGAGCCACTGGAGCAGCTTTGCCCTTGCCGGTTATCAGGCAATTTCGACGGCGCTGAGATAATAGCGCCATGCACGTGCCTTCGCACACGAGGGTGCACGAAGTGATTCAATTTCCCGTAGAGCCCGCGGTGTACGTTGGAGTTGGAAAAAGGCGTATCGGAGGATGATGCTGTGCCTGCATCATCCTCTCGAGTAACGCGTTGTTCATTACGGATGCAGGCTTGCATCCACTCGAATCCTGCGCGATAATCCGCGGCCGGATTATCGTGAAAATTGAAGTAACTATGCGATTACACGGAGAAGGAACCTCTTCTCTCACCCATTCTCTCTTCTCCCTCTCCCTCTCTCTCTCTCTCTCTCTCTCTCTACTAAATTCTAATAGCAAGGCTAAACGTTCGCGTTGTATCTTTCGTACAGCTTCCTCTTTCGGCAACTACGAAGAGCATGTCTCCTGTGTCTCAGGAGATGAGATATTAAAAAGGCGGAAAGTGGTGGCGCAACGATTAATGAAGAAATTCTCCTACGCAATAGTAAATCTATTTTGCACTTTGTATTGGAATATCACTGAATTAATATGCGTTTTTACAATAGAAATGTTTGAATCGATCGTAATTTTGGAAACGCAAGCCCATTAATTTCATAAATCGAGATGTTCAACTATAGACTAAGCTATACTCGAAGAAACAGTCGTTACTTTTGAAGTCAAGCGTCATTTCAAAAATATTTAGTCAAGTTAAGCTGTAAGTCTTTTATCGATATTTTGTTATTTTATTTATTTAAAAATATTTTGACTGTACAATAATATCAAAAAAACTGTCAAAATTTAAAAAAAAAACTAATTTCTTATGTTTATACTGATTGAAAAATCAAATAAATTTGTATTATAAAAAGAATTAAAGTATCATAAAATAATATAATTGTTAATGTCTTCGTAAAAGAAAATAATGTAATTAATATTTTTCTTAATTTATAACAAAAACTTTTAATCGTGAATACCTCCTGAAATCAATTGCAAGAAACAAAAAAAAGAGTAATTTGCAGAAAGAGAGAAAGAAAGACATAATATTTTTCTACAATTTTTAATAAATAACTTTTAAACGAGCAAATGAATCTAAATCAAGTTTTGCACAAATATTTATTAAAGTTTTCTTAATATATGTGTTATAATAATAAATAATTTTTACTTCATTGGCAATGTTTTTTCCTTGTCAAATTTGTCAATAAATGCTACAATACATACACAATATTTTCCATAAAAATCAATATTAACTTTAAACTTTAAAATTTTCAAAACGTTAAGAAAATTGTGCTCAGTTTTGCACAGATATTTAGAAGAAATAATAGAATAGTCTACAAAATTTTCATGTTTTTGTTAATGTTTTGACATATATATAACACATACAACCTTAAAGATTTGAGAGGTCTATTGAAACAAATATAAACTGTAACGAACAAACTGTATAACGAATATAATATCGTTTTATTTTTGTACTCACATTTAGAAAAACATATTTTCAATTTGCAATGCTCATTCAATCTTTGATAATATTTAGATATATATATTTTTTAGTCATAGGACATGATTAATGGTCAAGCAATTGTAACGAGAATTGCAACACGCATGACGTCGAAAACGATTATTTATACAATATACCGCCAACATCTGTCAGTCGCGGTTAGTTCAACTAGCGCTCGTTTACATTGCAAACATCGTCTTGCACTGATCACCTTGACCTTTCTGCATTCACCTTGACAAAGTTTCGCACAAACTCATATTTCTCTCTCTCTCTGTCTCTCTCTCCCTTTTTCTTTGTTTTTTTCTCTTCGTATTTTTTATGTTTTTCTTTCCTCTCCAAAGTTATATCGTATTTTAATAATCGACATTAGATACAAATTACGTATTTAATCTCTATTGATATTTCTTTATTAACAGCAATAAAAAGTATATCCTAATATATTTCTAATATCTCCGAATAAAAATATTTAAGTATTCAAAGTCACGTTTATAAGTCACAATCTTAAACTGTGCAAACAATGAAGCATTAATATAGTGATACAAACTTTTTCACGCCTATGTAATTTCTCTTGGTAGTATAAGCAATTACGCGTTACACCGCAACAAAGACTGATTAAGTCTTTCACAAGCATTCTTGGAAAATCTCTTTATTTCTTCCGTAAATTGTTTTAATAAAGAAATCAGATAGAACAACTCGACGTACAAATTTTCTGCAACTTTGTGTTTGATATAACTTATTAATGCAAAATAAGATTCATGGCTCTCGCGAAATATCTTTATATTTCGCTATTTCTTCATTACTATCGTCATAACATAAAGACATAGTGGAGTATATTTATTTTTACTCGTAATATAATACTCCTGAGTTCTGTGACACATAAATATTTAATTAATAAAGTTAAAAAGTATACTGTATAAAAAAATCAAAACTTTTCTTTTTTTTTAATTTCTTTAAAAATTTTTTTCCTTTTATTTTTTTTAAGATTCCTCTAAACTAGGTCTTATCTATGCGGCTTATTGGCTATCGAGCTATTCGTGGACGCGACAGAAAAACCGAGAACGGACACTCTTATGTCCTTCGAAACACGTGTTGTTCAATTCTAATGTCGATTAAACCGGCGCGCAAAGTTCTTCGAGATAAAACGGCTCGATTTCTGAAACAAGTTAAGAATAACTTCCATGTTAATAAGTAAAGCATGAAAACTTTTCCGCGTATAGAAATGGTTCGCGTGCTTGTCTCTATCCAAGTTCCTGTCCAGGAAAAGCTAAAGGACTTCCGCGTGGTAATGAAGATCGATTTGACGTAAGCGACACGTGTATTCGAGTATAAAAATAGCCAATGTCAATTGCGGTTAAAAAAAAAGATTAATAATTATTAATGATAGATTTCTGCAAAAGTAAAAGCAATAATTGAAAAATATTTTGCACATTCTTTTATCTTTTATTTTAGATTTTTTGGCCTATTATTTTTTTTTTTAAACACATAGATTATAATTAATATTCTGTATTATGTATAACTAATATTTTTATTTTTTTAAATATGGTAATTTAGAGGCAACCTTACAAAATAAATTTTAAGACTTTATTAATATCTAAACAATTTGTATTATTGTTTTTTTTTATGCATTGTCTCTTAGATTCCTGACATTTTGCCATCTTTAAGTAGATGAGATGCCTAAAAAACATAACAATGATTTATGATTTACATTGCCCTTTTTTAATAAGTTATTATCCATTCAGTATTCTGATGATGTTTAATGTTATACCATATTGCCGGAGTAAGATTAGAATTTAATGGTTATCAATAAATTTGGCACATAGCTAATGCGTATATCTCAGGAGTCTCGTTTAGATTTCGTCTATGTATATGTATAGAAATGAAATAATACATTATTTAAAGATAAGTCAGCTTATTTTACGCTATTAACATATTCGTAAATGCCAACGAGAGACGCCACATTAATTAAGCAATCACTACTGACGTAATTAACGTTATAATTATATCTGATAATACATCGTTATATATATAAATCGACTTCATTTTAATTAATAAAATCTTCTTTCTCTCTCTCTCTCTTTCTCTTGTACCATACAATAATTGTCTCGAGTATAATAAATAAATATTTTTTTATTCTTAGTTATATCATTCACTACGTTTAATTAATTTGACAACTATTTTATCTTAAAGCGTTAACTTTTGACGTGAAAATTGAGTTTGCAATTACGATGACGACAGTCTAAAGATTCGAATTGTTGTGAAAAAAGCTGGACTGCGTGACAATTGCTATAATCGATAGAGCTTTTCTCATGATCCTGCTCGCAATTCTGTGACATAGGCACATACACACATACATACAACAGGATCTGTCTGTCGTCTCGCCGTCGTCAAAACCCATATCGCACGATATCGCGCATTATCATAGATATTGGCCGAGGACTTTAGCTTAGAGGCTCCGGTACGCGTTAACGGTTCTCATAAATAAAAAATATCGTTCCGCGGCATGAAATCCGCCGCCTATGGAGCGGCATCTTCGCCAGGAGTATCCCGCCGTCTCTTCAATCGAAAGGCTCCGTTTCTCATTCTTTCCATTTTTTCGAAATACCCGGATTCTTCCACTTTTCGCTCGATACTATCGTACACTTATTACGTTTTCCATATCGATGCTACTTCGACGAAAAAGCCGATTTTTCTTTTTCGATGCAACTTTTCTCTATGGCTTTTATATTTTCCAAGTGCGCATAAGATGTGGACGCGCGATGAGTTTCAGATAAAAGTCTAAAGTTTATCTTTATATCGGCATGATGATAAGATTGTGCAAATAACATATTGAGAAAAAAAAAACGCGTATATATAAAATTGTTAACTTCATTGTTAGCGTTAGAAGACACGAGAATTTATAATTGTTTAGTGTATTAAAATTATATATTATTTATATCCGGAGGAGAACAATGTTTTTTTCTTTTTTTCTAAAATTGCTATTCCTTTAATGAAATACATTTTTTTTTCTAAAATTGCTATTCCTTTAATGAAATACATTTTCTAAGCAAACAGATAATGTATTCAAGAAAATATACATAATGCATTACTGCATTATAAACAAATATTAAAATAATAGAAAGTTAATATTATTTATATGTGTTTTAATGTGTAATAAATACATAACAAATACATGAAAAAATATAATCTTGTATAATTTTATATTAATATTACATTACGATGTTATCATTATTATATATATTATATATCATATTATATATCATTACGATGTTATCAGTTGTTAAAATGTATTAATATATGATATAACAGCGTATCAAACATGAATGGATTTCTTCTAGTGTTACAATCTTTATTGGAAAACCATAGAATAAATTATAATGTCTTTTCTCTCCCTCACTTCATCTCTCCCTCCCCCTTTCCAGTACATCGCGCTCACAGACTTTTATATTACATATATCCCGACTGCTAACAGCGATGTGACAGGCAGCCATTTACAATTGGGCAGAATATAACCAGGCTGTCAATCAATACTTATTTTTTAAGAGAAAACTGCAATATTTAACATAACTTTTATATTAAAAATATTTAATATAACTTTTACATATACAAAATATATACAAAACTTTTATATTAATATCACAGCTTTTCCTTCAAAAATAAGTATCGAGTGATAGCCTGGTTATATTCTTCAGTCTACTATATATATATAAGCTGCGTTCCAATATTCACTTCGATTTTCTTTTGTTTGTCAGTAGTTTAAAAATCGATCTTTGTGCTATCGTGAAATCGTAATAAAAAAAGTGAGAGAAAGAGAGAGAGCGAGAGAGAGAAAGAGAGAGAGGAGTTTTTAAAAGCGCCACTATTAATAATATATATTATAAACGAGATAAAAATGAGCCGTCGTCTCAGCTGTTGTGCGAAAATAATTTTATAAAAAATTTTCAAAAAGGAACGAATTACGATTTACTCGACGTTACCCGAAAAGTCCACGTCTCTACGAAGTCAAATTGAATAATAATGAAATGAAAAATGGAAATGGAAAAATTGGATCAAAAATTCCTAATCCTCTCTCTCTCTTTTTCGAAGGCGATGATATCTGAATAGAGGGTGCGAGCTCTCTACTTACGTTAGCTTCGGCAAAACTTTCGCAATTCGATTCTATGGGTGGCGCGAACTTCGTTGTGAATCATTCTCCAGGTCAGCCTTCGCGTGGGTGAGTACTAGAATCGTAATGGAAACCCGTGCACTACATACAGCAATATTTCATCTACCCTAATGGAATAGTATAGGGATTTCGTATTATTCTCATGGCAATAATATAAGTGTGTGCACGTAATTGGGAATTTTGTACTATATCGATTACACGTATACATGCACACATAGCAATTGCGGCGCAATTAATTATCCATTTAATAATTCAATTAAGTATATATGCGTTATTAATCAATTACTTATTTAATTAATGACATATTCTCATCTCTCATCTATCTCATTCAATGGGGTCGCGCGAACCGTATTGTTCCTCATATCACGCAATTTTATCACACAATCATTTTGAATTAATACAATATTCTTCTAATAGACAACTATAATTTGATCATAAAATATTTCACTCATAATAAAGATATAATTTGTGCTAATTTATATATAGCCGACTGATTTAATTCGTGTTAGATATCACAATAATTTGATTAATGAGAAAGCTTGTTTAATATAGGTACATATATTTTTAAAATAATCTTTTCTAAATTATAATTCTATAATTATGGATTTTGACAATGTAATTTGAATAAAATTTAATCTATAATATATATAATTACTTCCGGAGCTATGGAGAATAGAAACATTTATATTTTTTCTATGTCAAATTTAAATTGATTTGTTGTAAAAACACAATAAAAGCAGAAAAAGAATTGTTTGCACTAAACTACTAGTTTTAAAGGAAAATTATAGAAGTTTATTTAAAAAAAAAAATATATGTACCATTCTGTGTAATAGAAACTTTGAAATAGTAAATATTTGAAATAAATCTGAAAAATTCTGCTCTGATTCAGATTTTTTGATAATCAATTTCAAAAAATGAATTTATCACTAAATGACTTCATTTTTCTCGCAATCGCTAAAAAGGAAGCATTAAATGAATTGTTAAATGTCGTAAGAATTACTCTGAAATTTTCAGTTTTGTATGCTAAAATGAAAGGAGCAATTTCCGTCTAAAGCCGAAATTTAATTTCCAACAATAAACCTTGTTATCGATAATACTACGTTGCTCTGTGCAAAGAAATATTCGTTGAATTATTAATACAAAAATCCTCATGCATACGCAAATCTTGCATTTTACGGGCTCTCTATCTATCTATCGCAATTTCTGACGGGAGAACTTAAGAAAAGCAATACCTATCAATAAGAGAACGGATCTTTCACTTTACTTATTTAACGGGGGAAATGGAAATCGGTGATCCAATCGATCGCATGATCGTGTTATTTTCGCATTGTTGATAGATTTTCTCGGTTATATAGATATATAGATTTGCCGATTCTAGTTCAGAGATTTAATCTTTATTGTCAATTTACCCGATCATGAAGAAAAGGATAATCGAGATATACGTAACACGTGCGATCGAGTAAAAATATGTTGGGGATCAATTTTTAAAAGTGTACGCGAGCATTTCATCGATAAGCTTGCCTCTGAAAATTATGCGAAGTTTGCGTTATCTAATAACCGAACGATATAAGAGACAATATTATATTCTCTATGAATTATAATTCAGCCATGAATATATGTAGCTTAGCATCATATCGAATTTATTGCACGTTACGACACGAAAATTGTATTCGGATAATCCGGATGTTAATGATACGTCAACAATGAACGGAGAAATTCGATAGAGAAACTTGTTATAATTAGAGCGTTGTCTCGAAACGTTGAACATCCTGAAAATGTTAATAGATATAGCGCGTATATATGCTTTTACTGCAAATCCGTAAATCGATTCATTATTATGGCATCGCGCGCGGCGCCGCATTAAATAGATGAGAATGGACAAGAAAATTTGCGCTAATAGCTCTCCCGGTGCTGGTAATCATTAATTTCAAAATTAATTTCAAATCGTTATCAAATTATATAACTATTGCGAAATGATTATGCATATTCTTACAAATACATGATTATCTATTTTATTCACGAAGAATATGATACAAATGTATTTCTTTAAAGTGCTAAAGAAATATAATAATAACATCCGCATGATATTTAATAGAAAGTTTTTGAAGTTAATTTATTGAACCAAGTGTCTCCTTTCCTCTCGCCACGGATAACAAAACAAATTATTGTGTCGTATAAAAATTTAGTTAAGGAGATTATAACGCGAAATGACTTACAAAAATAGCGCACGCTGTTACTCTTGATAAAAGTTTTTTAAAAGGCAACAAAGTCTGATGAAATTTAAGAGATGCGTAAAATACGCGGAAATGACGTGGGCGAAAGAGAAGAGAGAATGAAGTGTGTTTTAGCATCGAATGTCACACGAGAAGAGTGTTCGTAATTTTTCCATCAAGATCACAAATCAGTCAGAAACAAGTGGGGCATCGTATAAATTCATGCAGTCACGCTCATAAATCCACCGAAACAGAAATATTGCTCGCGTCGTTTTTGGACCGGACGCCGGTTACGAGAACTCAACGTATGTCAAAGCATTAATTTTTTGCTAACGAGAAAAAATTGCAATTCCATAACAAGTTTGAACAAAAAGCATACCAGATGCTCGTCGATCATTAAAAGATTTGAACGTTCTAAGTTTTTATCAAATTATTTACTATACTTGCATATTCAATTTATTGTACGCTTTCTACTTTAAAATAGTCTTTTATCTGATATTTTTTATATTTTAAATCATTGTTATATGGGTGTATATTTTTCAACAAGCAATCTCTTTTAAAGCTTCTCTTTTATCTTTGCAAAATTAGCATAATATTTGATTATTTATAAAAAATAATTATTTACTCTAAATAAACAATAAATAGAAACATTCAAACGAGATTCAATTTTAATCAAAATTCTAAAATAACTAACATTGATCACTCCCTTTTTAATTAATATTCAACGTGAGAAATTGGAGACGCAAATGCGTATTTGAGTACTCTCGTGAAATATGTCTATTTAATATATCGCCAGAGTGTAATCGTAACGTCAGTTACTCTATGGGGGAGCTTAGCGAGATCCAATTGAAAATTTATCCGAGCCATCTAATCCACTCGCGAACTGACTACCAATTGTACGTCGAATTTCAACGGCGGATCGCTCGCAATCTATCGAATTCCACGCGTGCACGTCGTTATTAACGTACCGAGTGAAGTATGTACGTGAGAGCGCATCGCGCACGAGCTGTCAGACTCCTCTTGAAAAGGAGCAGTCGATCGATCAACGACAACGACGACGAGCATATTACAGATACAGCTACTGACAGTGAATAGACTATGTACTTTCTGCACAATAGCCCATTATACCGCAAGGGAATAGATCTTCTCTAAGCATCGTATCGCTAATCAAATCGACGTATCTTCTATCTCGATACTTGATCAAAAGACGACTAAGTCTCTAAAAGAAAACTATACTTATTTACACTTATTTATATGACACATTTTTGTTTTTCTTATTTATATGAATATCTGTCTAAATCAGTATTCATTAATTATTTCTCTTTTCTGATAAAGAATTTCCAACTTTTTTTATTTTTTGTGATATCATCGACTTAATGATTTTCGTATTTAATGATTTGTGTATTGAGATAAACACAATTTAGAATTTTAATAGAACTGTCATAAAACTATAACACATTAGTATTTTTTCAGTTTTTCTTTATATAACTTTATATAACGTTATATAACGAAAAACGTTGATGTACATAAGTAATACGTCACAAACCTAGTTAGATTAAAAAAATTAATGATAGAAATTTTTTAACGTGCAATGGCCTTAATACGCGTAATAAATCAACACAATTGAGATCTGCTATAATTTCAGCTGGCCATCAATCCATGGACATCTTTAATGTATTAAAGAATCCAATCAACAAAATTTGCAGATTAATAATTGCCTTCTGCAAAACATGCAATATGAAGATTTGAAAATCCCGCTACGAGGTCTCTCCATATTAGAACTCCCCCCCCCCCTTCTTTGCAACTATAACCTACACTGGAGCTTATCTTGACATTTTTACTCGCGTCTCCGCCGTGTGATTACTAATATAGCGCTTGAAAATATTTAACGCCACTTTCGTATACGTTATACGTGTGTCTCTGGCCGTATTGACTCTTGACTAAAATGCCATTTAAGAAAGAAGAAGAAGAAGAAGATCTAGCTCCTGAGCAGCCTCTCGGATATGCACAAGCAAAAAAGAGGAGAAGGATATTGGAATTGGAAGAGCAGTTAAAGAAGATTATGGAAGAGCAAGCGGCCGCTACAGCAGCGGCAGCTTCAATGGTCGCGGAAATTCCGGCGATTCCGGAATATGCGCAAGGACTAGCCTCGATAAATTCATCCGCTACACCAGCGGTGGTTACAACGCAATCTTATGTCGCACCTAGTACGTCAAACAGCATTTCAATTACGACTGCATCGCAAACACGTAAGACTGACATCATAATCTTTAAATATGTTAGATTTTGTTTAGATTTTTATAAAGCATTTTATGTTATACAGCTACTACATTATCTACTCCTACTACTCCGCCGACTGTATTACCAGTAGTAGTTTCATCAACGGTGACAGCATCTGTAGAAAATACACTTGTCGCTGTGCAAACAGTCAGACCGGCTCAAACAGTCACACAGATACAGACCACTGCACATTCAAGAAATTATGAATTGATGAATCAAATAAAGATTATAGATATGAAAATTAATAATTTAACACACATTATTAGAAAAATATTTAACAAAATTGATGAACTATGTAAAAGTCAGGAAAATCAAAAAAAAAGAAGGAAAAATAGAATCAATGAGAGCGAATATAGCTGCTCATGCAATAGTAAAAATTGCTCGTCCTATGTTTGTGGCTGCAAAAAAAGACGAATAAACTGCACGGCATTATGCAGTTGTCGATACAAAGTTTGTAAAAACGAGGTAATATATACTTATTATATTATAATGTAATATGTAGTATTTTTTAAAATTTTATAAAAATTAATTTTATTACAGAAATCAAAGAAAACCGATAGTGAGGAAAGTGATTAGACTCCCTGCTTAAAAATAAATAACATCTGATCGATACGTTACGACTTCTGATGACTACTTTAAAGACTAGTCAAAATAAACTCAGGAACTCAGGCGGCGGATATTTGAAGCCAAACACATACAACTGGAACAGTAAAAATCTTGTAGTGCGATCATATTGGAATGCAATAAGATGTTAGAAGTTGAAATGACCTTTACATTTCGCATTGTAGTCGGTATGTACATATATGTAACATATATTTTTGTTATGGAATATATATGTATAGTTATATTTAAAAATTCAAGAATTATCATAATCACATGCACATTGGGTAATTATATTTTTTGCATTTTTTGAATTGTTAATAATCTTAATATATAGTATTTAAAGTGAGTTTTATCACATATTTTGCTTATATCAATGTGCGGTCTCTCTCCTTCTTCTCTCTTTTTCTCTCTCGTTATATAATAATTCTATTAATTAATTATACAGTATGCAATTTAGGAGAATGTATCTCCAATCAAATCAAATCATCACTGAAAAAAGAAAGCTAAATTTGAGATAAAAACAGAAAATGATATCATATCTCTGCCAAATAAGAAAGATAAGTTAATGGTAGCTAAATATTTTAAAAATTTTTTTGTATTATTGTATTATTGTATTGTTGATTATAATTTATCATATATTTATATAATACAGAAATATTTAATGTTTTCATGCAATAAAAATGAAGTTGATGTTATCATCGTCACTAGTGATATTGACTATACTGTTATATTTGATGTCAGTCAAATAGTTATCAATAAAAACGTTTCCACAAACTTTATCACAACATTTATATCAAAACTAGAACTGAAACTAAAACATAAATTTAATCGGTAAAAGTTTTACGAGCACTTCTATGTCCAACAGAACATTGATTAGTAGATTAATCTGAGAGATTAATCTGAAAGGGTGCTCATTAATGTCGAGTAATTACTCAGAAAGAGACAGTAGAAGCAAAAACTATAGCGCCTAGCAATTTTTTTCATTAATATGCTAAATTCTATAAAATCGATGATCGGCATTTTCAATAATAAAACAATAACTGAATGAAGTAAAAAATAACCGTATAAACTAAATAATTCATAAAAATTATCTTTGATGCATTAAAAACAGCCGGTAATGTTAACATTCTGCAATTATCTTCAGACTCATTGGAAGACCCATTTAATGGTCATAGAAATTTACTCATCAGGGCTGATGGTCTTTAATAGTTATCTTGTCGGTGCAATTTTATTTATTCTATTCAAAAACGAATTAATATCGAATATCGAACGTACGAAATCGATGGATCACGTAATGTGCACAGTCGTTGCTGCGATGGCAGTACTTTAACATTAGGTGTGTTCAGGAGACACAATCATTGGATAGCAATCGAACGTGATTGGTTCTTACTTCTAGAACCAACAAGTCAACGTCGAGTGACAAGATGATGCTCAACGGTTATGCAACAGCAGCGTCTCCTGAACACATTCATTGTACTCTGATGTTTGATTGTGAATTGCACAATGTGTAAAAGAATCTAAAACGAGTTAGAAGCTTGTTTTTTAATCGTACGTATAAATTGCAGATTTTAATCTTAGTGTAAAATGCTCCTAGAACACGGAACATGATTAATATTTTTAGTTAACTGTTATATAAATAGAGTAATTGTTAATAAAAAGTTACACATAGACAACTTAACCTAAAAATACTTGTCTTAGGAATTTCTTTTTCAAATAAAATCTTGAATTATCTATAATTTATGAAAAAGCTGATTGCTGATATCTAAGATCAGTTTCTGAAATATATTGCGAATCAATTTAAGTTAATGAATAGAATTTGTAACAAAAATAAAAGATCTAAAAGAATCTTTTTTTTTATCCTGCAGATCTTGTGACCAATCCAGGATTTAATTGGCAAGAAGTGGAAATCGATATCTTCACCATAATTTATTAAAAACAATAGTGTTGTCTGGAAATGGGAATGGGTGAATGATTTAACTTGAACATTTTATATGGTAGGTTTTTTAGCATAAATAAAATTAATTATTTTGTCTACAGATAGCCAACTTGAACAAAATCAAAATATGCCAAAAGTTGACTTGTTAAAAGACGCAGGAAAACTCAAATTTACAGATGTAATATACATGAAACGCCTAGAGGAGCAAAATCTGCAAAGAGCAAAAAGGGTACAAGGATATCGCAAATCTAATAATCGCTTGGCTTTTGCCTTAAGCCTTGGCGTCATTGGGATTTATACGTATACAATATATTCGGTTAAGCAGGAAAAATTCTTAGATGATTTTGAAGAGCCAGAAAAGAATATCGAGAAGCCTGCATAAAATAATTTAGTTTTGAATAAAACAATTTCTAGCTTACACTTAAAAACTTCATGTTTGCATATAATAGATTAAGCTTGCATATAATAGATTAAAGAGTTCTGAAACAATATTTTTCTTTTCAAAGATTTTATTCTATAATTTATTCGTTTATAAGAGAGCTGTGTGCTTATTTATAATACGAGATTAATATTTGAAAATGTCTACCCCACGATTGCCACCACTTCCATCTATTCGAGACATATTAAAACTGTATCAATTGAGTGCTGTGAAACGTTTATCTCAAAACTTTCTTATGGATCAAAATTTGATCAATAAAATCATAGCAAAATCAGGACAGCTCACTGGGAGCCAAGTATTAGAAGTTGGTCCTGGCCCAGGTGGATTAACTCGGTCCATCTTAAAACAGATTCCGAAACGATTAGTAGTTGTTGAAAAAGATTTAAGATTTAAGCCGACTTTAGAAATGTTAGCGGATTCATTCGGAACGATTAATGGTAAAATGGACATAATATACGACGATATCATGAAAACAAATATAGAAAGTTTATTCTCGATGGAAGAAAAGAGAAATTGGGACGATAAAGCTCCGGATATCTATGTCATAGGCAATTTGCCGTTCAATATATCGACACCTCTCATAATTAAATGGCTACACGCGATAGCCGAACGCCGGGGACCTTGGGCATTTGGTAGAACAAAAATGACATTAACGTTTCAAAAAGAGGTAGCAGAACGTATAGTGGCTGATGTCTCAAGCAAACAACGATGCAGACTGTCGGTAATGGCACAAGCTTGGACATTTCCAGTACTTCGTTTTATTATACCTGGTATATAATGACTTATTCTCCTCGTATTTACATAAACTCGTTTCCTTTATTTGTAACTCCTAATTTGTAATTTTCAGGCAAAGCCTTTGTTCCACAGCCAGATGTCGATGTGGGAGTAGTATCATTTACACCATTGGTCAAACCACGCACGCAACACGATTTTAAATTATTTGAAAAAATAACGAGGCATGTGTTCAGTTTCAGACAGAAATACAGCATACGATGTATCGAGTAAGTTTGCTGTCTATATCATTGGTATATTTACCTATTGCGATAATAAATAAAATTAAGACGAATAAAGTTTTTTAAAGTGTTATTTTCTGTTTTGCAGGACTTTATTTCCATTGCATTGCCGCAAGGAGTTAGGTCTAATGATGTATAAATTATCTGACTTGGAACCAACGCTTAGACCCACGCAACTTACCGTAAATGACATCGATAGGCTAGCGACCGCTTATAAATATCTGGTAGAGAAACATCCAGAGATCGGTGTATACGAGTATCACATGTCTCGCCATTTATTACCGTTAAGTAACACTAAAGACGTTGTAGTACAGGATTATACGGAGGTGCCGGAAGAAATGAATATCTAACAAAGATGGTTTATACTCAGAAACACGCAAATGCATCATATTTAATTTTATTAAATCGCAGGTTTGCAATGCAGCAGACTAATTTGTTACAATAAATTTCGGTTATAGAATTGTGAAAACTTTTCTGTAAATATACATTTATATACATATACGATACTATGGCTTAGTTATTAAATAAAAATATAGTACAATATACAGTTTGTATTTTTTCTGGTATTAGATGTAATAAAAATTCTGTTAATTATTTTGAAGAAAGAGAATATATATATAAAATTGCAGAGGAAAGAAAAAAAAGATGTGTTCCTAGTTTTGCAAAAATTCTCAATGCTGATTGTACGAAATAATATATATTACGGCATCTCTTCTTTGATACTGCTGATTCATGTGAATATTATTCTTCAATATTATTAATTTGCGTACCCCTATTACCTCTAATAAAATCTATCCTATTATTGTCGTTTTCATAATGTGCGACATTGGTAAAAAGAATCGCAGATGAAAAATAAAAGATGAATAAGGATTTTAATATCCG
Source organism: Cataglyphis cursor (assembly GCA_039654345.1). Taxonomy (NCBI): domain Eukaryota; kingdom Metazoa; phylum Arthropoda; class Insecta; order Hymenoptera; family Formicidae; genus Cataglyphis; species Cataglyphis cursor. The sequence continues at coordinate 5,460,891 of JBCEZX010000031.1, forward strand.
TAAATAATTTGCGAAAAGAAAACGTTATACCCAATACACCGGTCGATATCACAGCTACTCGTTCTTTTCCGAAGGATATATAGATAATTATAGATATTAAATAATTTTATGCTTATGCAGAGACGAGTATATATGGATACTTAGAATTATTTATTAGGAATTGATAGAATTGTATGCGACTCGGCGCCACGTAACATTCTAATTACAGTGACATAGGAAACTCAAGTTTCTGCAACGAACTGTAACAATCGAATGCATATGATTATACCTGAATTCGATAATAACTAGATTTACATGTTGCTCATCGACAATCGCATATCGATGAGCCGAGGAAATCCTTTGGTCCAGCGCGTGTTCCCTTTCTCTTTCTCTCCAAGAATTATTCATTTGGAGATGTATACGAATTCGTGAAATCGCTTAGGACGTTTCGCGCTATTGCAAATATTCCATCTTCAATATAAGCGCATTCAAGAATAAATGCGATAATGTCGCGTTACATATGCGTTTATTCACTTCTAAACTTTCGTTAATTTCTTGCTACACCGCAAATCATAATGTTGGGGAGAGCTCCTCGACGTTTACGCCAAGCACCGAGTGACTGTGCGTGAGCCTGTAATGTTCTGCACCATCTTTTCGTTCTCGCGCCGTCCTCTGCCTATAATAATATATAAATTAATTTACCATTTTCTAATCATCTCATCGATAATTTTCTGTTCATATGTAAGTTTCTTACTTTAAATATAAATGTCTCCTTGGAAGATAATTCCTGTATTTCGAAATAATCTTCGAGATCCGTTTCACAGCACACTATACATTTATCGAGGTATAGCGGCTCCTAAAATGATGATGACAATAAAGAATACAGATTCGCGATCATTAATATTATTGAATGATAACAAGAAAAAATTATATATAATATATATAATATAATTATGATATACAATGACTTACACGTAGTAAAGAATATCGTCCAAGTTTCTCTTTGACCAGAAGTAAAGTAGCTTCCTTGATGCCTATTTGCTTCGGAAAGAGCGAGTCGTTGTTAAATTCGGGATGCTCGGCGTTCGGCTGAAAAGGTCAAAAGATAGATCAGAACTAAAAATTACTCCAAAATCACAATTAGAATCTATCTTTGATATTCCATTTAAAGAATACTCATTTAAGTACAAAGTTCTTTTAAATGTGAATTTTATTTATTTTGTATATAAAATTAGGTGTAAAGGATTGATAATTGTTTACCTTGCCGTTTGTGACAAGCATGGCAGTAACAGGTGCGAGTTTGACAGTTCGACCGCGTCTCCAATTATTGTCAGTCGGCTGGGCTACCAGAAGACGCCCTTCAAGAGCAAATCTAGCTTCCTCGTGAGCCCATTCTAAAATCTCGACGGCCATCTAGCATAAATTTTACCATTGATAAACGACTACAAATATCTTACATATATTATTGTTTTAGAATTAAATAAATACACAAAATAAAAAATAAATTTAATTGTATTACCTTTCTCAACTTGATATTCACCATATCTTGTTCGCCGATGGACCGTCTGCCATTCTGGATAATCGATATTCTCCTCCATAATTTCGTTGACGTAACATCTTTCGCCTCCTATTAATGAAATATATATATATCTTCTCATGAAACAATTTTTTGCATCAATGTACTTACAGCATTCATGTGTTCCAAATGTAACTCGATGTTTGTTTGAGCTTGCTTAAGTCTCTTTTTCGCTTCTTGAATGTCGGGTCGAACAGAAGGCGTTGCTTTGAGCAAACGTGCCAGCAGAAGCGGGTATTTCGTAACTCTTTGGACAGGAACCTAAAAAAATAATTAAGAATAAGAAGAATTTTTTTTAATTAGTTAATTAAAAAAATTGATAGACTAATTAAGACAAATTACGTGACGTTACCATTAAAAAGGAATTCAAATTCATTCTTCGCAAAACCGTGTTTTCCATTTGAGAAACCCTGAGGAAAATGCGTAAAAGCTCCTTTTCCTTTTCCAAGTTTTGCAATAATAAACTAGCGCTGCCTTGGCGCGTGCAATAGCTCTCGAAAGCGTGAAGCATCCTTTCCGACTCGAGGAAGATCTTGCCCAGGTCCACCGTCAGAAGATCCTCGTCTCCAGATTCCTACGCGATCGAAAAAATCGTAAGTGTAGTTGCAGCGTAAAATTCTTCAACACAAGTGTATCTAAAAGTAACATAGATTCTCCGTAGGATTCTTTACCTGAGCTAGTTCCACGCTGTCCTTTAATTTCTCGGCCAAAACGACATTGTGCTCGAGCAGCTCCTCGACGTTCAGAAAGATCGCCGACAGTTGCTCCGACGTGAGGAGACCCGCTCCTAACATCGGTCGATGGAACTCCTCAAGTATGATCTGCAAATCTCGGCCATACTTTTGTTCGGTCTCCACGATTTCCGTGATGATCTCTTTCCGCTCCGCGCGCTTCTTCGAGCACTTCCGGCACACAAAGGGCGCGTAAACCACACCGCTGGAATAGGCAAAGAAATATATCTATATGCGATAAATCCGGTGAATAACACTATTTAAAAAAAAAAAAACTTTATTTATACAACGTCAAATGAAAGTAAATGCAACCAAACGTGGAGCTCGCGAGCGAATTTGTATTCATAATCCATGATCGCAGATGAAAGTGATTGTCGCATGCAACTTGTCAGACGCAAACATTATCGATTCATCAGACATCTCAACTGCGCTCTTCGATAACGAAGAACTTTCGCTCTCGGGCGAATAAAATCGATAGCGAGAGAAAGTCAGGCCCGCTGTCTCTTGCACTTGTCGCGTAATCTAGCCGTATGAATTCCAAATACATACATCAATAAAGAAAGCGTTACCTCACTTTGATACAGGTACAATCAAAAAGTATAAAAAATAGTGTGCGAAAAAAGAATCAATTAACTACGGCTTTTGATGATTAGGCTCGGCGTTAATTCTGAAAGAGGAAGATGTTCCCCTTGATGATTAATTTCTCACGGGAAGAGAATCGATGCTTAGATTGCTATGACGGATGCAGGTGGATCGACCGCGAAAGATCCGCAAGCGTAACGAAACGACATTCGTTCCTCGATCCGCGAGATTGCACCGCCAAGAGGTCGAAATAAGCAAAACATTTTATTCGAGGATTTATACTTTGTTCGGAAGCGAAACGAGCGAATTCCTAATAAACTGAATCTCTCACGATCGAAACCCGGCTAGCCGTGGAAGACACTCTCCGGTGAGGACCGTTATATCTTCTCTCCGGATCATCGAGCGCTATCTACGCCAATCCGACTAAGGGTGATAACGATTTACGCGAACGTCGAAGTTAAAAACGAGTTTCAGAAAACGCTCGCGTTCATTTTGCAAGTCGAACGGTACGTGAAAAGCTATAAAAGCGAGCCAAGTTGAAACGCGAGAGCGCTGTATCCATAATGATTTCGCTTATTAATGTGCATCATTCGTGCGTTAAATAATGTATACCGTCGCGCGTAAGAGAAAAAAAAAAAAAGAAAAAGATAAACAGAACCGTTAATCACACTCCCGCGATCGTTTCTCTCGCGAACATCGTATTTCTTCAACGATTATTTATATAATCCTCGCTGTATAAATTCTTATACGATTTAAACATCCTTTATACCAGATACAACGGTTTGCAAGTAAATCACACGATTAGTGGCATAATTTTTATCCAATGGAGATTTGCGATTGTTAAGATACGTTTTCCTGAGTACATCTGTATAATATCGAAACACTATAACAGTCTCAATTGGCGATTCAAACTCTTGCGATTTACCTGTCCGTTATCAGAGGATCCAGCCGCTGCTCGCAATCCTCGCACAGCTTCGCAGTACCGGAGATCACTTGTGGTATCCCACCCAAGAGGCTTCTCGGACCGGAAGAGATGTTGTTGCCCGCTCTCCAGCGTCTCGCGACACCGCGAGTGCTGCTGGCTTGGCTGCTCTCGGACCCCACCCCGCTGTCGGTTCTCTCTATGTCAACCGTTCTCGACTGTAAAAATAATATAAGAAATTTTCAGATTAATAAAAAAAATTTGTAGAAGTCCATTATAAATTAACACACGTAATCTAGAAATCTCTGAGATCTTGAGACGAAAGATTGTTTGCAGAATTTTATTCGCCAAGAGTTATTAATTAATTGTAAACTCACCTTTAAGGTCTCCGGCGAGCTTGTCAGGATGATGTTACACTCCTCGCTGCTGTCGGACACATTGGAAATCTGTGAGCTTTTAGAGCTGAGATCGCCCAGGCTTGTTTCCTTCTGTTCGTACAGAGCCTCTAGATCTCTCTCGGCGTCATCTTCCTCGTCTTCATCCTCATCCTCGTCTTCTTCCGCAGGGCGTGTGCGATCTTTAGAGTCCATCAGAAAATTCAAGAGCTCGAACTTTGTAGAGATGTTGCTCTCATCCTCGGGCGACGTCGACATCTTCTTGAAGAAATCTTCGGGACTCTTGGACAAGTAGGCTTCGGCTAGATCCTCCGAATTGGATTTCTTGAAAACTTCCTCAGATAAATATGGGCCAAGAAACTGACCCGGCGTCATTTTTTTGTAATATTCGACGTCGCCAAAGTAAATTCTGTCCTTGATGTAATCCTCCGTGGGTGGAGGGCTTAGCGGCAACGGCGGCGGTTCGTCAGGTATCTCCTCGTAGATCGGTTCCTTGATCACTTCGTAGGGATTCTCTTCAAGGAAGAGATTCGTTGAAATAAAGTCACTGTCCGAGTTCAGGCTGGACGATCGCGAGTAATTTGCTTCGAGAGTGGACTCAGAACTCTCGTATTCTTTGCTTTTCAGCAAGCTTTGCTTCAAAATCTTTAGGATGGCCTGACCGCTATCCTCGTCGAGGATCTCGCCATTCTCGCGAGCTTTTCGTAGAGAGTCTTCGAGCAACTTGGAGATTAGTGCTTCTTTCGACAAGTCGGACGAATCTTCGATGTCTTTGAATCGTGATTTAGATTCCGATCGCGTCACTTTCTCATCGGATATGTAAAATCTCGAAGGCTGATTAGCATCTGAGGACTTCAGTTCGATACTCAACCTCTTTTGTTTTTCGAAATTCGGTGCTGGCTGTTCCGTGTGTCGACACAATGAGGAGGTTTCCTCGCTGGGCGACGTAGATGCTTCTTCATTATTCGTCTTCGAACTCATCTTACTATCTTCAACGACGTGATTAGCCTTTCCGATCTGTTTGGAACGCGAGTCATCGTTTGTTGATTCCACTACAATATTCGATCTGTAATTCTCGAGTATCACCAGAGTGCGATTCTCCGCGGAGCTCTGGATCTTCGGCGGATTGTCCGAGTTCACGGAGATCACTGTCGGATTGCACACGCTATCCTCTCCACCAACGCTGATAGTCACTTTGTTATCCCGCGTTGGTTCCACGTTTGCATTCTGATCGCCATTGATCAGAATGGACGTTCTTCTAGCACCCTTCGAGCTAGAATCCGGGCCGATTTGTAGCCGATGAACCAGCGGCGACGAGCGTGGACTCACCGTGATCTTGCAAACGTTGTTCTCGGGCGAGTTGATCTCGATCTTTGAGGATCCGTAAGAGCTCGTCGAGTTCCATGACGTTGTCGATGCCGACGAAATTGTTCTCCGATGATCTCTAATCGAATTGGCGGGATTCTCATCCGCGCTGGACTCGCCGATCTTGAAGCAATGCCTCTGCCTACCGGGTGGCGGGGACCAGCTGGTGGGTCTCATCGTACGGAAATGCTCGTTGCTCGCATCGGAAATATCGCTACGTGCGTCCAGCGGCGGCTCGACCTCCTTCTCGACATCGTCAACTCTCTTCTTCTCGAGCTCTACCTTAACGTTCTTATTCGCCTCGATCTCGCAATCGGACTCCTTAAGCTCGCCTCTTTCTGCCTCAATCTCTTCTGTCTTGCCTCTTCTTTCCGGTGAGTTTTCCTCATCTGCGTTCTCGCGCGAAACTGCGCATGTACCGATGGACAACGACGGCGACTTGATCTTCTTGCTCAAACTAAACCGCATCGTGTCCGAGAACAGCACGTCACCCGCCGAGACGTCCGGTTTACTGAATGACCGGTCGCTTTGGCTTCGCGTCAAGAGGGATTTTCTCGTGTTCTCTGCAGGCAACGGTCCAGGGGAAATTAATCGGTAAATAAAGCGAGTAATTGAAATGACGGCGTGTTTTAATTTTAATTCTCTTTATAGTGCATATGATTTTTTTTTTATATAAAATGTCGTTTAGTAATACTATATTATACTAATTTACAAATTTCATACTTTTTTTAGTATCATAAATGGAAATCACGTTTTTAAATGTATTTTGGATAGCTGAATCCAAATTCGCAAGGTAAAGTAGCCTATCAGATCAAGTTTTCGAAAAAAACGGGATTGAAATCATTCAAAAACGCGTTTTTTGAAAATTTATTGAAGACGAATCTGATGTGCAAGAAATCTCAGACAAGGCTTAAATGAAAACTTAAACATTGTACTTTAATATAAAAATATCAAATCTTTTACCTGCAATCAGATTGCATGGGACAGTCGTTCTACTTGACGCGCTTTGTGTTTAACAGATACAGATACATTTCTCGCTTTTGCAAAGCAAAAAATTTCCATTCTTTTCTCACGGATCTGGCAACGCTCAAATCGCAGGAAGGAAAACCGCAGATGTAAAACATGAAACTGGAATCGGATACGCGTGAAAAGTATACTCGGTGATTTGATACCAAAATTTAGTCGGATGCGCGTCTGAAGAAAGCTGATGCTCGCTTTTATGCAAATTTATGACGATATCATTTTATAACAATGAATTCGCATAGGAAATTCATTCAACTTATTCATTATAATATTATAATTGCCTTATACATCTTGATTAAAAATAAGAAATTCAAGTAAATTAATTATGTTGCTTTTATATACTATTTTATAAATAAATTATGTATTGTTTATTTTATCACATATATATTTCCGTTAGATTAATATATCTACAAAATATAAAGAGCTTCGTTTTTCATTTGCATTCATTTTATTTAAAACGTCTCATTAGTAGAGAGAAAAGTGAAATTTTCTAAATTATCTAACTTTGAATTTTCAACATTTAAAAATTCAACAAATACGCATGACCGTTAAAATGATTTGCTCATCAAGCATCATCCAAGCAAATCTATCCTTTAGCTTTTCAATATAATACCTCGTTCAAACTCCGTTCGATTATGACCACGCGCAATGTTGTACTCTCCACATGTCAAGTTAATATAAAATAATCGAGGCCTCTCCTCGATCGCCTCGATACGCGACTGTAACGATCGGTGAAAGTATACGGATGTTTTGTGATCTTTGATGGTTCGCAGCAAACGAGCTCGTAATTTCTCGCCGCGAGAAAATTCAAACGTTTTTCCGCGCCTTACGAGGTTGCCAGGAATTTCTGAGACGCATACGATTACTTGGCCGCAAAAGCGATTGCGCAAATTACCGATCCGCCTCGTTTATGACTTTATGGATCGGATCAATCTCACGCACGAAGAGGAAAGATGAGCTATCGTTGCCGCGAGATTTTGCGAAACTAATTGTAAGCGTTGTGCCGTAGCAGCTAATAAATCTTCTCTATACGGATTTAACTTTGATCATCAAGTATCACGATATCGAATCTGACGCTATTGTAAATGATATATATAAAATAAAAGAAGATGAATAAGTAATAAAAAATAAAAATTTGAGCTTTTTATTTTTTAATTTATTATATTTGTAATTTTAAGATATTATGCTCACAATCAGTGAAAATTATAATGTACTCTGACTAATTAATTAAACAAAATGTCAAATTGTCGAATAGAAAATTTATATCTTTTTTTTCAATTAAAAAATATATAATATAGATAAAATATTTATATTTTTCTAATAAATATAAATATATAATAAAAATATCAGTATTTTAAATATAGTATATAGAATCCAAATCAATGAAACTTCAGAATCTTATAAAAAATTGAATTTGGAACAAAAAAGTCTCATAAACATAAGTACGGAAAGGCATTGATGTAATTTAGTTTATTATTTCATTACCTACAAAATTTATTTCGTTACTTTTTTTAGGACGAAGAATTTTGAAGTTATTTTAAAAAATTATAAAATAAATTCATGATTTTTTGAAGATTATTAGCATTATTAGCTATGTTTAGAAACTTTTTTGTTCCAAATTCAATTTCCTATGATTCTCTAAAGTTTCACTGACCTTCTTTAACACTCTGTATATAGTAGCTTTTAACATTCTAAATTAAAAATAAAATTACGTAAACATTTTATTGGAAATGCGAAGGAATTAAAATTTACTATAGAAAAATACGAAACGCGTTCAAGTTTCATTTACACAGCAAATAAGGTAGTCTCACGAAGAAAGAACATTTCACGCACTTTTACCGAGTATCTGTAAGAAAAATAAATAATGAGGCAAAGAAAAAACTCAGAACTGAACAAAGAGAGAAAGGTGCGGCAACACTTAAAAAGAATGTCGTTCTTAAAGATCCTAGACAATGAGACAACGCTCTTTGACGAAAGAAAAGCGCGAGCCCGTGAGCTAAATGATAAAGCGACAAGGTTCCTTGTTCGCGTGAGGATTTATGCCACTACGCACAAAACGAGCGTAAAAGATGTTTCATGATATACGGATCGTGCGATGTGGAAAAGGGTTATCGAGGCACTGCCTCCTGTGCTCGGTGCGAAAGAGTGAAAACGCGATATCTTTCTCTTTCTCTCTCTCTCTCTCTCTCTCTCTCTCTCTAAAAAGCATAATTACACGGTTATGGACCGCGGATCAAGGGAACTAACCGATGATTTATGAGACTCGTGGGTAAACAACGACGGCGCGAAGGAGTCAAGGTTCCCAGCTCGAGATACTCGATCAGATGCATCTATTACGAACGCAGCACGCGTGGCTGATGCAACACGAACATTCCTGCAGAATGATCGATCGTTTCTTTGAAAATTCTCCAAATAAACATCAGAAAATCTTCTTCTCTTCCGTTATCGTTATTATGCATGTGCTTGATCTTTTTTCTCGTTTACCTTCTTTTACTTAACTTATAAGTAATCATATCCCATATAAAATGCATATCAATTCAATTGCAATGTTTAATGCATGTAAAGATATCAGATCTCTTTTTTTATCCTCAATCTACATCTTATTTCAATATTTTTTTCTGAATGATGGAAAGAATTAAGAAAATTGTATTCACACACAATAAGATTACAATATATGTATATTCAAAAAATTATTAACTACTAATAAAAATAATAATAAAAATAAAATAGCATAAAAACTTAAATTCTTATATATTCAACCGTGATCACGGAAACACAACAGACGCGTTTCAAGAAGACTTAATTACAAGAAGACTGGCTGCAGTTATTAATTTCCGAAATGGAAAGAGCGTAGCGAAAGCGATTCTTCATGTGAATCATCGTCTCATTCAGTTATTATTACATTCTACCTGAATTATCGTACGCGCAATATAGAATGTGAAACCGATGAAAATAATTCACGATACGTATCGCGCGCGCGTATGAAGCGGATTGTACGACCGCCCGCGCGAACAGGAGAAACGAAACGTAAAAAGATTCACGCCTGGGAAAAGAAATCGGCATTTAGATTTTATAATTCGAACGCATCGCGCTCGCTCGTGCTTGAGCTTAGAAAGTAGACTGGGAATAGTTAATTAATAACACCGTAAGGGGGAAAGACTGGAGATGAACGTACAAAACAATGAATGGAGATATGGACTCTATATCCTTGAAATACTAATACATCGAATATATTAAACATATAGATTTAAATTTATTTAAATTTCAAGCAATATAGAAATATCAATAGCAAGATTTATTTATTCCATAAAGTAATAATTAAAACTCGGAAGTATTTTTTTGAATTTAAATTTTAATTTTTAATTATATTTTAAATTCACATGTAATGCTTATTAAACACTCGTGGATGCGTAAACCTTTTTTGGCGATATCACGTACATAATTAATGATTATTTTCATAAATTGCGTTCAATGACCTTTCTCTCAAGATTGATGACTTGTATTAAACGTACGTGTATGCGAGCGATAAATATGAAGACGGATACTATAAACGCGTACGAAGAAGAGAAAAATATGCATCGTGTCCATGAGGCGTTTCGTCGTCGTGTCGCTCGCCTGTGGTTATCTAACGCCACGCGGTACATTTACACCGGAAACACGATCACCGGAAGTCATCGTCATAGGGGATTTGTTTTATTCTTCATTACACATTCACATACCGCCGCAAACATAAGGATACACGACCGCATTTCATGAGCAATCATGAATAGAGATCGGGCACAAGAGGAGTTATTTGCGAAGAAAAAGAATTTTTATTCCGAAATGCCTATTTAAAACATGCGATATACTTTTATTAAATTTAAGCCAATTTTTTAACTGTATACATAAATCAGATATTATATCATATTTGCTAGAAAAACAAAGAATGTATTTGCTCATTTAGAACAAACTCACCAAGAATGACCAAACAATTATAGAAATAACAAAAAAAAAATGATAGAAATGAGATTGCACATTTAATTTAAAACTATTAGACTTCTATAATATTAAATTTCCGGCTTCTGAAATTGTTCGTCGTATAGTCTCGCGAACCGGCGCCACGTGATGCCTTATTGTCAAAAAGATGCTCTCCGCGAGATCTTTTACATCGTAATCGGACAATACGCGCATTTTCTCGAGAAGAAATAGACCATAGGATCAAATCGGACGATCAGCATGTATGGAATTATGTATGTAACTCTATTCTTTTCCCTTTGGACAAGTCGCCGATAAATATGTACACGTCGTTCCATATAAAGACGACCGGCGCTCGCGGCTCTTTATTCTCGATTGTCTCGTATCTTTCCCACGCGTCCACTTTCGCGGCTTCTCCCTCTTTCATCGCGCGCGCGAATGCAAGATAACATAACACCGGAAAGAGTGTTTTTTTCGCGATAAATATCGCGACAGCAGCATTGTTGCAAGAACTTGGAAAAAAAATTTATTTTGTGATGAAAAAATTATCACTGTTCGATATAATATCCTCATTCTTAAAAAATTAGAAAGACGTTAATTTTGCGTCACTTTATATATTACGTCGCGTATTCTCTGCAAAAAATAATCCACTTATAATCGATTCCTAGTCACGTGTCGCAAGACAAACGCTATAAAATAGCTCAATTTTACAGACTAATAAATTTCTCCACGATGGTAATTCTCTTAAAAAAGATATCCTTTTGTTTTATGTGCTAGGGAAGATGTTACATTTTTTTTTTAAATGTGTAATAGCTACTACGTAACTTTGGAACAAGTAGCCAGATGATAAATTGTCGAGCCCTGACCTTATACACTTTCGAATGCTCCAATCACAACTCATGAGGCTCTTTTAAGCGACACTTAAAGCAAACAGCCTGAGGATAAAGCTCAGGGTCGTCAGGATCAGTTAACCTTTCTCCTCATCAACAAAGCGGGTCTTAAGGAAGGTTACCCGCAAATTTCAGCCGCACCTTACAACCAGTATCCGCATTTAATTTGCTTTCGTATTAATTTACCAAACTCTATGCATGATAATGTATTACATATATGCGTACCAAAAAAAAAAAAAAGAAAAAAAATTCCATATTCTTTATGCAATTTCTTGGATTAAATATATTTTTTCGAGACAAATTTCACCGCCAAAGAATCGCGATTTCAATGATTCTTATAAACGTATGAATCACAGAATTCAACGATCCTTATAAGAACCTCGAGGACAAAATGCTGTGCACCGTTAAGAGAAGCGTAAGCAAACGCGAGCCGTCATCCTTGAACGCGTAATTTTTTTCGAAAGTTCAAGGATAGCCCGATAAGCCGCGTCAACCTCAACGGCCCATTAATCACGCGTATTAGCATAATGACCGGAGAGAAGAGAGATCGTAACCGGATGATAATACGATAAGCGTCGAGGAGTAGTCGATATAAGATTATCGATTCGCGATAAACGCAAATTTTTGTCCGATATGAAACGACCGCGTCATATTTTTAGATTTCGCAAATTTCCGCATACGATATTAATCTCTATGACTGCAAGCATATGTCAGAGGTGTTAGCTTCATAAAGAGATCAATTATAATTATCATCGTCGATAAAATAATTGTCAATATACAACTGTATATTTATAGTTCTAAAATAACAGAGTTATATTATTATAAAAATTTTATATGTTCAAAAATTTATAAAAATATACGATATATGATAAACGATAACGTAATATTAATCATGAAGAATGTAATAATACATAGAAAAAAATGATATGTTTCAATTCTCTGCTTTAATATATTTTGTGAAGATTAGAATCGACAAATTAGATTCTATTGTTATTATTTTTGTCGCATATTTAATATAATATATTATATTTTTTATTTATATATTTAATATAATGTTATCAATGAAATTAAATCAATATGATTTTATCAAATATTATAATAAAAAAGCAGAGTAATAATCTGTTGGCATCTCGTAATCTCGAATTGATATATAAATATGGTTTTAATAAAATGATAACGCACGTAATATAAGTAATGTAAGCAATATAAAATGAAGAATTTTATAACATTTTAAAAAGTACTCACCTTCGGATTTTAAGATGAGGTCCTTTTCGTCCACAGCAATGCACGGCAGACGATCCTTTAGCTCCTCGATCTCGATCTCCAACTCGGTCTCTTCTTCGAGTCGGACGGTACTCTCGTCTAACAATCTCCTCTCTCCCGATAATGTCTTCTCCTCCTCCCTAGTAACGATCTTCGATGACGGTAACGAAGCATTGAGCGAGGATTGCTGTACGTTGCTGATCTCATCCTTTTTAGATGCGACAGGACGACTGGGTTTCCTGGACGGAACAAATTTGTCTATCTTGATTCTGTCGAGACCGGGCGGCGGGATCTTCTTCACTTCCGGCACGATTTTCGGCTCCTTTAGCCTGATCCTGTCCATCTTTGGATCCTTGATATTCGGGATCGTGATGAATTTATGTTTCTCCTGTTGTTCCTGCGACACGATCGGCGCTTCCTCCCGTTCAGGCCCGGGACTGCTGATTCGCTGTTCCTTGTTACAATTGGGGATCCTGCCAATCTTGCTCCAAGACAGTCGCGTCGCTTCGGATGGTTTTTCAGGTGCGAATATCACGTTATCGACGTTGAAGAGCACATTCTTCCTCTTGCTTTCGATCATGCGACCGCGCTTTAGAATGCTCTTCAACGTTTGCCGGGTTTCCTTTAGCCTCCTAGGTGGTCTCTTCGGTGATACCTTCGGTATCGGGATCCTGGTGACTGGCGGTGGCGCGTCGTCGTCGTCATCTTCGTCGTCCGAAATTTTCCTGAACGCCTCATTGAAAACTCTGATTCGCTGACCACCGATCGCCGCGACGGCGCTCCTGTTCGGTATCCTCTCGATCGACTTCACCTTCGACGAATCGAACAGACTGGACATTGTCCTGAGATCGTCTTGCTCCAACGCGTTGTCCGATAAATCGTCGCTTAGATCGTCCTCGTCTCTCTGCTTCTTCAGTAATAGATACGGATTCACATCGCACTCGAGGATGCTCTTCCGTGAGTCCGCAGCGATCGTTCCTCCTTCCTTCCAATCGTCCTGGCCACTTCTCCTCTGATTTGTCTCTCTCGGCGATTTTTTTGAAACGCGGGTCAGTCTCGCGGATGTCGTCGCGATGGGATGAATCCGCGAGTGACTTTCCGAGGTCTGTTCCAGCATCCAGTCATCCGGAGACACGCCGCCGGAGAAACCGGGTCGCGATTTGCGATCGTCGTAGCTCGCAACCGCGCTCGGCTCCTTATCGAACCACTCGGATCTCGACGACGAAGACGACGACGACGTACCCTCGACCGAGCCCTTTCGCTCCTTCGCGGCCGCCCGCGAAATCATGCTCTGGCTCCTGGAATCTCGCTGTGAGGACGATCGATGCGGCGAGATGCTGCGCGCCCGCGATCTCGGCTCCACCAGCCGGTTCCGTCGCATCTGATCGTACGGATCGTCGATCGAAGTCCTCAACACGCCTAGCAAATAGATTTAACCGTTTGTAGTCGCGAGAGAGAATCGCCCGGCGGCCCCTGTAACCCGATTTATTACGGCGACCTAGATTTCTAGATCGAACGTGAAATATGAAATTTTTGTGACGGCACGCATTTCAGTTTCTACTCCACATATATTATTTCGAAAAATTTTCTTCGCGGTAATATTTCCTCCCGGGAATATATATTTCGGTTTCTCGTATTAGATGTTAAGAAATTTATATTCTGAAATTTTTCAGTGTTTTTAATTCTCTTGGAGAAATTTCTTTACAACTTAAGGCTGCAAATTAATTCAAGAAATAAATATTTTTTTATGTGTAATAATATTTCACTTTTATCATAATCTAAGTAATTTATTTAAAAAAAAGCATCGTATAACGCGTGCATACAAAAATTTTGTTACCATTTATTTGACTGTTATTTTTACTTTTCAGTAATAAAAGTAACGCTAGTAATCAGCTGATTCGCGTTTACATTTCACATCGATAGTAAATTGATACAAGACGGAGCGATCCAATTATCATCGCGAAAACCATTCGAGTGTAAAGTATCAATTGTCTGAAGCATCGCTACTTTACATTTCTAATGATTCGTAAAGTATCGCAGCTCAACCGCGACTCGAATAAACGGAGAAGAAGCGTACGATACAGTCTAAAACGATTTAAATGCAAACTAAAGTACACGGCTATGCGAGAGCATCATCGTTGAATAAGATTCAGTTATTAGCCCGCGGCCGAGAACTTTCTGCGCTTCGTTGTACGCACGCTATCTCGAACGCAAACGAGGAGAAAATCTCTCTCTAGTACGAAGCGCGCACAATTAGAGCGTGAACATCATTGGCAGTCAGGAGCTCTTACATCCCGCCCTCACTTATTTTACGAATTTAGCCGACGCCCTCGTATACGAAAGTATATTTCATGACAAAATATAATTAATACATAATTATTAATATTATTATTATTATTACATTATTTATTATTTATTAATATTATTATTTTATTAATATTAATATTTTATTATTAATATTTATATTCTTATTTATGTTCCCATAAACATAGATCCAGAAAAGCTTCGTAAAAAAATTGTAGCTAATAAACTCTTTCTAAATAATTAGTTATAATCAAAATTTAATAAGAACAGTTTTATGTTAGCATTTGCAATATTTGCACTACAAATGTAATGTTTACACAAAAATCATCGAAAGGTTTTTTTCAAGTTTCTGCCTTTTTCGTTGTTTTAAACTTATCTTTTTTAATGCTTTATCAAAATTAAATGAGATTAATGTAATTTAGTTTGTTATTTAATTACCCAAATTTATTTCATTACTTTTTTCAAATGAATGAAGGATTTTTAAATTATTTTTAAAAATCATCAAAAAAAAGATCTGATTTTTCGAAATTTATTAGCTATAACTTTTTAATGAAGCTTTTCCGGAGCTACTTAGAAATTTTTTTGTTCAAAATTCAATTTCCTATAAGACTCTGAAGTTTCATTGACCTAAACACCCTGTATGTATGAAACAAAAGTTAAATAAATATATCCGCGAAATATTCTCCGAGAAAACTCAAAAAAAAATCGGTAATAAAATAGCGTACGAATTGATGAACGGATTCACTCACCGGCGAGACTGGGCCTGGATCTCGATGACGGTAGCCGGCAGGTCCCACCGAGGGGCAGTCCGGCGACCCGATGGCCGCCGCATTTGCGGCAGCTGCCGAGCTTCCTGACGGTGCCGGAGAGGAACTCGGGGCAGGAACATACGACGAGCAGCGGTGCCGCGCCCGACGGCGGCGGCGGCGGCGTCAGGAACGGCCGCGGTTGTTCGGTTGTCCGCGACGATCTCACCGTGCCGTAAAGCCACGGATCGCCGCCGTAAATCATCTGGCGGGAGAACACGCTGCCGCCGCTTATGGTGCCCCAACCGCCCTTGCCGGGATCATCCCCGGGATTCTGGTGGTGCTGCCGCGACAGGCCCAGCCGTACGCTCCACGACTTCTTGCCCTTGCTCAACGTGTCGTAGCTCTGCAAGCAAAGTCGCGGGAGAGACGATAATTGAGAGATAATACCAGAATGTCTACTCAAAACGTGTAAAAAAATTCTTTGGTAATTCCGTGATCTTTCAGATATTTTTATTCAAAATTCTCGAGGGAATATTTAAAAAAAATTTTGATGCAATTTTCCAAAAGAATATTTTTTTATTGTATATGTTTTCTAGTGCTTTTCACTCATACGAAGGAAAAACATATAACCACTTCAATTTCAAGTGATTGGATTTGCAAATTTATTAAAAAAAATGTTAAAAATTATCACAAAACCTGTAGTACCTGTAGTATAATTTCTTTTCGACATGATTATTTCTTTCTTTGACTACCGGATATGAAATTACAAATCCAACATCAACGAGGAATGTCTAAATGTATTTGTCAATTTCCTACAATCTTTTATCACAGAAACAGAGCATTACACAATCGTACTTTCTACCGTAATACTATATTACTCGAGTTACATCAATTGCTCTAACGATACATTACGTTACCGCGAAACGTCCAATAAATTTTTTTTTTCACGTGATTATTCGCTTCTTCGGCTGCCGGATGGAAGCAGAAAAGTCCCGTCCGTTGTGAGAAATCATCCGAATATGTATTTGCAACGTACGTCGTGTAATCCGCGACATTCTTACGGTAATTGGCTATCGGTAATTACGGATGCATCATTCCGCTGACTCTACGGACTCTTCGATATATCGCGCCAGCTGTAATAACTTCCTGGATAGGAAGAACACGTGAGGGTCCTGAACACAATTAGAGTTATATTCGCCCAGACACAAAACAGAGACTCGGCCATTGTTGCCCCTGTCATTGTCATCATTCTTCCTTTCTTCGGGCTGTTTACCGATGGTATGCCGTAGACACGGCATGCATACGACATCAATATTTACGCCCGAAGAAACGAAATTCCGATGCATATCACTGGAAACTAGAGAGAAAGAGGGGGAAGGGACAATATATGTGCGTGTTTCTAAAAATATATATCTTCTTATGTCAGAACAACTAAACAATAAAACAATCTTCTTATG
Source organism: Cataglyphis cursor (assembly GCA_039654345.1). Taxonomy (NCBI): domain Eukaryota; kingdom Metazoa; phylum Arthropoda; class Insecta; order Hymenoptera; family Formicidae; genus Cataglyphis; species Cataglyphis cursor. The sequence goes on from JBCEZX010000031.1 coordinate 5,478,081, forward strand.
TCAGAATAATTAAAAAATAAAAAATAGATTTATGTCACATTAACATGAAACAATATAAAAATCTTTTTGCATAGAGCAACATTTCCTTACATTCAGATTTGTTAATTGTATTAGTTATAAATCTTCTCAATTGGAAATAAAATATTCCAAATTCAAAGATACATAATCAACGTATCAATTGCAAACAAATATATTCAACTATGCGTGTATTTTCGTGATTAACGATAAATTTAGCTTCTTCATCTCCAATAACACTGTTCAACACTAAAGTTGCCTTAATTTCAAAACACATTCATGTATTAATTTAATATATTGTTGTTGTGTTAATTAAACTCAAATGTTAAAATCAAATATGTTCCGTTTATTAGTGATAGTTCCATATTATTAGTGACAGAATTTATTTGTTAAAATTTACAGAAATAAAAATTGATTTTATTTTATAATAAGAGTGAGAATGACTGTGGACCGTTAATAATTTTTTTTTCTAAATTTTTATCATTAAAAGTATATATAAGTATATATAAGTTAATTTTACGCAAGATTAACTTTAAATTAATATAAAGTTTGCATTCATTTTGCGTTGAAATATTAACATAATATTAGTGTCACCATTTAACATATCCATATTATGCTAAATTAATATAAAAATTTGTGTAGACTTAAAATTGTAATTAAAAATTGTTTAAAACATACGTTAAATCTAACGTAAATTTTCCAACTGTGTACGCAAGAGCAAAAAACACAATGGAAATATTTTACCGAGCGACATCGTACCGTTACACGTTGTTCGTGAAATTTCGCGTTTCGTGCTTCGCAAAAATCGCGCGCGTCGACACACAAAAGAGGAAAAGATCGCTCGCGTCGATTAAATCGAAATAGGTTCCCGCGGATGAACGAGAAGGATGCTATTATCCTTAAAAGCCTTAATTAGATTTTCTTAATCGCGTTGATATTAGACTCTCGGTTGCTTTTCTATCTAATCCGTTCAGATCCGTTCGCGCTTTATAATTATCCACTCTGCGCTTATCTCCCTGATTTACGCACTCACAGTTTCCGCTGATAAGTACACATAAGTGCAACATAGGTACAACATATGTATACTTCAAAGAAGGACTACATCTCGGAAGGAGAGAGCGGGACATGTCCATTTGCTCGCGACACGCGAGCAATCTTAAAGACTGAATCTAATCTGCGATCTATCAAGAGAGCCTGCGCGACACTCGGTCTCTCTCTTTTTCTTTATGCAGTTGCAAATAAAAAAATTTGAACGGAAACTTATTTTACAATTCTGGCAGTGAATGGAAAAAGAAGTTATTCCGAATAGAAAAAATTGCTTGATCATTTAATGATCATAAATTCTAGCCAATATTTAGCTAGTAAAAAACAAAAATAAGAAACAAAAAATAAAATAAGAAACTATTGTACTTTGACTATTTGGTAATCACATTTGCTGAGATATAATGGTTTTTGCCAGTTTAATCTTCTTTGAATATGCTCAAAAATGTCATCATCAAATATATTCATATCATTAATAGATTATATGAGTGTAAACTAGACAAGTTTTATATTATTTATTCAGAAAATGTGCCAGGATCTTTAATTTCGGCAGAACAATAACTTTTCCGAAAGTCCTGCGAGAAGATAAGTGAAAGTGGGATGTATATCGGTTAATGTGCGTTAATATATGGGTTACATACAATTCGTAAACTGAGTTAAGCCGCACGAATGATATCGAAATTGAGCAGAATTTATTAGATTCAAGAATGCGTGAAATTGCGGTAATTAACGAACGTAATTGAAATTATAAAGCGCAAAACGGTATTCATACACGCAATAAATTTTGAAATAAGAAAGTCCTCTTTATAAATCTGCTCCTAAATTAATGCCGCTATAATTATAAAGAAATTTTTCATACATACATAGTTACTTCTACATAGCTATATATATAAATAATTATATTGCATGCGAGAGAGAGAGAGAGAGAGAGAGAGAGAGAGAGAGAAATATTAGCAAATTTTTATCTCTATATAAAAAAATTTTTAATCAATTTATATAACCGGTACAGTACGAAAACGTCGATTTGTCCTGTATTTTTTTGACTTGGCAATTATTAGAGCGCAAAATCCACGCTCGCAGCAACAGCAGCTGCGGAGCAAGGTACGACGGAATGCACGACGAAGCGCATAAGGTCGGAAAATGGGGCAAGCCTCGAGGGCGAACAGCGAGGTGCACTTTACTTTCTCGTCCATGCGGGACTTTCGCAAAAAATCCTGTCCCACAAGCTCACGTAAGAGCCCCGGCCAGTCGAAAAACAGAAAGTAAACTAGCATGTATACGCGATCGCGAGAGCGGCATATATGCAGGTAAAGTATATACACATAGACGCGGGTCACCACGCCTGCATGTAACTGGCAGGTGCAGACGAGATGAAAACGGGCGTGGCTGACGAAAACGATTTTGGATCGAATTAAACGATCTTTATTACGAGAAATTTGACTCTCGCGAGAAAATAGATATTTGAACTAAATAAGAAATAAATAAAGTATGTATATAATTATAATATAAATAAATTTAGACGGTTTTTATACAAAAAATTATTTTTTTCTTTTGTTGATGCGTTGTTTAGTATTTTGTATACGTAAACATTAATAGATAAATTTTCTTTAAGGATACCCGTTTGCATTCTCGAAAAATGAGTACTTTTTCCAGATTTTTTGCAGCGCAACGACTTGATAAAAATCTTTCATTTTCTTTTTACAATATTATTAAATACTTAAATAAAAATGTTCAGCTTCAAAGAATTTTTTTTGGAGTTATACAAATTCTCGCGATCATATACGATCACGAGATCTTCGATCGACTGATCGTGATTTATCTTTCTTATACGATATCTCGCTAGTGCAACGAACATATAGCTTTAGATCTTTTCATATCGTCAAAGCGTCTACAAGGCGAGACTACTTCCTTTAAAGACTGCCGGCTCAAGTGGGCAACGATCTTTAGATGCGCCTCTCGTGAGAGCAGCTCTTCTTCTATGTTAGCCTAAGCAACTCTCGAGAAAATACGAGATGAGATCTCTTCAGTGAAACATATACTCACGTGTACACAAGATCCAACTTCGCGAACCTGATCACTTATTGCATACTTTTTATAGAACTTGAGATACTTGAATACACGATTAATTAGTGAGAATCGAAGAGACGAAAACCTTAGATAGCAAAACTGGAAGTTTCTTTCTCTCTCTTTCTTTTCATTTTCTTGTATTTATACTTTTCTAAAGATAAGATATTATTGGTCAATTACCTTTATATATGTGCGTAAAAAAATAAAGAAAGATATCTCAGGTAAAGATACAACCAACGGATCGAATTGGTACCAAGCTTTAATGCTCCGTACCTAATCGATTATAGAGCGTTAAAGAGCCTTAGAAAAGCAATTCGATCCATATGTGTATTTCTCTTTTTCTTAATTATAAGACAAATATGTAGAATTCCTTTCGCATCGATTTTTCTCTTTGCCAATTCACGATGTTTACCAGCATATTCTGGTGTAAATGACACATCATATTCAACTTGGTTGAATGAAGAGAAGCATGAAATAGGCATTCAGTATCCTTGAAAGAAAACAAGATCTGCCTCTTGATAAGCTAACGTTAATTCATAAGGTAACACGTTCCAAAAGCGTTTCAAAAGAAGAATGAGGAACGTATCACACGATTGCGGTGGAAAAATAGTGACCCTTCTTGCAAAAAGAAAAGATAGAAAAGAGGAAGAGGAGGAGAGAAAAAGGTGAGACAGGTGAAAAAGCGTGCTCGCGTGCTTAGCCACTCATCTCCCGAGGTCATCTCGATGGGCGATCACGGAGGGAAGAGAGCAGACTCCTCTCTACTAATGAATAGCTGTGATACTACTGGTCTTTTCTCATAATTCATTCGCAAAAATAACTACGCTTCTAAACCGTCTGATTGCAAATAATCTTAGTATGTACAAAATATTTTTCGTTCATTCAATTTAATCATTAAGATATAATCACCTCATTTTATATAATATAAACTTTTTTTAAATTTTGGTTTTCAACAATCAATAATACGATATAAAAAGTACTTTTAATAAATGTCGTAAATTTTTTGCTCACATAAATTTTATATAATTTTCTTTTTCGTTCTCCCCAAAAAAGTTTTAATGCTATTTTTTCTTCTTTCTTTTTTTTGAGATTATATGCCTGATAAATTTAACGATTTAACTGTTATTAATAAATCGTATCTTATGCTTTAGCGTCACGAGACGTCACGTTAAAAAGCGGCCTGCCGGTTCCGTGTCAACAATTACCTTTCCGGATGAAAACCGCGTCTGTCACGCTCAAGTGAGCGTACATTTCCGGTTCGGGACTATATCGAGGCAGGCAGGTCGACGACTCACGGAGTGAGGAATTATCTATTCCACCTCCACATGATCGACAATATCTTTTCTGAGGTATGATCGAGGCGCGCCCTTCTGCTCCCACCTCTAATACCATCGGCTCCGGCTATGTCAATTGTGCAAAAGGCAATAATCATAATTCCAGTCATAACTGCGGTAACAGTTTTCATTCTCCCCGTTACCGCGGGAATTACCACTTCACTTGCGTGGAGAAAAGAAAGGCGGCTGTGAGTGTCTCCGCTTTATGCCTCGACAAATCAAATATTCTGTCTCGAAAATGTCTCGACTTTGTTACTAGAACTCTTCATCGAGCTCGTAAAAAAATAATCTTTGCTATATGGAAAGAACCTCTAACTTTAAAAATTATCGCACATCCTTTTCATCTATAAATTTCGAAAATAATTTGAAAAATGTTTTTTTTTTTTTTTTAAATATATAGAGATGCTTTTTTAAGTTAAAAATAATTTATTATTCTGGCATACACGTCTAGTAAGCTTTAGATAAATTGTTATTCTTTTATCAATCCTCTCTAATTAAAGCTTTAACAAAATTTTTATCCATTAGCATTAATATACATCAAAATATTGTAAAAAAGTCATGCAAATTAGAAACTTGCATATTGCTTTCTCATCGTTTTATTTCGCTCGCAAAATTTAATTACCTTAAAGCAAATAGATTTTTTAATTTTGGCTTTCTTATAGGGAAAGATGTCCCAAATTTATAAAAGTTATAGCATATGCAGACATTTCTCAAAAAATTCAAAATTTTATAAAAAATGAACCCTTTCACCGATTCTCCACCATATTCAATATCAACTATCAACCATTCTTTAATAATATTCTATTTATGTAAAAAAATTTTGCCTGATATCTCAAAATTTGCGAAAGTTAAAATGTACACAGATATTTTCCAAAAAATTCAAAATTTCATAAAAAGCAAACTCTTTCACCGAGCCTTGCCAAATTCAATACCAACCGTCCTTTAATAATATTCTATTCATTTAAAAAATTTAGTCCAAAATCTTAAAATTTGCAAAAATTAGAGCTTGCACAGACATTTCGTATATACATACATACATTTAAAAAAAAATGTGATTTTTCGATGGAACATTTTAAATACATTGATATCGAAAATTGGAAAAAATATTTTGTCACGAAAACAAAGCTTCCTTTGAAGAAGCAAAAGACAAAGTTAAATAATTAAGGAACACTCGTACACATAAAGAGAATGGTAATATTATCACGTCGAAATAACAAAAACATATGTTCGTTGCGGCTACGTATAATTCTGTGATGTTGAGTGCACGAACACGTTTTTCACGCGTCGCGGAGCAAACTACAGCCTCGAGGATGGCTGATCAATGAAGAAAAAAATAATGGTCACGAGTACGTAGACCGCGATGCACTTGCACGCGCTGTTGAGTAAATACGTTTTCTATTTAAGAAAAAAAAAGAGACAAAGATGCGGATTATGGACTATTTGTTATTAATTATCGCTCGTCGCAATACGGACAAGTAACGGTTGCGTGTTCCATTTAAATAAAATTTCACGATTGAATCGAACGCAGTGATGCGCGTTATGCAACCACGGATAGTATTATATCTCAGAGGATCTCTACGCGATCGTCGCGCGCTTAATAATTTTTCTTCAATATTATTTGCGATTACTTCAATTTATTTCCTCGCATAAATCAATATATATTGTAACGCGAAGGACACTCTGTCAAGGTTTTTGTATAAAATGTTCAATATTATATTAATTAGGCATCTCTCTCTATATATTAAAGAGATATATTAAATAAAATCTATTATATCTGTATATATTATCTCATTCTAAGAAACATTGAATATCAGATGTGCTCCAAAATTACGCATGTCATTTTTAAAGGAAAATAATATCGCAATGTGTAATTAAAGAATAATCGAAATAATTCCGAGCAATTAAAATGGCTACTTGACACACTAACGCAATTATAGGCATTTCTTCAAAAATTTATAGTTTTACGATTTACGAATGTATATTTGCTTGTTTATCATATTATTGCAGAGATAGTTATGTACGCGTGAGGTGCTATCGCACGCGATCTTCCAGCTAAGCCGGGGTCACGGTAGATGCACCGCGGATGCATTATCCTTGTGACTTCACCAGTGCGTCTCCGCATTGCACAACCACAGACCACTGGCCAAGACTCGACGCGTGTTATTACGACGGCAAGTACCGTGTCTCAAGTGCCTTTCGATACACACAGATCATCCACGTGATACCTTCGTGGTGCAATACAACTGCATTCGTATCGGAGATGAAGGATTATGGAAACTGCAGCTTTTATGCAAAATGTCTACTCAATCTTATAAAAAAAAAAATTCCTTGATTTTCCTGATATTTTTGTTCAAAATTTCAAGTAAAGGGAATATTTTAAAGATTTTTTTTGTGCAATTTCCTAAAATAATTTTTTTTTTATTTATATGAAAAAAAACGAAGCCACTTAAATTTCAAATGCTAGATTTATAAATGTATTAAAAAAACTGAATATTCATTAAAATAAAAACATTCATAACACATTTTAACTTTCATAACACATTTTTATTTTTTATCACTAAAAATAAAAATAAAAAGTATGTATTATATATTGAATATATGTATAAACAGAGATAGATAGATTTTCATGCTTTTCAAAAAACTTTTATAGAACTGTTATAAAAAATCTCGTTTTGTGACAAAATTATATTTAAATTTTTAATAAAAAAATTTTTCATATACTTTAAACAAATATTTTATATAAGCTCGAAAGACTTTTATACAATTTCTACATATCTCTGACTTGTCTATAAAATCTTAAAAGATTAATGTTTAAAATATGCTCGCTCTTTCTGTGACAACGTGAATAAAAAAATTAATAGACTTATTAATAACATATATATATGCCTATCGAATAAATTTCTCTTCTTCTTGTAACGACAAAAGAGAAACCCGTTAAAACGTTAGCAACGTTCAGATAAACTTTCAATATACTTGTTACTCTTTTTATAATGATCGATTTTTAAATATCGTATATAAATATATGTGCCAAATTTTTTCCAAAATAAAGTAAAACGCCTTAAATATTCGCGGAAGCGATTAAAAGACTTTTATTCGCTGCGATCGGAGAGGAGAAATACGGGATGGAACGCGATTGTTTTTGCGCGAAAATTACGTCAAGAAAAGGAAAGTGTCACGCTCGACGGCCCACGGCGGCGGCAAAATTTTCACCTCGCAAAGAACCTGTCGCGGCAGCGGCGGCGATGAACGGGGATGTTAAAGATTAAAGACGATACGCGCCGACGAGTGTGACGACGATATGACACCTATAGAATCTGCGGTAAAAAGATTAGATGAAAGGAAAACACTCGAGTCGCGCGTAGATACTCGGAGTTCGAAGGCGTTCATTCGGTCAAACGAATAAATCAACGAGTTGAATTTCCTTGCCATTTATTGCCCTTAATTTACTATCCCATATAAACGCGCGCTTTAAATTCCTATCTCTATTCTTAAGGAGACAAGAAATTAATTAACTTATACCTGATGATAATTAACTAATATTTATGAGATCGATTTGTAATTTGTTGGATCTAAAATCTTATAAATTATAGATTTCTTGTCAGTCTTATAATGCCTTTTAATTATCATTGATATAATTATGTATTTATTAGCGCGTTACAAAGATTTATATCTTTCATAAATGTAAGCTATGTTTTTAATATTTTTTTACTCTGCGCCTTTAAAAAGATATAAAAATGGGAAAAATTATATTAAAGTATTTGAAAAGTTTATAATCTTAGAATACAATTAAAGAACTGGTAGAAAATGTACATTAAATATCAAATGTACGTATGTGTCAATAACGTTTTTTACGTAATATGCGATATTAGATATCGATATGAGATTGTATTTCAAAGAAATGAAATTATCGAATGAATAGATCAAGTTGAAAGATTAGGTTCAGCTTACGTGACAAAGTATTATTGCTCAGCCTTATTACGGCGATACAGTTGCAAGATAAAGACTGTCAAATAACACATACGTTTTGCGCGTAATGAGAATATTCATTACAAGCAAAAATTCTTATTATTAATTATAATATAATATATATGTTTATGTATAAAATTCAAATAAAATCTGGCATTACAAAATCCATAAAAAATATTGCATATTTTGCAGTAATTGAAATATAATATCGGATGTTTAGATTTTTTTTTATTTAACATTGATAAATATTTGTGTCTTTTATGACTAGGTGCCATCTTGTAGTTTGACAGATATAAAAAAATGGCGTTTAAAAATATATGTATATATAAAAATATGTAAAATTAAAGCATTTTTTTTTTCTACTAAAAAAAAATATCGTAAATAAAAAAATAACATAAAATATATCGGTGTAAATATCTTTGTCTTTAAGAATCAAGAGACTATATACATCACGCTTTGTGAACGCGAAATAAATAAAGTCACGATTGAAGGCAAGAAATTGCGGGAGGAAATAAAGAATGTCGAAAGTTTCGCCCGCGCACGTAGCAACGTGGATCAAATACTAACTAAACTAGTTGACTGTAGCTAGCAAGAACCGGGAACGCTCGAAGGAGCGTGGAAAGTTGAACGTCTGTGAGAAATCCCGTATGCTCGAATAGTTATATAAACTATTACCGGTCACGCAGCATAGCAGAATGTCGCTAAAATTCTGGATTACAGAATAGCTAACGAGCAATCCGTAGTAGTTTGTCAATATAAGAAAAGAAGCGATACAACATCTTGAACCGGCAAATCCTCTTCAAAACGCATTGTCATTTTCGTTATTTCCACATTGAATGAATTCGCGATAAATCACGATTATCAAATTATGACAGGCATTGCCGTCTGTTTTCGAACGTTATTTTCTCCAAACACGGAGATTAGCACATAAAGGTGAAATCAGGATCATCCTCTCGATTTATGCGGTGCGAGAGAGAGAGAGAAGAATACTATTTAAACCGCACAGCTGTTGCTAAAATAACATCTTACGAAATACGTTGCATGTAAATATATTTTATTATCAGCTCGTGAACGATGTCCCATCGTTTCTTACGATCTCGATTATCCAATTAGATGTTGCGCTTCTTGCGATGAGAGCATTCACGTAACGCGTCGACGGAAATTTGTAGCCGGATTGAACATAAATTACAGCACAGCGTTGTCATCGGCTAAATGTTTTCGCGGTTATTTAAAATTTATTTTTAAGCAGTCTCGTAAACAAGACACTTGATTTGATACGTGAGGTGCACGAGCACGTACATGTATGTGTGCGGTGATTTATGCATGTACGATCGTAAAGTTTTTGTTCATCTCTTACCCTCGCGAATGTCAATCAATTCGCGTATCACTCTCCTCGACGGGCAGCCTTCGCGTAAGTGTGCGAGATTACTTAAGGAATTGCGAAAATTTATTCCCATTCGTAACGCTTGTCAATGCGATGGAAAGTAATAATACTTACATGCGCCAAGTAATGATACTTATAAATCCGCTATATTATTTATAAATTCTCCGCTTTAATCGGAGCGAGTAAATATAATGGAATCTTTACGCGAATTTTTTTTGTTTAAATCGTAAATCCGTCGCCTTTACGCAATCATTTTAAAATGTTTTGGCTGAAAAATAGTAGCAAAAAAATGTCAAAATTAAAAAAAATATATATATTTTTTACGTTTATATTGTTTAAAAAATCAAATAATTAAATTCGGATTATCAAAAGAATTAAAATATCACAAAATAATATGATTTTTAATGTTTTCGTAAAAGAAAATAGTAATTAATATTTTTCCTAATTTATGACAAAAACTTTTGATCGTCAATATTTCCTGAAATCAATTGCAAGAAATAAAGAAAAACGTAATTGTAAAGTAATTTGCAGAAAAAGAGAAAAAGAGAGATAAATTTAAATAATTTTTCTATGATTTCTAATAAATAACTTTTAAACAAATAAGTGAATCTAAATCAAGTTTTGTGCAAATATTTATTAGAGTTTTCTTAATGTGAAAATTTTTATTTCGTTGGCAATGTTTTTTTCTTGTCAAATTTGTCAGTAAATGCTACAATACGTGATTTTCCAAGAATTAATACAAACTTTAAACTCTAATAATTTTTAAATCATAAAGAAAATTGTACGCATGTTTGGCACAGAGATTCAGAAAAAATAATAGTTCACAAAATTTGCTTTTGTCAATGTTTTGACATATGACACACACATCCTTAAACGTATTGCAATTTATAAACATCATATACGACAAATTTCGAAATTTCCGATTACATCCTATGTATCGTATAATGAATATAAAAAAAAGAATTGAATTGATGACAAGGCTTATACATTACTACAATATAATACACATTTCGCGCGATTGCATGAGATATGTAGGAAATATTTCTGAAATTTTTTTTAAGAGTTGCATTCACATCCAAGTGTATACATATTGCTTTATCTACGTTAGATTGGAAACGAAAAATCAGTAGTTTCACTGAACAATATAA